>SJXQ01003676.1:0-54829 GCA_006408695.1 Aepyceros melampus | reverse complement strand
ATAAAACTCTTAGAGGAGAACATAGGCAAAACACTCTCTGACATAAATCACAGCAGGATCCTCTATGATCCACCTCCCAGAATACTGGAAATTAAAGCAAAAATAAACAAATGGGATCTAATTAAAATTAAAAGCTTCTGCACAACAAAGGAAACTATAAGCAAGGTGAAAAGACAGCCTTCTGAATGGGAGAAAATAATAGCAAATGAAGCAACTGACAAACAACTAATCTCAAAAATATACAAGCAGCTTATGCAGCTCAACTCCAGAAAAATAAATGACCCAATCAAAAAATGGGCCAAAGAACTAATATGTATGACCTTATTAATTATGACCTTGTTAATTAAGTCTCCTCACTGTAGAAACTACAGTAAAGTATAGAGGCTCTGATAATATGATTTTTATCAGAGTATTTTAGTCAATGAAGTTGCTTTGTTACTATTATATAAATTCAAATGGGGCATTTGAAATGTTGTTAAATGTAATCAAATTTGAAGAACTGTTAGTTGAGATTATGTTCCTGATTTATATGGAAAAGATGATGTGTTTCAGTACTGCCAAATATATTGTTATATTGAATTCTGATTATCAGATAACTCATTGCTAATGATGCCTGATGGTTATGATAATTTTTGTCCTGGGAAAGAACATATAGTGAAATATAAACCATGAGCTAGGACTATGTTTCATTTGAAAAAATTGTAGATCAGAGTGAATAGATTCTTTTACATGTAATTTTATTTTTAAATGTTTATATTATGGAGTATGAATGAAAAAGTTTTTTACAAGTTAGCCCAAATGAATTGGAAATCATTAATTTTTACTTAAGTTCTTTATAACTGATTAGAGTTACAACTTTTTAATCCACTTTTTGTTTTAACATAAGCATCCTTTAAATGCAGTTAATTAGAAAGATTTTCTACCTTCTTCAAATAAGTATTATGTCCCCAAATCTTTGATTATGGCATTTATTTATTGACATAGTTACAAGGATTGACAGTGTTAAAATATAACATGTTTTAGCAACATGGCACACAAACCTTTTACTTGAGGCCGTCTCAAATTGACTCCTGTTTTGAATCCCTTCCCCCACCCCTTTGTTTTTTAAATCTGACTGAGCTGGAAGTAGAACATGGTTTGGTAGCCTATGGGAGGCATTAAATAATATTACTACTCTTCTCAGGTCGTGATTCAGCACTAATACGAAGCCACTCCTTTAGAAAATGGTTTTGACTGGGTAGCTTCCTAGCAACAAGATATAGGAACACCAGAGGAGGCATCAGTAAAGTGAACCCTTTTGAGGAACTTTGATTGATATTACAGAATCTGAACTGTCTTGTGGGAGTAAGACTCCTTACAGTGGCTATGACCTTTATCATCTTTTTTTTTTTTTTTTTTTGAATTTTTCTTTGGAATCATTACAGCAGCTTTCTACTGACTAGTAACCTATGCCCATGGGATCCTGAGATGTGATTTTTTTCCCCCCTGAGATATAGAAAACAAGAAACAGAAATATACTAAAATGCAGACATAAGGTTTTGTGGGTTCTTAACAAGCAAAGGGACTACATACTGCCCTTAAATCACTGGCATTGGTTATTTTTTAAAATCAAGAACATACACTTATTAACAGATTCACATACACTGTTAATGCCAATTATAAGAAAAAGTAAGACCATTTATTAAGAATATTAAGGTGGATTTTCAGTTGATTAAATCTTATTATATGATATTCACTTTTGTCTTATGAAAGAAAAACACAAACCCTTCTTGAAAAACAAATTGATCAAGTTAATTTCAAAACTCATTTTAAAGTAAATATGTAATAGTTCAACATGTATTATATTTTTAAAGTTTCCTTTTGCTTTAGATTAAAAACAAAGACACAATGTTTTCTGTTACCAATTTGCCAAGCTTTGGGTCTGTAGTACTTGTGTGGGAAGTTGTTTTGTTTTTATCCTTTATATCATCCATTTTGGATAAGCTTTTGCATATAATTTAGATCCACTTTCTTTTTTCAGCTTAAAGCAGTACTTTTGTTCCTTTAATAAACTGTGACACAAATAGATATATCTAGTTGGAGCAGAGCTTGTTTTGGTGATCAACTCAACCCAGTCTCAAAAATTTCTCAAATGTTTTCTCTCTTGGGGAAATGCTTTCTCTGCCCCACTTATAATGCAACACATTTCTGGCTATTAAAATGTAAGCAGAAGTAGGCTGAGAGCTTCCAGAAAAGTGTTCACTTTTCTTGATAAAAGAGAATGACTGGCATCACCAAACACTCCTTGCATTTTTCCCCCCTCCCTTCCATCACTTTTTCCACATTAAGACACAGCAGCTATCTGAAGCCCATGAAGAAATGACTGCAATAATGGTTAGCATTTTTGAGCAGATAAAGCAACACCAGCAGCTTCATCTTCCACACTTATTAAGGGAAATAAATGATGCAGTTACTTTTAAGGTTCTTAGTATTTGACTTTCTCTTGGTACAGGTTAGATCTGCTGTACGAATTCAGCATAACTGGTTTGTAATGAAGGGTTGTCTTATTGTTTTCTGTGCATCAGTTTATTCTAGCATAGATGGACATTTTAAAGAGAGAATTGTGGTTTACTTTAGTTTCTCCGAAGAGCTGCATGAAATATTAGACACTTGGAAAATATAGTAAATAACTTGATCTTATCTGCTCTAGAGCAGGGATTCTCCAGCTCAGCATCATCAACATTATGGGCTGGCTAACTCTTTGCCGGAGTGGTGAAAGGGGCTGTCCCATGCATGGTAGGATTTTTAGAAGAATTCTTGGTCTCTACCTACTAGATGCCAGTAACATCCCCTTTCCAGATGTGACAGTTTCAAAGTCCTCAAGCCTGCCAAATGTTCTCTGGGGTCAAAAATCAACCCAGCTGAGAGCCAGAATATCCAAAACATTTGAATATAACATATTGAAAATGAAGAAATTCAACTTCATGCTTTTATTCCTTCATTGTATTTTGCAAATATTTTCTGTGTTGCAGTTACTTTTTAGCATGCATATTTTATTTTCAACTGCTGTTTGTAAAATGACATGAAATAAACTTTAAATAATACTTGCAGGGAAATGCTGTGGAGCAATGATTTGTTTATGTGACATGAAAACCATGTTAAAATGAGGTATTGAAGTGAAATAGTAGGTGGTTGCTTGGCATAGCATAGTATTCAGAGTTCACAAACTTACAAACTCAAATGACATCAATGACAAAGTAGGCTAAAGAGGTCTATGAAGCAACTTTAAAATTTATGCTCCAATACAGACTAGTAGCATTGAGGTGAAACAAAGTACATTATCCCAGCTACAAGTATTTAAATGCAAAGATCATTAAACACCTAACAAGCTAAGGAAAAGATTTATTTAGGTATATTCCAATGCCAGTTTGAGACATAAGTAATTTTGTCTACAGGGTAACACATAACTGTTGCAAGACCCCTTCCAGGGCCCAAAATTGGGCTCTTGTCTAACACTCGGAAAAGAATTGTCTGAGGAGACACGTACTGACAAAGAAAGATATTTTATTTAAAAAGGCACACGGTGGAGAGCAGTAGGGTAAGGGAACCCAGGAGAATATCTCTGTCACATGGCTTGCAGTCTTGGGTTTTATGATGATGGAATTAGTTTCCGGGTTGTCTTTAGGCAATCATTCTGACTCAGAGTCTTTCCTGGTGGTGCAAGCCTTGTTCAGTCAAGATGGATGTCAGAGAGAAGGATTCTGGGAGGTAGTTGGACAGGTGGTGTCTCTTTTTGCCCTTTCCCGAACTCTTCTGGTTGGTGGAGGCTTATTAGTTCCCTGTTCCTTACCAGGACCTCCTGTCATAAAACAACTCATGCAAATGGTTACTGTGGTGCTTGGCCAGGGTGGGCGGTTTCAATCAGTGTGCTTCCCCTAACATAACCATTTCATGTTAAGCTGAATTATTTGGTGAATAAAATAAATATATCTATTATCCATGAGTTACCCCATCTGAGAGACTATACATTAAAATTGTATTTTAAACTTGGTACCAGTAAAGTAAATTTTTTTTTCACTTAGACAAATGCTAGGATTTATGTTTTGATTATAAGCAGGCAATAATTCTCAAACAAAACCCACAGATATTCTATTCCATTTCAACAAAATCATAAAATAGTTAAATGTCAGATGATGATTTAAAGTGGCTGTTAGTTATTCATTCATTTTTTTTTTCTGTGCTTCAATAATAATCACAACAACCTGTGGATAATTCTTAATGAGATGAGATTTCCATACCACCTTATGTGACTCCTGAGAAACCTGTATGCAGGTCAGAAGCACATTTAGAACTGGACATGGAACAACAGACTGGTTCCAAATTGGGAAAGGAGTATGTCAAGGCTGAATATTGTCATCCTGCTTATTTAAGTTATATGTAGAGTACATCATGTGAAATCCTGGTCTGGATGAAACACAAGCTGGAATCAAGATTGCCAGGAGAAATATGAATAACCTCAGATATGCAGATGATACCACCCTTATGTCAGAAAACAAAGAGGAACTCAAAAGCCTCTTAATCAAAGTGAAAGAAGAGAGTGAAAAAGCTGGCTTTAAACTCAACATTCAAAACTCCAAGATCGTGGCATCTGGTCCCATCAATTCATGGCAAATATTTGGGAAACAATGGCAACAGCGACATAATTTATTTTCTTGGGCTCCAAAATCACTGTAGATGGTGACTGCAGCCATGAAATTAAAAGATGGTTGCTCCTTGGAAGAAAATGCTGAAAATGCTGACCAACCTAGACAGAACAATGAAAAGCAGAGACATTACTTTGCTGACAAAGGTCCATCTAAACTATGGTTTAGACTATGGTAAAACTATGGTTTTTTCCAATAGTCTATATGGATGGGAGAGTTGGACATTAAAGAAAGCTGAGTACCAAAGAATTGATGCTTTTGAACTGTGGTATTAATTATTGAGAATCCCTTGAACTGCAAGGTGATCCAACCAGTCATTCTTTAAGAAAATCTTTCCTGAATATTCTTTGGAAGGACTGATGCTAAAGCTGAAGCTCCAATAATTTGGCCACCTAATGTGAAGAACTGACTCTTTGGAAAAGACCCTGATGCTGGACAAGATAGAATTAGGAGAAGAGGATGGCAGAGGATGAAATGGTTGGATGGTGTCACAGACTGGATGGAAATGAGTTTGAGCAAGCTCTGGGAGATGGTGATGGACAGGGAAGTCTGTCAGGCTGTAGTCCACAGAGTTGCAAAAAATCAGACATGACTGGGTGATGGAACAACAGCAAATATATTTACCCTTATCTATTTGGAACCTGTAACTACATCAGATGCTAATTTGCAAAGAATAATAAGAAATGATTTTGGTTCTATGACACCTACTATCAAAAATGGATGACAGATAAAGATACCTATTATATGGGCTTCCCAGTGGCACAATGGTAAAGAATTCACCTGGCAGTTTAGGAGATGCAAGAGACCTGGTTTGATCCTTGGGTTTGGAAGATTCCTTGGAGAAGGAAATGGCAGGCCCCTACAATATTCTTGCCTGGGGAATTCCACTGGCATAGGATCCTGATGGGCTACCATCCATGGGTTTGTAAAGAGTCAGACACAACTGAGTAATTGAGCACACAAAATATGTGGCATTATAATAATAGAATTTTTCATAAAGAATTGTAGAAATATGTGAAAAATGTATACATTCAGTTTTATTGTTGTTTATTTGTTCAAATACAGATAATGGTTAAAAGCTTAACTCACTTAGAACTAAAAGCAAAAATGTTAACTGATTCAGATAAATTCTAAAGTAAAAATTATGAGACACCTTATTAAAATAAATCATTATTAATAAATCATTTAATCAAATGAGGTTAACCATATAATGTTCAATTGAAGCATATTGACTCTTATTTCAGCATTTTTTATTATTATGGAAAGTTGTGATATTGAACCAAGAAAAATCACTGTTACTCAAAAAGGGTGGTTAGGTTTTTCTTTATCTTTATCCACTACCAGATGAAGCAGACACAAAGGTAAGAGGTGTGAATTAAAAGATGTTTGATGAATTGACTTTCCTCTTTGTGTGTGTTACAGACTGACAACATTGTTTCATGATACACATACATATGAATAAATATGTTTTCATGATTCATTTGACAGATATCATTCATTGGACAATTTAAATAAGTGAATGTCATGAGACAATCTATATTACTGGACTTGTGGGAAACCTGTAAGATTAATCACTCGGTAAGTATGAATTTAATAGTCCTATTTGTCAAGTATATTAGGAACAGGAAGGAGTTTTCTTCTTGCTTTCAACTCTTTCTAGTCTAATAGAAGAGGGAGAGGGAATTTTCTTTTAATCATAAAGAAAAGAAAAGAAAATCATAAAAAAAGAAAAAATGGGAAAGTAGTGATATACAGAAGCCAGCACCCAAGCCGTTCAAGTCTGTCTCAATGGAATATTTAAAACCAAGCTTTGAGGACCCTTTGAGGACCAATAGTCAAAGTTTATAATAATAAAATATACAACCAAGTGCTATAAATAAAAATATTTTTTAAAATTGGAGCAGTACAAAGAAACAAGAAATAAAAAAGGGAGAAAGAGAAGCTTTATAATATATCCAGATATAAATTAGAGAATTTCATTCTTGAAATGTGGTAATAATTTTTAAATGTGTAAGTCAAAAGATATGCTAGTATTTTCAATGTGTCATATAAATGCAAAGGATAACAGATTTTTCTTTTTCTGGAATAAAAAGAATATAGATCCTACATGTTTTATCATCCCTGATCACAGAAACCTGGACAAATGGAAACTGAGAGCCCTCTTCAGTGAATTTCACAGCCAAATTGGCTAATTTATTTCCCCCCTAAGAAAGATAATTAAACCTCGAAAGAAAGAGGTAGCTGAATGTAATACAAAGTTGAAATCAATAGCTAGGGAAATGCTAGTATGATGAATAACACATCTGAGAATTTCACATGGTTTAATTAAGCATAGGAACATAATACCTTTTATAGCAAGTTGCATGTATCTGGTCAAGTTATTTAAGACTGGAAGATTCAATCAGACATATTTGATGTATTTCAAAAAGTCTGCTAAAATGTTTCTAGATTTCCATAATTTTCAGGTTTACTCAGATAGAATTCATAGAATCAGAAGTACAGAACCTCTTAGTGACTTTAAACTTTTCTACATGATTTGTGGAGTTCTTACTATGCACCTCTAGTGGATATCTTCAAATGTAGTAGGATATGCCAGATGGTTTTAATTGTTTGTTTTGAACTTTGGTTTCCTCAATTTGAAAAATGCATTGTTAGGGTCTGTCAAAGTTGATTTTCTCACTTTTTCTTTAATCATTTTTTTTTTTTTTGGGTTACCATAATAAAGAGTTGAATACTTGTATTCCTTAGGTTTCTTCTTCCTTGAATATTAAACATGATTTACAATTCAAAAATGTCCTAAGCCACAAAATAGTGGTAATTGAAGTATGATTGAGTGTTGTTAATGACATACTTGCTTACACACACCACCTTTAAAATCATGGGTCTTCCCAGGTGGCACAATGGTAAAGAATCTGTTTGCAATGCAAGACACTCAAGTGATGCAGGTTTGATCCAGGTTTTGGAAAAATCCCCTGGAGAAGGAAATGGCTTTGGCTTCCCAGATGGCACTAGTGGTAAAGAACCCACTTGACAATGCAGGAGTTGTGAGAACTGTGGGTTTGATCCTGGAAGATTCCTTTTAGGATGGCATGGCAACCCACTTGAGTATTCTTTCCTTCTGTTCAGTTCAGTTCAGTGGCTCAGTTGTGTCTGACTCTTTATGACCCCATGAATCGCAGCACGCTAGGCCTCCCTGTGCATCACCAACTCCTGGAGTTTACCAAACTCATGTCCATAGAGCTGGTGATGCCATCCAGCCATCTCATCCTCTGTCNGAGTATTCTTTCCTTCTGTTCAGTTCAGTTCAGTGGCTCAGTTGTGTCTGACTCTTTATGACCCCATGAATCGCAGCACGCTAGGCCTCCCTGTGCATCACTAACTCCTTGAGTTTACCAAACTCATGTCCATAGAGCTGGTGATGCCATCCAGCCATCTCATCCTCTGTCACCCACTTCTCCTTCTGCCCTCAATCCCTCCCAGCATCAGGGTCTTTTCCAATGAGTCAACTTTTCCCAAGAGGTGGCCAAAGTACTGGAGTTTCAGCTTCAACATCAGTCCTTCCAATGAACACCCAGAATTGATGTCCTTTAGGATGGACTGGTTGGATTTTGCAGTCCAAGGAACTTTCAAGAGTCTTCTCCAACACCACAGTTCAAAAGCACTAATTCTTTGGCTCTCAGCTTTCTTCACAGTTCAACTCTCACATCCATACATGACCACTGGAAAAACCATAGCCTTGACTAGACGGACCTTTGTTGGCAAAGTAATGTCTCTGCTTTTGAATATGTTATCTAGGTTGGTCATAACTTTCCTTCCAAGGAGTAAGCATTTTTTAATTTCATGGCTGCAATCAACATCTGCAGTGATTTTGGAGCCCAGAAAAATAAAGTCTGACACTGTTTCTACTGTTTCCCATGAAGTGATGGGACCAGATGCCGTGGTCTTAGTTTTCTGAATGTTGAGCTTTAAGCCAACATTTTCACTCTCCTCTTTCACTTTCATTGAGAGGCTTTTTAGTTCCTCTTCACTTTCTGCCATAAGGGTGATGTCACCTGCATATCTGAGGTTATTGGTATTTCTCCTGGCAATCTTGACTCCAGCTTGTGCTTCTTCCAGCCCAGCATTTCTCATGATGTACTCTGCATATAAATTAAATAAGCAGGGTGACAATATACAGCCTTGACATACTCCTTTTCCTATTTGGAACCAGTCTGTTGTTCCATGTCTATTTCTAACTGTTGCTTCCTGACCTGCATATAAGTTTCTCAAGAGGCAGGTCAGGTGGTCTGATACTCTCATCTCTTTCAGAATTTTCCAGTTGATTGTGATCCACACAGTCAGGGGCTTTGGCATAGTCAAATCCCAAAGAGGATCCTGAGGGCTCCAGTCCATAGGTTGCTCAGAGTTGGACATGGCTGAAGCGATTAGCAAACTATAATTTTAAAAAACGTTTATATAACCAGAAATTATATACTTTATATATAATTTCAGTAGAAAATTTCTCAATATAAATGAAGATATTTATCTTTTAAGGAAGTTTTTCATTGTCTTCACTCACCATTTATCTGATTTTGATATTCTTTTTTCTTATCAGTTACTGTTTATTGATAGATATCATCTAGGTAGAATGTTTATCTCAGAGTAAAAGGAAATTGCATGCAATAAGGAATGTGACAGTATCTAAACTATTTATAATGTCCTTTGGTTGCTTTGCTGATTTTTTAATGACATCGGTTTTGGATTTTAGGTATTGCTACACATGTAAATAAAATTCTGTGTCTAGCTGAAGTTTTTGCATAGTAGTGCTACTATATTAGGAGAAGGCAATGGCAACCCACTCTAGTACTCTTGCGAGGAAAATCCCATAGGCGGAGGAGCCTGGTAGGTTGCAGTCCATGGGGTCGCTAAGAGTCGGACACTACTTCACTTTCACTTTTCATTTTCATGAATTGGAGAAGGAAATGGCAACCCACTCAAATATTCTTACTTGGAGAACCCCAGGGACAGGGGAACCTGGTGGGCTGCCGTCTAAGGGGCCACAAAGAGTCGGACACAACTGAAGCAACTTAGCAGCAGCAGCAGCAGCTACTATATTAATCCGCAAAAGGGCATAATGGGCTCCAGGAAGAACATAAGTTCTATATATTAAATTCATCAAAATTGTTTTCTTTAAGCCAATCTTAATAAGGAGATTAACTCTTTCAGAAGACTTTTGAGATATTTGCATTTAAATGTCAAGTCACACTGCTAACTGAAAGCTTGTGTGGGCATTCCAGAATTAAAAGGAACAGTTCAAGTGGATAAGCACTTTGCCTCAATATGGACCGATAATGACTCCAGCTATAAAAAAGTAAGAGGAGGGAACCCCTGCCTATCTTTTGTTTCTAATGGAATGTTTAGTGACAGGATTGCATATTGTCACAATAATGCAAATGCTGCCCTGTACTCATTGACCTTAATCCAAGCACTCCATAATGAACCTCCTTTTCAGTTTGATTACACCATTAGCTGTATTTGAAGCTTGTTAGTTCAAATACTATTGATTGCCTTCAGCTGTTCTTTAGCTGTTTGATACTATACAGTTTTATTTTTTACTCAAAAGGAGTTCTTTATTATATTAGGTAAAAAAAAAAAAAAAATTTCATCTAATTTTTGTTTTCCAATCAAGACCAATAATATTCCAAAGACAGATAAAGTAAAATAAGATTATAATGCTGTGTGTGTGTGTGTGTGTGTATGTTAGTTGCTCAGTCATATCTGACTCTTTGTGACCCCATGGACTGTAGCTTGTCAGGCTCCTTTATCCATGGAATTCTCCTGGCAAGCATACTGGATTGGATAGCCAATCCCTTCTCTAGGGGCCATCCCCAACCCAGGGATCAAATCTGGGTCTCCTGCATTGAAGACAAATTTTTTATCATCTAAATCACCAGGAAAACCCCCATAGTGCTACATATTGCAATTTAATTATGACGTGTGGGTGTATGTGTGTGTACATACAGAGAGAGAGAGAGAGAATATGGTCAACTAAATGCATAAATTATATCATAACTGTGATTCTAAAAATATTGTATGCCCTGAGGATTCATGTCTTAACGCACACTTATGAAAAAGTTATATCAATAGTTGACATTTTGAGTGTTGAGTTTTTCCCAACTTTTTATTTGAGAATTCTTGTACTTATAAAAAAATTGAAGGTACATTAAACATTTCACACAGTTTAACACAGATTAACAAATTGTTAACAATTTGCCAGGTTTTGCTACATTTCGTTCCTATATATTTATCTATGTATATATTTTTTCCTTCTTGTTTAAAAAGTTGAGAGTAATTTGCAGACCTCATTATATTTGTTCATTTAATTCTTTAAAATTCATTTGTCCATTACCATGATACTATGATCACTCTCAGGAAATCTGAATGGATGAATAAGTACACATATTTTTACATACACATACACACACATGCATATATGAATAGTTCAGTGATTATTCAATATATATATATATATAATTTTTCCTTTTTCTAATCTCTTTTAATATGTTAATGGTTTTAATAATCTGGACATTGTCTTATAGAAGGTATTATATTTAACATCTATGATTATTTCAACATTAGATTCAAGGTGCAACACACATACACACACACAAATATACTTTGCAAGGATACTTTAAGCAAGATATTTTGTGTTTTCCAATTCATCATATCAGAGGACACATACATGTCAGACAGTTTCAGACATTGTCAGCAGTGTTCATTTTGATCACTTGTTCAAGGTGATACCCCACAGGTCTTTTTATTTTGAAGATGTAGTTTTACTCTTATAACTAATTTGTCATTTTTAGGGGGTGCTATTACTAAGTCATTTCATCTGGGTTTTTAAATTTATTTGGATAGAGCTATTTAAATACAATATTAAGTCACTTTATCTAGGTTTTGCATAGAGCTATGTAAATCATATTCCATCTATAAATCATTTAAAATTATTTAACAAAATTTTATCAATATAATTCTTTCAAATGACCTTAATATATTCTGATATATAATTTATCTTTATTTTTTATTTTAAGAAATCCTGCAATTTAGGTTTATATTTTTTTTTCTCTTTCAGGAGTCACTTAATAAAGATATAAATTTCAGAGGGGATGAATCATTTCTTTCTTTTTCTATTAATATATAGTCCATGGCCTTGTGATCAGAGACTTTTTATTTTTGGAATTTATGGAACTTAATAAGGTTTTATTTCGGTGACTTTGCTATCGTTTTTCCAGTGGTCATGTATGGATGTGAGAGTTGGACTGTGAAGAAAGCTGAGCACCGAAGAATTGATGCTTTTGTCCTGTGGTGTTGGAGAAAACTCTTGAGAGTCCCTTGGACTGCAAGGAGATCCAACCAGTTCATCCTAAAGGAGACCAGTCCTGGGTGCTCATTGGAAGGACTGAGCTGAGGCTGAAACTCCAGTACTTTGGCCACCTCATGCAAAGAGTTGACTCATTGGAAAAGATCCTGATACTGGGAGGGATTAGGGGCGGGAGGAGAAGGGGACGACAGACGATGAGATGGCTGGATGGCATCACCGACTCCTTGCATATGAGTTTGGATGAACTCCGGGAGCTGGTGATGGACAGGGAGGCCTGATGTGCCACGATTCATGGGGTTGCAAAGAGTCAGACAAGACTGAGTGACTGAACTGAACTGAACACATATTCAATTCTAGGAGTGACCTACATGCAATTGAATAAAATGCAGGAAATGAAAGTATATAAAATAAGGAGAAAAAAACAAGACTAAGTATATAAACAGATGAGATACAGTTAGTGCCTGTACTATACCATACTTATACAGATGCCCGATTTTTGTCTTAACTGTATAATATTAAGGCAACATGTAAATAGTGAATTGGTGAGACTGACTAAAGGCTTCCATAGTTCTCAAACACAATGGCTTAAAATTTTTAAGATTGTTTTTACAGCAGAAAAGAAAGCAGAAGAAAAATTATTATAGAAACTGAAAGAATAGTAAGGAGGTAACAAAAAATATATTAAACTAAGTAATGCATTCTTACTTATAGGTATTTCAGTAAATTATTTCTGAGGTAATTAGCTTCACCATGGCATTGTCAAATAACCTAGTTTCTCAAACTGGATATAAAATACTTAAGAAATGTTTAATAAAATTATTGACATTAAAATAGAGCAAAAATAGATTGAATAGTATTATGTGGTCATTTAAGCTAATTAATTAGGAATAGTGAGCTTTGCCACGTGATCTGACTGATTTAACTCCATGTCTGAGGTCAGGAGCAGCGGCCGAGAGGAGCTACCCCATGTTCGAGATCAGGGGCTGCAACTGAGAGTGTCAGGCTGTGAAGTTGCAGGAGCGGCCGAGAGGAGCTAGCTCACATCTGAGGTCAGGGGCAGGAGCCAGGAGAAGCTATCCCACGCCTGAGGCCAGGGGCGGCAGCGAGAGAAGCAACCCCAAGTCCAAGAAGCAGTGGCTGTGCAGGCTCATGAGGGCCAAGAGGAGCTACTCCACGTTCAAGGTCAGGAGAGGTGGCGATGAGGAGATACCCCTCATCCAAGGTAAGGAGCAGTGGCTGCGCTTTGCTGGAGAGGCTGTGAAGAGATACCCCATTGTCCAAGGTAAGAGAAACCCAAGTAAGATGGTAGGTGTTGCAAGAGGGCATCAGAGGGCAGACACACTGAAACCATAATCACAGAAAACTAATCAATCTAATAACACTGAGACCATAGCCTTGTCTAACTCAATGAAACTAAGCCATGTCCGGGGGGCCACCCAAGACGGGCAGGTCATGGTGGAGAGGTCTGACAGAAAATGGTCAAGTGGGCCTTAGAAAGCATCACTATGAACAAAGCTAGTGGAGGTGATGAAATTCCAGTTGAGCTGTTTGAAATCCTGAAAGATGATGTTGTAAAAGTCCTGCACTCAAATGCCAGCAAATTTGGAAAACTCAGCAGTGGTCACAGGACTGGAAAAGGTCAGTTTTCATTCCAATCCCAAAGAAAAGCAATGTCAAAGAACGCTCAAACTACCACACAATTGCACTCATCTCACACACTAATAAAGTAATACTTAAAATTCTCCAAGCCAGGCTTCAGCAATATGTGAACCGTGAACTTCCAGATGTTCAAGCTGCTTTTAGATAAGGCAGAGGAACCAGAGATCAAATTGCCAACATCCGCTGGATCATGGAAAAAGCAAGAGAGTTCCAGAAAAACATCTATTTCTGCTTTATTGATAATATGTGAACCGTGAACTTCCAGATGTTCAAGCTGCTTTTAGATAAGGCAGAGGAACCAGAGATCAAATTGCCAACATCCGCTGGATCATGGAAAAAGCAAGAGAGTTCCAGAAAAACATCTATTTCTGCTTTATTGACTATGCCAAAGCCTTTGACTGTGTGGATCACAATAAACTGCGGAAAATTCTGCAAGAGATGGGAATACCAGACCACCTGACCTGCCTTTTGAGAAACTTGTATGCAGGTCAGGAAGCAACAGTTAGAACTGGACATGGAACAGGCTGGTTCCAAATAGGAAAAGGAGTACATCAAGGCTATATATTGTCACCCTGCTTATTTAACTTCTATGCAGAGTACATCATGAGAAACACTGGGCGGAAAAAGCACAAGCTGGAATCAAGGTTGTCAGGAGAAATATCAATAACCTCAGATATGCAGATGACACCACCCTATGGCAGAAAGTCAAGAGGAACTAATAGCTTCTTGATGAAAGTGAACCAGGAGAGTGAAAAAGTTGGCTTAAATCCCAACATTCAGAAAACTAAGATCATGGCATCTGGTCCCATAATTTTATGGGAAATAGATGGCGAAACAATGCAAACAGTGTCAGAGTCTATTTTTAGGGGCTCCAAAATCACTGCAGATGTTGATTGCAGCCATGAAATTAAAAGACGCTTACTTCTTGAAAGTTATGACCAACCTAGATAGCATATTCAAAAGCAGAGACATTACTTTGCTAACAAAGGTCTATCTAGTTTATTTCGCTTATGATATCACACATGTTACATTGCCACTCTGCCAACCCATCCCACCCTCTCCCTCTCCCACAGAGTCCAAAAGGCCATTCTTTGGAAGGAATGATACTAAAGCTGAAACTCCAGTACTTTGGCCACCTCTTGCAAAGAGTTGACTCATTGGAAAAGACTCTGATGCTGGGAGGGATTGGGGCAGGAGGAGAAGGGGACAACAAAGGATGAGATGGCTTTCTGGCATCACTGACTTGATGTATGTGAGTTTGAATGAACTCCAGGAGTTGGTTTGGACAGGGAGGTCTGGCGAGGTTGCAAAGAGTCAGACACGACTGTTGAGTGAGCTGAACTGACTGATTTATGCTGAGGGAGAGTTTACTTTATCTGCATAGCCAATTTTCATAAAAATTTTGTTAGGTTTATTGAATTTGTAAATACATTTTAAATAATAACAGAAGCCTATGCTCATAGTATTGTCTTAAAAGACAATATAAGTTGTTACTACTGAGAAAATAAGTACAGTCATGTCATTTATAATGCAAAAGTGGAAGCATGGCCATCTTGATAAATACAATTTAATATTAATAAAGTAAATATAAATTTAAGTCAGTAGATTTTGCTTTATCAGCAGCAATTTCAGTAGTATTTAACAGATAACAGCCCACAGACCTGGAAAAGGTCAGTTTTCATTCCAATCCCAAAGAAAGGCAATGCCAGTGAATGTTCAAACTACTGCACAATTACAGTCATTTTACACACTAGCAAATTAATGCTCAAAATTCTTCAAGTGAGGCTCAACAGCTCATGAACCAAGAACTTCCAAATGTTCAAGCTGGATTTAGAAAAGGCAGAGTAACCAGAGATCAAATTGCAAACCTCTGTTGGATCATTGAAAAAGCAAGAGAGCTCCAGAAAAAAAATCTACTTCTGCTTTATTGACTATGCTAAAATATTTTACTGTGTGGATCACAACAAACTGTGTAAAATTATTCAAGAGATGGGAATACTAGACTACTTAACCTGCCTCCTGAGAAATCTATGGAGGTCAGGAAGCAACAGTTAGAACTAGACATGGAACAATGGAGTGGATTCAAATTGGGAAAGAAGTACATCAAGTTTGTATATTGTCACCTGCTTATCTAACTTATATGCACAGTACATCATGTGAAATGCCATGCTGGATGAAACACAAGTTAGAATCAAGACTGTTAGGAGAAATCAGTAATTTCTGATATGCAGATGACACCTCCCTTATGGGAGACAGTGAAGAGGAATTCAAGAGCCTCTTGAAGGTGAAAGAGGAGAGTGAAAAAGTTGGCTTAAAACTTAACTTTCAAAAAACTAAGATCATGGCATCTAATTGGGAAAGAAGTACATCAAGTTTGTATATTGTCACCTGCTTATCTAACTTATATGCACAGTACATCATGTGAAATGCCATGCTGGATGAAACACAAGTTAGAATCAAGACTGTTAGGAGAAATCAGTAATTTCTGATATGCAGATGACACCTCCCTTATGGGAGACAGTGAAGAGGAATTCAAGAGCCTCTTGAAGGTGAAAGAGGAGAGTGAAAAAGTTGGCTTAAAACTTAACTTTCAAAAAACTAAGATCATGGCATCTGATCCCATCATGTCATGGCAAATAGATGGGGAAACAGTGGAAACAGTGACAGAGTTTTGGGGGCTCCAAATTTACTGCAGATGTTGATTGCAGCCATGAAATTAAAAGATGCTTGCTCCTTGGAAGAAAAGCTATGACTAACTTAGACAGCTTATAAAAAGCAGAGTCATTACTTTGCCATCAAAGGTCTGCCTAGTTAAAGCTATGGTTTTTCCAGTAGTCATTATGAATATGAGAGTTGGGCTATAAAGAAAGTTGAGCACTGAAGAATTAATGCTTTTGAACTGTGGTATTGGAGAAGATTTTTGAGAGTCCCTTGAATTGAGAGAAGATCAAACCAGTCAATCTTAAAGGAAATCAATCCTGAATATACGTTGAAAGGACTGAATCTGAAGCCGAAACTCCAACAATTTGGCCACCTGATGGGAAGAACTGACTGATTGGAAAAGACCCTGATGCTGGAAGGATTGAAGGCAGGAGGAGAAGGGGATGGCATAGGATGATAGAGTTGGATGGCATCAGTGACTTGATGGACATGAGTTTGAGCAAGCTCCAGAAGTTGGTGATGGAGAGGGAAGCCTGGTTTGCTGCAGTCCATGTGGTCACAAAGAGTTGGACAGGAGTGAGCGACTGAACTTAATAGGAAATTTTCAAATATACAAGTGCTTTCCCACTAAAAATTATACAGAGATTCTGTTTGAAATTAGGATAAAATGATTACTACCAAAAGAAAACATAAAAATAAAATTTCATTATGTATTTAGATAAAGTGCACTTATATAATAAAATTTAAAAAACTTCAAATTCACCACTACTGGCAACACTAACAATTGAAATCTAATCATTATAAATTATTTAGGAAAGTAAGTACAATGTCAAAGACCAGATCCCTCCTTGGAGCTAGGTATATTAATCCCTCACTTCAGCATTTCCCAGATAATACCCAAGACTCCTTAAGTCTGAAATCAATTTGGTGACCGGAGAATGCAATGGCAACCCACTCCAGTATTTTTGCTTGGAGAATCCCAGGGATGGGGGAACCTGGTGGGCTGCAATCTATGGGGTCACACAGAGTCGTACACGACTGAAGCTATTTAGCAGCAGCAATTTGGGGACATGACAATATGCCTGACAGCACAGTTGTTTAGGGAAACCCTTATTGAAACTTTGGTCAAAGTATCCAACGTAAGTTCACTTCTGTCAGTGATTGTTGACCTTTATGGGGCAATCACCTATTTATAATTTTCCCAAAGCTGTGAGATTATAAGAATAAAGATTAGCTTCACGTTCTTTTGAGTATAAAGGAAACAACCAAACCAGGGGATGGCTCCATTTTTACTTATTCTACCAACATATAGCACAGGGTAAGAAGTACATAAAACAAGCAACTTTAAATTCTATAAGGATAATTTGAAGATTGATTGGGAGATCAGCCTTTGCTGAAGAATTTTAAATAAAGAAGATAAAATAGCAGGAAAGTAAAAGGTTTGATATTCAAATTCTTAAAATGCACATATAACATTTTTAAACATGATTGGGAAGATCCCCTGAAGAAAGAAAAAGCACCCCACTCTAGTATTTACCAGGGAAATCCCATAGACAGAGGAGTCTCGTGGGCTACAGTCCATGGTGTTGTAGAGTTGGGCACAACTGAGTGACTCAGCAGCAGCAGCATTATGAATACGTATATCCTTCAACCCACAAACTACCATATCTTCATTTATTATGAGTCCTTTCAACTGCCACATATTTTGCTAGGATTTGGGAATAGAGTAGTGGGTAGGATGGCTTACCTCTGCTCTCTAGTGCTCAGGGTTAGAAAAGGAGAAACATTCAAAAAATACATATTAACACAAAATTATATTTGCACAGTTATAAAATATCCTATAAGGAAAAAGAAATAAAAGATATTCTTAGAGGCAGTAATAGAGAAATCAAAATGAAAGTATGCTCCAAGACCACATTCATTTGATTTGAACATTTTCATAATTAAGTTTTTCCTGTTCAAGTCCCTCAGCAGTGAAAAAGTGACATTTGTGAATTAATTCTAGCTTAAATTTGTTCCCAGTACTATATGTGATATCCAATGGCAAATTCCATATAATACATACTGTTTCAGAGGGAGGAATGTTACTTTAAAACTGGCTGGAATTTAGTTGTTTATAATCCATAGACTGAAAAAGAAAGAACTTTCTTTTATGAAAACATCTTGATTTTTTTCTCTGTCTTTGTTATACTGATGTTTTTGGTATTCTCATTGTTGGTGATGAGTTCACATGACTAATTTCCTTGGGTATGGNATAATGCAAAATGGTATAGCCACTTTGGAAGAAAGGTTGGCAGTTGCAAAATTCACTGTGCTGTTACTATATGATCCATGAAACATGTGTTCATTAAAACCTGCACATGGATATTTATAGCAACTTTATTCAAAATTGCTAAAACCAGGAGCATTCAAGGTACTCTTCAATGGGTGAACAGATAAATAAACTATGGCACATCAGATAGTTGAATACTATTCAGTACTCAAAAATCAAGCCACGAAAAGACAAGGAGGAAGCTTAAATATACATTACTAAATGAAAGAAGGAAATCTGAAATGACTACATACTGTATGATTCCAATTATATGAGTTTTGGAAAAGGAAAAACTATGGAGACAGTAAAAAAAGATCAGTGATGGAAAAGGGTTGGGGATAAAGAGAGATGAATAAGTGTAACAGAAAGGAAAGCTATGACAAACCTAGACAGCATGTTTAAAAGCAGAGACATTACTTTGCCAACAAAGGTCTGTCTTGTCAAAGCTATGATTTTTCCAGTAGTCATTGATGGATGGGAGAGTTGGACCATAAAGAAATCTGAGCACTGAAGAACTGATGCTTTTGAACTGTGTCATTAAACTCTGAGAGTCCCTTGGACTGCAAGGAGATCAAACCAGTCCATCCTAAAGGAAATCAGTCCTGAATATTCATTGGAAGGACTGATGCTGAAACTGAAATGCCAATACTTTGGCCACCTGATGCGAAGAACTGACTTATTTGAAATTACCCTGATACTGGGAAAGATTGAAGGCAGGAGGAGAAGGGGACAACAGAGGATGAGATGGTTGGATGGCATCACTGACTCAATGGACATGAGTTTGAGTAAGCTCTAGGAGTTGGTGATGGATAGGGAGGCCTGGCTTGCTGCAGTTCATGGAGTTGCAAACAGTTGGACACAGCTAAGAGACTGAACTGAACTAAAGAGTGAACTTGTGATTAACGTGTGTCAATATAGTTGTAAGAACTTTGGTAGTCTGGTGGGACAAGTTGATAATGAGGAAGCTATGTGAGTGTAGAGCAGGTTGTATATGGGAAACCTCTGCATCTTCCTACTCTGAACCAAAAACTGCTCTAAAAAATTAAGTCTTAGAAGAATATGGCTAAGGCTAGTGCACTGTCCATCTAGGAATAAAATACCTTTAATTGGTGGTTTTTTATTTTCTTGATTCCCAGTTCAGTTCAGTTCAGTTCATTTCAGTCGCGCATTCGTGTCCGACTCTTTGCGACCCCATGAATTGCTGCACGCCAGGCCTCCCTGTCCATCATCAACTCCCGGAGTTCACTCAGACTCACGTCCATTGAGTCCATGATGCCATCCAGCCATCTCATCCTCGGTCGTCCCCTTCTCCTCCTGCCCCCAATCCCTCCCAGCATCAGAGTCTTTTCCAATAAGTCAACTCTTCGCATAAGGTGGCCAAAGTACTGGAGCTTCAGTTTTAGTATCATTCGTTCCAAAGAAATCCCAGGGTTGATCTCCCTCATGGAGTTCACTCAGACTCACGTCCATTGAGTCCATGATGCCATCCAGCCATCTCATCCTCGGTCGTCCCCTTCTCCTCCTGCCCCCAATCCCTCCCAGCATCAGAGTCTTTTCCAATAAGTCAACTCTTCGCATAAGGTGGCCAAAGTACTGGAGCTTCAGTTTTAGTATCATTCGTTCCAAAGAAATCCCAGGGTTGATCTCCCTCATTGGTGTCATATACAGGTGGAAGTCCATGCATGTACATATGAACATTCCTGTGATCCACTTGCGGAATTTTTGCTGGATATATCATATATTTCACTCTGCTGGACTAGATACACTGGCTCACAGGGGAAGAAAGCTAAGGCATAGAATCCTTAATGCTGTTAGTGTTGTTAGGTATTTGGACTTCTATTGTCAGTATTCTAACAACAAAGAAAAGAATTAAGTTACTGAGAGGGATAATTGTTCTAATTAACATAAACTGTAGGCTTGCTTCTACAAAATGCCAATAAGTAGGTTAATGTGTGGGACTTAGGTTATCCATGGGAACCATTATTTGAAATCCCCACTTACTGATATTCACAAATTGGTAATCTTGACAAATACAGCCTGTAAAAATGTAATAACAGAGTTTGACATGTAAGGGAAGAGCACTAGATTACTTCACAAAAGAAGCTCACTAAACCTGCAGAAGTATTATCCAAGGCTGAAAAAGTTCTAGAAAGGACTCTTTATCCTTGTTCAGTCACTAAGTTCTGTCCAACTCTTTGCAACCGCATGGACTGTAACACACCATGTTCCTCTGCCCACTAACTCCAGGAGTTTATTCATGTCCACTGACTCAGTGATGCTATCTAACCAACTCATCCTCTGCTGCCTGCTTCTACTTTTGCTTTCAATCTTTCCCAGCATCACGGTCTTTTCCAATGAGTCATTTCTTCACATCAGGTGGCCAAAGTATTAGAGTTTTAGCTTCAGCTTCAGTCCTTCCAATGAATATTCAGGGTTGATTTCCTTTATAATTGACTGGTTTGATCTCCTTGCAGTCCAGGGAACTATCAAGAGAGTCTTCTTCAGTATCACATTTCAAAAGCATCAATTCTTTGGCGTTCAACCTTCCTTATGGTCCAACTCTTATATCTGTACATGGAAAAACCATAGCTTTGACTATTAGAGAACTTTGTCAACAATGTCTCTGCTTTTTAATATACTGCCTAGGTTTGTCATAGCTTTCCTTCCAAGTAGCACGCATTTTTTAATTTCATGGCTGGAGTCACCATCCACAGTAATTTTGGAGCCTAAACAACTAAATCTATCATTGCTTCTATGTTTTCTCCATCTATTTGCCATAAAGTGATGGGACCAGATGCCATGATCTTAGTTTTTTGAATGTTGAGTTTCAAGTCACTTTTTTTTTACTCTCCTCTTTCACCCTCATCATGAGGCTCTTTAGTTCCTCTTTGCTTTCTACCATTAGAGTGGTATCAGTGCATATCTAAAGTTGTTGATATTTCTTTCTGCAACTTGGCTTCCTGTTTATGGGTTTCCTATGATTTATCCAGCCTGGCATTTCACATGATGCATTCTGCATGTAAGTTAAATAAGCAGGGTGACAATATGTAGCATTGTGGTACTGGTCTTCCAGTTTAGAACCAGTCAGTTGTTCCATGTCCAGTTCTGACTGTTGCTTCTTGACCTGCATACAGATTTCTTAGGAGACATGTAAGGTGGTCTGGTACTCCCATTTCTTTAAGAATCTTCCACAGTTTGTCCTTTATCATGCTCATTCTTTCACAAAATGTTCCCTTGTTAGCACCATTATTTTGAAGAGATCTCTAGTCTTACCCATTCTGTTGTTTTCCTCTATTTCTTTGCATTGTTCACCTAAGAAGGCTTTCTTACCTCTCCTTGCTATTATCTGAATTTCTGGATTCAGTTGAGTATGTTTTTTTCCTTTCTCTTGCCTTTTGTGTCTCTTCTTTCCTCAGCTATTTGTAAAGCCTCCTCAGACAATCACTTTGCCTTCTTGTGTTTCTTTTTCCTTGAGATTGTTTTGGTCACTGCCTCCTGAACAGGTTTACAGAACTCTGTCCATAGTTTTTCAGTCACCTTGTCTACCAGATCTAATCCCTTAATCTAGTTGTCACCTCTACTGTATAATAATAATAAGGGATTTGATTTAGGTCATATTTGAATGACCTGGTTTTCCTGAATTTATTCAATTTAAGCCTGAATTTTGTATTAAGGAGCTGATGTCTGAGCCACAGTCAGTTCCAGGTCTTATCCTTGCTGACTGTATAGAGCTTTTCCATTTTGCTGCAAAAAAAAAAAAATAATAATCAATCTGATTTCAGTATTGACCATCTGTTGATATCCATGTGCAAAGTCATCTCTGGGGTTGTTGGAAAACGGTGTTTGCTATGGCCAGTGTGTTCTCTTGGTAAAATTCTGTTAGTCTTCACCCTGCTTCATTTTGTACTCCAAGGTCAAACTTGCCTGTTATTCTGGATATCTATCTACCATTTATTTTTGCATTCCAATCCCCTATGATGAAAAGAATATCTTTTTTTGATGTTAGTTCTAGAAGGTCTTATAGTTTTTAATAGAATTGGTCAACTTCAGCTTCTTTAGCATCAGTGGTTTGATCAGACTTGGATTACTGTGATTTTGGGTAGTTTTCCTTAAAAACAAACAGAGATCTTTCTGTTGTTTTTAGATCATACACAAGTACTGCGTTTCTGACTCTTTTGTTGACTATGAGGACTACTCCATTTCCTCTAAGGGATTCTTTGCTACAGTAGTAGATGCAACGGTCATCTGAATTAAATTTGCCTGTTCCTGTCCATTTTAGTTCACTGATTCCTGAGATGTCAATGTTCACTCTTGCCATCTGCTGCTTGACCACATCCACTTTACCTGTGTAAAAAAGTACTACAAATTAGGTATTTTAACAGTGGAAATTTACTGTCTCACATTTCCTGAGGATGGGAGTTTGAGGTCAAGGTATTATCAGGATTGTTTCCTTCTCTGGGGAAGAATCTATTCAGTGTTTTTCCCTAAATTCTGGCAGTTACTTGACTAGATGCATCACTGATCTCTGCCTTGATGTTCACACAGTATTCTTAGATGCCTCTATCTGCAAATTTCTCCATTTTACTAAAGGACACCAGTCAAATATTATTATGGGTTCACCCTCTTCCAGCAATACCTCATCTTGACATTACTTCTGCAGAGTACCTATTTCCAAATTAAGCTACATTATAAAGTATTGGGGAACATAACTTCACTATTTAGTTTAGGGATGGCATAATTCAATTTACAACATATGAATAGACTCAAATCTAGGGTTTCAGTTTCTGAGAATATTATTTTTAATCCAAATAATCTCTAAATGTTTGGTAATTGAGTGAATCACACAGGAACAGTTAATTGAAAAGATTTACAAGATTCCATAGGTTGCACTCATGTAAGGGGTTGGTCAAGATAAAAGTATGTTATTGGCAGAAAAAGGGAAGGCACAAAATCGATAAAGGCTTGACTGTACGGGTGGTACCTCTTGCTTTGTGTAGAAAATACTACTGTATCGTCTCCTGGTGTGTTAATGGGTAAGAAGGCCACTAGAGAGATTTAGAAACTTTGGCAAATATCTAAAGAGTCAAAGTTTTGGGAGATCATCTCTTTTTTCAGGTTTTCACAATCAGGTTCCTGGCTTTGCTTTAATATATCAACCTTGAAATTCACATTAACAGGCATCTTTTTGCCTCTCTCCACTCTGTTATTTCATTTCTGATTCCATCTTTATCATTTGGTGCTTCTTAGCATTACCAGTCACATCACAGCTGCTTTTACATTTGCTTCTGAACATCCTGGGCTTGAAGTAAAGACAATGAACTACTGTACTCTATACAGTACTCTACAATAGAATACACAAAAATACTTGCAGAGGATGCATGCATATGACAGCGCACACCACACACATTAACTAACTTACATGATTGGGTATGAGAATGCTCATTTGCATTTTTCAATGTTCACAACTTGAAGGTTTGTTTATAGGGGAATTACTGTATTCAAGTTCACAGAGCTATTCTCTGGTTCTCCTAATTAACTTTCAATTGTCTAATAATTACCCTCAGCTCTCATTATCTCCCTATAGGCCATCAATGAAACAGAATAACCATCAATTTCACTGTCCTTGTATTTACCATTTCCCCTTTAATTTCAAATCCCAGAATTATCAGAGGAGCTGGGGCTTTCCCTCTACTGTGGTACCATACCATCTTACATCCAGATAAAACTTTAACATTTTGGCACCACTTTGTACCAAGAGCTGCCTACGCTCTCTTTATCAGCAGAGATGTGATCCTAATACTCTGAATACTCAGTGATCCATTTCCCAAACCTCCTCCTAAAACTGCTTTCTCAGATGACTCCTGGTATAATATATGCCAGGTGTTTGGAGATGCCCATACTCAGAAACTGATGTAATTGAGAGTAGAATATAGTCACTGGGGGAGTAATGACTGTGGGGAAAAAAAAAATGGGGAAAACTGGTGTTGCGTAGGGAAGCAGTAATGCTGCATTGCAGATCAACTAATGCTGAACTTTAGAGAAAAGATTGTTTGTATGAGAAGTGCCTCACTGGGGTTTGCTTGGTCATGGTTAACAGGTCATTGGCAGTTGAAAAGTGGACTCTCAAATAGCAACACCTTGCTGAGCCATTGACTGAGGAGCCAGACTCAAGGATAACATAGAATTGGCTTGAAAATTGTTGTAGAACTTGAGGATACAACTAAGCACACTCTCCATATCTGGGCAACTAGCCCTTTCTTGAAGGTACATCTGAACAGTCCATTCTTGTACCTGACCCAGAGATCAAATCCACATCTTCTGCAGCTAACCACTGAGCTACCAGGAAGCATAGTGTAGGTAAATGCTAGTCACTCAGTCCTGTCAGACTCCTTGCAACCCCATGGACTGTAACCCACCAGGCTCTTCTGTCCATGAAATTCTCCAGGCAAAATAATTTCAGGCAAGGAAAGCATAACAGTTCTTTAGTGCCTCTGGGGTTCTTGTGATAATTTAGTTTGAATTGGTAGACTATGTTTTGCAAATGACACCACCCTACCACCGATTTCTGTCAAATATAGCTCATTTTGGAGCAAATAAAATAAGTATCAATATCTTAGCCTTGTGAGTAGATTCATGGGTGATAATTTGTGTAAAGTGTACCATTTGTTATTCACTAATTCAAAAATCATGTACTCTTGACAGAAAAGTTACCAAAAGAGTACTATAATCATGAATAATTTCTTTTTTTTCTCTTAATTAATTTTTATTTTTTTAGTTTGTTTTGCTTTACAATACTGTATTCGTTTTGCTACACATCGACATGAATCAGCCACGAGTGTACATGAACTCCCAATCCCGACCCCCACCTCCCCCCTCCCGCCCCACACCCTCTCTCTGGATTATCCCTGTGCATCAGTCCCAAGCATCCTGCATCCTGCATCAAACCTGGACTGGGGATTCATTTCACTTATGATATCACACATGTTACACTGCCACTCTGCCAACCCATCCCACCCTCTCCCTCTCCTACAGAGTCCAAAAGGCCATTCTATACATCTCTGTCTCTTTTGCTGTCTTGCGTACAGGTTTATCATTACCATCATTCTAAATTCCATATATATGTGTAAGTATACTGTATTGGTGTTTTTCTTTCTGGCTTACTTCACTCTGTATAATCGGCTCCAGCGTCATCCACCTCATTAGAACTGATTCAAATGTATTCTTTTTAATNCTGAGTGAACTCCAGGAGTTGGTGATGGACAGGGAGGCCTGACGTGCTGCAGTTCATGGGGTCGCAAAGAGTTGGACACGACTGAGCAACTGAGCTGAACTGAACTGAACCATGGACCTGGGAGAGTAGGACTAGGAGTGTGGCTCCTGATGGGACTGGATTAAAGGAAGTAAAAAGTAAAGTTGAATTAAAAACGGTTTGCTAAAATAGAGTAACTCTTCCATTATACACTTTAACATCATGAAAGTATTTCAGGATATGGTTGTAATTTGCTGGAGGGTCAACTTGTGCAAGTTTAGGGAAGAGATTGATTCACATTAATGGAAGTAGATATGTAAGAACTGTCATGACAGAATGTGGAAAGAGAGACCAAAAGACTCAGGTAATTGTGTGTCCTACTACTGAATTGTGCATGCTATAATGGGGTTACTGGAAAAACCACTAACTTCTACTGATTAGAGATTAAAATCTCCTATGGTGGAAAATTCTATTTATGGATAGTTAAAAGGATCTCAGGAGAGCCTTAGGGATCCTTTATCTAAGATGATAAAGGACACAGCAGTGAGGGAAACATAAGCTTCCTTGAGATCAGCAGTGGCTGTTACTGGGTAGGCTAAGATTGATGGTAGAAACTGCTCTTACACAATTTTGTGTTTGTGTGTGTGTGTTATGACGTGTCTCTGTCTCTTTTCTATTAGAAAATTGTGCCAAGCTTGTGTTGAATCTATTGGATTTCTCAAAAATCTCTTTTTTTTTGTAATGAAGGTGTAATTGACACATAACATAATGATTTGGCATTTGTATACTTGACAAAATGACAATGTCTGTTGAATATCTGTCACCACTCGTAGTTGCAAAATGTTTTCTTTCTTGTGATAAAAGCTTTTACTCTCTTAGCAAATTCCAAATATACAATTAATTTACCATATTGTGCATTACATTCCCATGACTAATAGTCACCAGGTTGTACATTACATCCCCGCATCTTTCTTTTAAATTTTATTTTAAGCTTTGATTTTATAGTTTTCAGTTTCATTATTAGTATTTTTCTCTAATATTTTTATTTCTTTTGTAATAATTTTCAAATTTTCACATGGGTGTTTTGTAAATGTTGTTCTATTTGGCAATGAAACTGAGACAGGCTGGGAACTGGGACCCGTTGCTGTGATGCTGCAGTGTTTGCCCTTGTTCAAATGTCTCCTAGAGCACCAAAGTACAAAAACACTAGAAAGGAGTAAAAATAACTGTGTGCAATTGCAGTCAGGGCAAATTTCTGACAAAAGATACAAAAAGACCAGAAAATCTCAACTGCCATTTCTAAAGAGCCAGAAGCAAAAGCAGGGGTTTGAGAGGAAAAACAGCGTGCATGCCTCCTGCACACAGGATCCCAAAGGGGTGGGCAAAACACTTAAGTTACCCCTACGGGCTGACCCCTGGACAAATCCCTACTTTTATGCCATAGAGGGAACAAGCTAACCCATCCTTCAGGATTGAGCCAACAAGGGAAACTGTTACTTGTTTTTGCACTCCCCTGCTGCACCAGGGTCCCCAGTAAAGCCTTGATTGAACTTCTTCTCCAGCAGCTGATCAGTGTCTCTCATTGAGGAGGCCAAGAAGCCGAATCAGTAACAAATTATTCAATTTTTTTGTTTGTTTTCTCTTAATGAGTTAATTCATAATCTGTGTATAATTACTTTTAAATTTTACCTTTGATTGAGAGGTATTTGAAGAGTTGTTTCTGTTTTAGGTAATGGTAATACAGATTTTATAAAATTATATGTGTATATTTAATGATGAACCAATTTCTTTGCATTCTAATTATGCTGATTTTTACTTTGGAGCATGTGTATTTTCCTATGTGGTAAACTAATACTTACTTCCTCTAAAGTTTTCATGTTTTATTTTGTTTTGTTTTTGCTGATAGTGTGAAATATATTTTATAGCATAAATGAAATATTTAGATAAGATTGTTGTTATTCAGTTACCAAGTCATGTCTGATTCTTCATGACCCCATGGACGATAGCGTGATAGGCCTCCCTGTCTCCACTATCTCCCAGAGGTCACCCAAGTTCATGTCCATTAAGTTGGTGATGCCATCCAACCATCTTATCTTCTGCCTTCTTTCAGAAAACTGCCTTAAGCCTTTCCCTGCATCAGGGTCTTTTCCAATGAGTTGGCTATTTGCATCAGGTGGCCAAAGAATTAGAGCTTCACCATCAGTTCTTCCAATGATATTCAGGGTTGATTTCCTTTAAGATTGACTGGTTTTATCTCTTTGCTACCCAAGGGACTCTCAAGAGTCTTCTCCAGCACCACAATTTGAAACGATCAGTTCATCGGTGCATTACCTTCTTTGTGATGAAAGCAAGGTCAGATGCTGTAAAGAGCAATATTGCATAGGAACCTGGAATGTTAGATCCATGAATCAAGGCAAATTGAAAGTGGTCGACCAGGAGATGGCAAGAGTGAACATCAACATTTTAGGAATCAACAGACTAAGATGGACTGGAATGAGTGAATTTAACTCAGATTACCATTATTATCTACTACTGTGGGCAAGAATCCCTTAGAAGAAATGAAAGTGAGCTAGTTTCATTCTTTTACAAGTGGTTGACCAGTTTTCCCAGCACCACTTGTTAAAGATATTGTCTTTAATCCACTGTATATTCTTCCCTCCTTTGTCAAAGACAAGGTGTCCATAGGTATGTGGATTTATCTCTGGGCTTTCTATTTTGTTGCATTGATCTATATTTCTGTCTTTGTGCCAGTACCATACTGTCTTGATGACTGTGGCTTTGTAGTAAAGCCTGAAGTCAGGCAGATTGATTCCTCCAGTTCCNTTTAATCCACTGTATATTCTTGCCTCCTTTGTCGAAGATAAGCTGTCCATAGGTGTGTGGATTTATCTCTGGGCTTTCTATTTTGTTCCATTGATCTGTATTTCTGTCTTTGTGCCAGTACCATACTGTCTTGATGACTGTGGCTTTGTAGTAAAGCCTGAAGTCAGGCAGGTTGATTCCTCCAGTTCCATTCTTCTTTCTCAAGATGGCTTTGGCTATTCGAGGTTTTTTGTGTTTCCATACAAATTGTGAAATTATTTGTTCTAGCTCTGTGAAAAACACCATTGGTATCTTGATAGGAATTGCATTGAATCTGTAGATTGCTTTGGGTAGTATACTCATTTTCACTATACTGATTCTTCCAATCCATGAACATGGTATATTTCTCCATCTATTAGTGTCCTCTTTGATTTCTTTCATCAGTGTTTTATAGTTTTCTATATATAGGTCTTTAGTTTCTTTAGGTAGGTATATTCCTAAGTATTTTATTCTTTTTGTTGCAATGGTGAATGGAATTGATTTCTTAATTTCTTTTTCTACTTTCTCATTATTAGTGTATAGGAATGCAAGGGATTTCTGTGTATTGATTTTATATCCTGCAAATTTACTATATTCATTGATTAGCTCTAGTAATTTTCTGGTGGAGTCTTTCGGGTTTTATATGTAGAAGATCATGTCATCTGCAAACAGTGAGAGCATAATTTCTTTCAGGGCTCCTCTATTAAGCTGTTTCATGAACTTCGGAATATTCAAATAGTGTTGCTGACTTTTTCTTTGTAGAACGCAAAATAACATAGGCTATTTTATTCTGTTTACCAAATAACTGCATTTTTGCTTAAGCAATCCTCCCCTTCAGCCTTTGGTTAATTTCTATTGTGTGAAAAATAAGCAGCAATTCTTTAAACTTCATTGCAATTTTTTTTTTAAACGCATTTGACAAATGATCTTGAAAGGGTGTTTTTTTTTTTTTTTTTTTCTCCTCTCTATAAACTGTATAAAGTATTTCATGTTGCCAGATGTAGTAGTATGGAGGATAGATATCTTATGTTTTAGGCTTTTCTCATCTGGAAAAATACTTTTACTGTGCTGTCAAATAACCATCACAAACAAACTTTCATGGACTAGGGTCTAATAATTTGTTAGATTTTAAGCAATTTAAAGACTTTTTTATTTTCAGGGACCTGGGAAAAATTAACTAAAACAAAATAGAGAAAATATACCTCAGCTTTAAAGTTTGGTGTTTACAATGTCCC
This sequence comes from Aepyceros melampus, assembly GCA_006408695.1. Classification (NCBI taxonomy): domain Eukaryota; kingdom Metazoa; phylum Chordata; class Mammalia; order Artiodactyla; family Bovidae; genus Aepyceros; species Aepyceros melampus. The sequence continues at coordinate 24,831 of SJXQ01003676.1, read as the reverse complement.
ATTTCACTCCCACTGGAAATGTTTTTCAATTATGTGGATTTGATCTCTGGGTAGGGAAGAGCTCTTGGAGTATAAAATGGCAAGCCAGTCCAGTATTCTTGTCTGGAAAAATCCAGGGACAGAGGAGCCTGGAATGCTACAGTCTATGGGATGGATCACAAAGAGTCACATGACTGAATGACTAAGGCACACACACAATATTTAAAGACAGTCCTTATGGTGAACTGGTTACCATAATAAGATTACTTAGTTAAAACATCTATCAGATTACTTAATTACTTTTTTGTTGTTGTTGTTAGTGAGAATAAGGGAAGAGCTCTTGGAGTATAAAATGGCAAGCCAGTCCAGTATTCTTGTCTGGAAAAATCCAGGGACAGAGGAGCCTGGAATGCTACAGTCTATGGGATGGATCACAAAGAGTCACATGACTGAATGACTAAGGCACACACACAATATTTAAAGACAGTCCTTATGGTGAACTGGTTACCATAATAAGATTACTTAGTTAAAACATCTATCAGATTACTTAATTACTTTTTTGTTGTTGTTGTTAGTGAGAATATTTAAGATCTACTTTTTAGAAACTTTCAATTATATTACTAATATATTGTTAACTATAGTCATCTTTTTGCCTTTTCACATTCCTTGGATCATAGGAAAAGCAAGAGAATTCCAGAAAAGCATCTACTTCTGCTTCATTGATTACATCAAAGTCTTTGTGTAGATCACAAAAGACTGAAAATTCTTCAAGAGATGGGAATATCAGAACACCTTACCTGCCTCCTGAAAAATCTGTATGCATATCAGTAAGCAACAGTCAGAATCAGACATGAAACAATGGACTGGCTCCAAATAAGAAAATGAGTATGTCAAGACTGTATACTAGCACCCTGCTTATTTATCTTTTATGAAGAGTACATAATGCAAAACCCTGGGTTGGATGAAGCACAAGCTCAGGTCAAGATCGCTGGGAAAAATATCAACCACCCCACATACACAGATGATACCACACATATGGAAGAAAGTGAAAAAGGAGATAAAAGCCTATTGATGAAAGTGAAAGAGGAGAGTGAAAAAACTGGTTTAAAGCTCAACATTCAGAAAACTAAGATCATGGCATCTAGTCCCATCACTTCATGGAAAATAGAAGGGGAAACAGTGGAAACAGTGACAGACTTTATTTTCTTGGGTTCCAAAATCACTGCAGATGGTGACTGTAGCCATGAAATTAAAAGACAGTTACTCCTTGGAAGAAAAACTATGACCAACCTAGACAGCATATTAAAAAGCAAAGACATTACTTTGTCAACAAAGGCCCATCTTGTGAAGCTATTGTTTTTCCAGTAGTCATGTATGGGTTTGAGAGTTGGACTGTAAAGAAAGCTGAGTGCTGAAGAATTGATGCATTTGAAATGTGGTGTTGGAGAAGACTCTTGAGAGTCCCTTGTATAGTGAGGAGATCCAACCAGTCCATCTTAAAGAAAATCAGTTCTGAATATTCATTGGAAGGACTGATGTTGAAGCTGAAACTCCTATACTTTATCCACCTGATATGAAGACCTGACTCATTTGAAAAGACCCTGATGCTGGAAAAGGTTGAAGCTGGGGGACGAATGGGATGGCAGAGAATGAGATGGTTGGATGGTATCACTCACTCCATGGACATTTGTTTGAGTAAGCTCCAGCAGTTGGTAATTGACAGGGAAGTCTGGCATGCTGGAGTCCATGGGGTCACCAAGAGTTGGACACGACTGACTGGCTGAACTGAACTAATAGTCATCTTGCTGTAGATTAGATTCTCTAGAACTTATTAATCTCATAATTGGAAGTTTGTACCCTTTTACCAACCTCTCCTTTCCTCCTAATCTTGAGCCCTGACAACCACCATCCTATTCTATGTATCTATTAATTTGGCTTTTTAAATTTTACATATAAATTAGATCATGCAGTAAAAAAAAAAAAAAAAAGTTATTATATAGCATGTATGCTTCCATGCCTCTCTTTGGTCTTTCTTCTCTAAAAAAGAGAACTAATTTAAATCACCAACATTATCCCCAATATTAAAAACTTACTAGAGGAAATACAAGATTTTGATTGGGTTTTTAAACTTACCTCTTTTTTATTGAATACAATTAACTCCACATTAACTTAAGTGTTCATTTCTTCTGTAGAATGTATTCAGAACAAAATACTATATTGATAGAAGAAATAATCCAGTATACTAAGTAGTGGAAAATTTATTTTGTCAGTATTTATTGTCTAGGTCAAAAATTATATAAGGGCTAAGAAAAGAACTAATGCATGATATATCATTAATATCAGCTTACTTTACAAGCATACATTCTTTCAGGAAGATAAACATATAAATAAATACTGTTTAAGAATATGTTATTGGAGGGGAAAAGATAAATTTTTAGACTTGAAGGACCTAGAATATTATTGTCAAATAAAGTTAATATAGTACCAGTCATAGTTCTTGCATTAAGTAAGAGTATTTTGCTTAATTGCTTGGTCATGTCTGACTCTTCGCAACCCCCCAGGGACTGTAGCTCACCAGGCTTCTCTGCCTATGGGATTTATCAGGCAAGAATACCTGAGTGGGTTGCCAATTCCTCCTCCAGGGGATCTTCCTGATCCCAGGATCAAACCCACATCTTCAGCTCCTGCACTGGCATGAGGATTCTTTACCACCGAGCCACCTGGTGATCTCCAAAGTAATACTATAAGGAAGACATTAAATAACTAATGTGATAAAAATATTAATAAAAACATATTTAACTTTACAAAGTTTACATTTAAATTATTGAAAATATTGTAGGAACAATAGAGATTGGCATATACTAGTAATAAAAGTCACCAGTAGTTACTTTTAGTCAAGATAAGCTTAAAGAGAAAAAGAGATCATATTTGGGTTATATTCTTGGGAAGAACATACCTGTAGACCCAAAGAACCCGTCAACATCTGTTATTGATAAGTACTTCTACCCTCAGCTCTCACTCATGAAATGAAGTGAAGTGTTAGTCACTCAGTCGGACAACTCTTTATGACCACATGAACTGTAGACTGTCAGGCTCCTCTCTCCATGAAAATTTCCAGGCGAGAATACTGGAGTGAGTTGTCATTTCCTTCTCCAGTGGATCTTCCCGACTGTGGGATCTAACCAAGATCTCCCACATCACAGGCAGATTTTTTACCATCTGAGCCACGGATATATTTTTCTACCTATGTCACATAGACTCATTTAAAAATAGATATAAAATATATTTTGTTCCAGACTACCATCACAACACACAAATCTATTGCTCTCTATCTTCAACACCCAGCCCACCGTCTATCAATTAAACCCATTCTCCCTCTCTGATATTTGAATATTTAACATGCTTTAGGATTTATGTCTATCTAGTGAGGAAACTTATTGTAACACTGACTTTGAAGACATCTCTGACATTCACAGTTGGTCCTATGAATTGAGGGAAATAAAATAATAGAGAAACTTAAGAGTTTCTTGGTGGGTAAAACATTTCTATATTCTTTTTGGTTATCTTTTTCTTAATATTGCCCATGAAATTGCCTTGCACATACATTTATGTATCAAGATACAGGTCAGTAGTTATCCTTAGCTTCCCAATCACTGTTATAAACCTTAGAGATTAGAGTGGAGTTTAAAGAATTGCCAAAAACAATCAAGGAACTCTCATATTAGAGGAGGAAATGTTTACACAAAGATAATCTCAGCATGTATTTTAGGTGTAGATGTAAAAAGTTGTAGAGGATGTAGATAGTAAAAATGAAAAAAAGTAATATAAACCGTGATGGGAAAATGCCAAAAATGTTCAAGGAAATCTTCAGTGGTAAACTAATGGTCTATATACTTGGCCAAAAAAAAAAAAAAGCTGGAAAAGTCTAGCAGCTTGACGTACTTAGGGAACTATATATAATGCACAATTGCTGGGATGTAGTAAGTAAAAGGTTACTGGTAGAAAATGAATCTGGGCCAGCAGACAGTGGCAAACTTCCCAGGGCTGGCTATGTATGGTAAAGAATTTAAAATTTATGAGTGAAAGATGACAATAAATAATAACAAAACCAACCATGTTTCACTGCCTAAAATGTATTAGACAGTGAGCCAATCACTTGACAAGTGTTATTTCGTTTAATCTTCAGGAAAACATGTAAGGTCAATATCTCCACTTGGACATTTTGCTTTGTCCTATGTTTTTAAAAGGACTTTTAGAAAAATAAAGCTTTGAAATTATTAAATGGCAGATAAAGTAATTTATAACATATTCTTACTTCAAATTAGGGCTTTTAAGCCAGTGTTATGGTACACATACTGACAAGATTGTATTTGTGTTATGGAAACAATTCTGGTGGTATAAAAGGAGGGAAAATTTGTGATATTCTAAACAAGAGGTGCTCAGTATATGAACCAAGCCTGAACAGTATGTAAGACAAAGATAGGACACAGGTATTTTAGGATACATACACTATGGGGATTGCAATAATGAATATATTTGCAAATTTCAATAGAAACAGATAAAAATGAAAATTAAGCAAATTATTAAGACAACTGAGAAAGTTAGGGAAGGTTTTTCAGTCTGTTTGGGTTGAGTTAGAGTCAGTTCAGTTCAATTGCTCAGTCGTGCCTGACTCTTTGCAACCCCATGGACTGCAGCACGCCACGGTTCCCTGTCCATCACCAACTCCCAGAGCCTACTCAAACTCATGTCCATCATGTCAGTGATGACATTCAACCATCTCATCCTCTGTTATCCCATTCTCCTCCTGCCTTCAATCTTTCCCAGCATCAGGGTATTTTCAAATGGGTTGGTTCTTCACATCAGGTGGCCAAAGTGTTGGAACTTCAGCGTTAGCATCAGTCCTTCCAATGAACATTCAGGAATGATTTCCTTTAGGATGGACTGGTTGGATCTCCTTGCAATCCAAGGGGCTCTCAAGAGTCTTCTCCTTCACCACAGTTCAAAAGCATCAATTCTTCAGTGCTCAGCTTTCTTTATATTCTACTTCTCACATCCATGCAAGACTACTGGAAAAACCTTAGCTTTGACTTGATAGCCCTTCATTAATAAAGTAATGTCTCTGCTTTTTCATATGCTGTCTAGATTTGTCATAGCTTTTCTTTCAAGGAACAAGAGTCCTTTAATTGCATGGCTGTAGTCACCATCTGCAGTGATTTTGGAGCCCCCCAAAATAAAGTCTGTCACTGTTTCCATTGTTTCTCAATCTATTTGCCATGATCTGGTGGGACCAGATGCCATGATCTTTGCTTTCTGAATACTGAGTTTTAAGCCAACTTTTTCACTCTCCTGTTTCACTTTCATCAAGAGGCTCTTTTGTTCTTCACTTTCTGCCATAAGGGTGGTGTCATCTGCATATCTGAGATTATTGGTAGTCTCCCTGCAATCTTGATTCCAACTTGTGCTTCATCCAGCTTGGCATTTCACATGATATACTCTGCATGTAAGTTAAATAATCAGGGTGACAATATACAACCTTGACACATTCCTTTCCCAATTTGGAGTCATTCTGTTGTTCCATGTCCACTTCTAACTGTTGCTTCTTGACCTGCATACAGATTTCTCAGGAGGCAGGTCACATGGTCTGGTATTCCCATCTCTTTAAGAATTTTCCACAGTTTGTTGTGATCCACAGTCAAAGGCTTTGGCATAGTGAATAAAGCAAAAATAGATGTTTTTTTCTGGAACTCTCTTGCTTTTTTGATAATTGGGAGGATGTTGGCAATTTAATCTCTTGTTTCTCTGCCTTTTCTAAATCCAGCTTGAACATCTGGAAGTTCACGGTTCATGTACTGTTGAAGCCTGGGTTGAAAAATTTTGAGCATTACTTTGCTAGAGTGTGAGATGAGTGCAGTTGTGTGATAGTAAAAGGTTGTTGCTGAACCACGCAAAAATGCTGGGATTCATGGCCTCTGAGGAGAAGAATTTAATCCAGGGCCAGAGAGGCTTGATGGTTCAGAGCTTTTGTGTAATAAAGTTTTATTAAATTATAAAAGAGATAGAGGAAACTTCTGACATAGGTATCAGAAGGGGGCAGAAAGAGTACCCCCTTGCTAGTGTTAGCAATGAAGTTATATACTCTTCAATTAGTTATTACAGTGAATCAAAAAAATGTCTGGAGGTTGTAAAGACCTCACTAGACCTACCCCCATTATTTACATTTTATAATAATAGGATTAGCCAGAAGGTTTTTTCCAGAGACTGTCCTCAAGCAGGATAGATTATTGTTATATAATCCTAAGGAATGTAGAGGGGGAAAAAGGTTTGTCCTTTCTTCCCCCGTGAGAGTTCCAGACTCCTCTCTCCTTGGGGACCCCTAAACTTCTTATCAACCTGCCTAGGAAATGACTCTCTCAATAGTTTGAACGTTCTTTGACATTGCCTTTCTTTGGGACAAGTAATGCATAGATATTTGTCAAGTGGACAAGTAGAGACCTAGCATTCTACATTAGAAAAAATCTATTTCTTTCCTCAAACAGGGGATTCTGATAGAATAAGACTCTATCTATAAAGTTTTATACACTACTGACAACCGCAGTTACTATACACTATAGTTACTTTACACTATACACTAGTAACAACCAACAATGCTTTTTGAAATTACTCTTTTGCAATGAAATGCATGTTTCTGGTTTGCTTTACTGAACTTGTAACATTTAGGAGAGTTCTTTACATAATATCAATATCTGGATTAAAATCAAAATATGGACTTTGTGAACACTTGAAAGATTATTTTTTTAATGTGTTTGCTATTGTTCCATTAAAATCTGATATAGTATATAACATATATTTGGATTGGAAAATAAAACTATCAAACATTTTAAACTATTGCCTAAGAGGAAAAATCAATTTTAATTTTGTTTTATATATGTAAGTAGACAATATTTGCAAATGTAAAGTTTAGCTTGACATGCTTCAAAAGAAAGTAAAGGAAAGTTTAACTTCCTAATACTATATTTCCCATGGATATGGCTGATATTATTCTTAGTTTGGAGTGTTGCTTAAGAGAAAACACATCAAAGAGAATTTTAAAGCCCTGAAAGAGAAGAGAAAAACTAAAGCTTCTGTGAGAGGATTAAGAGAATGTTGTCTGTATGAGAGAAAAGTATTAAGAATAGAATATCATCAAATATTATTTTTCTTTTTATAAATAAAAAAACTGGTTAAAAAAGGCAAAAAATTGAGGTAAATTTTAATGTGTAAATATAAAATATAAAGGATTTCTTTTTTAAAAATGACATCTACTTGGAAGAAACAGATTTGTGAATGAAATATAATTAGATTATATATAAATTGAAATAATTATTGTAACTTTTGTTTATACTTTATACAACTTGAATAAATTTGAATGACAATATTAAAAGTAAATAACATATCTTATGGAAAAAGTCACATTTTGGTTCATAATTGCATAATTGAATGCTAGCACACTGCTGGACAAAATAGTCATGTACTATGGACTATGTCTGGGTTCCACAAAGTCAGGGCTTAAGGCAAGGGCTCACTGCAAGGGAATTTATTTGGAAATCAGTGGCAGATAACTGGCATGAATAACTAGGGAAAGTGAAATAGGAAAGGAGAAAAAAATGGCAATTAGGAAAAGCCAATAAGTTTATTACTATAAAGTTGGCAACCACAGTGGATAATGCTGTTCAGTTCTACTGGAAATATCTAAGTGACCTTACCCAATGAATTTTAGAAATGTTTGACTGGGCGATGGAAGGGAGAAGCATTTATCTACTGGCTTTTAAGTCTTATTGGCTAAGGATTACCCTGGGACAGGTTTGGGAAGATTAATGCCCCACATTTCCAGTTTAAAAATATGTTAAATTCAGCTGACCTGAGCAGGGATCTGCATGTCCTGAATCATGAAAGCCTTCAGTTTGGGAGTAAGAGATATATGGCACATATCTGAAAGGAAGCAAGGTAGCTCCAAATTGCACAAAGCCAGCATGGGACTGTTTGTAAAGCTGAGACTAGAATCAGATATGACCTTAATCACATGAAGCCAAAAAAGATATAAAGCAATGTTGAAATGTCCATCCAGGACAACCCATCTGTTTGAGGTGCTCATATCTTCTCAGACTCCTGCATGTACCATTGCCTCCTGCCCCAATATCAGTAAACATTACAGAAGACAGTACAGGATAACTAGTGTAGTAATTATAACTTATTTTGTAATGTATTCACACTAGTTAATATTACCTAAGTTATTTTTTAGGTCCACATTTAAATTGTATATTGTGCTTTTGAGTCACAGTTATAAATGTATTTTGAATTCCATTATAATTTTTTTACGTTCCAAATAAGATGTATACATATACATACACACACACACACACACACACACACACATATATATATATATATAGAGAGAGAGATGGATATTTTCAAAGGTTAATATATCTATTGATTCCTTACTTAAATGTAGCATTTATGTTGTATTGTGGTAAAAATGATATCTGGCCTTTTACCTCTGTTGAGGCTTTACTACTTTTATAATATGAAATTTATTTACAAAGAAATTTAATAACCTCAATACACACTCAAATTTAGTGGAGTTCCAGAGTATGGAGGTAAATTATACGCTGGATATTGTATGAATACTCAAGTTAGCTGAATGGTTTATTTACTTAGTAAATGCTAAACTGGAGAAATGAGTATAAATAACTTGCAAGGACATTGGTAAAGAAGTAAGAGACAGCCTTTCTGGTTGAGAAAATTTCTAAAGTACCACCAAGCACCATAATTGCCAGACAGACCTAAGTGAGGAAATGATTCACTGTTCAGAAAGCCAGAAGTGTAGCAAGGCAAGAAAAGAATAGATCAGAAGTCATAAGTTCTAGATCAACCTAGACTGGTGGACCAGTTCTGTGGAGAAAGCTTCAGGATCAGAGTTTCATTTTTAATGGTGAATCTTAGAACTACAAAGACAGTACTGCCTGGAAGTGAGATTTTAGGTTCTGAAAAGGATTGTTATCGTCTCTATTTTAGGCTTGCATATAACCAAAGTATTAATGCAAGACTAGAAGATCATGTTCTTGATGAATCCCTGTATGCTTGCAGTAACCCAGATTTTTTTTCTGAATAAAATTATGCTACCACTCCAAGTAGTTAACACACTGAACACATATCTAAATCGAATTTTGTCTAACAAAATTGTTAAATATTTTGCTACTTTAATATAGTTCACATTTATGGAGCACTTATTTTGCTTTCCATGTAGCAAATTATTTAATTCTCTCAACAAATGCATGTGTTGAATGATAGTTTCCCAGATTTATAAATGAAAAAAAAAAAAAAAAAAGTAAAGCTCAACCCTATTAAGGAACATCTCCAAAATAAAACAGCTAGAAAGTGTTGGAGGAGAATCTCAACACAGGAAATCTAACTTAGAGCTTGTGCTCACTTTTATAGACATTTATGGTAAAATCAATAGCAGAAAGTGTTATTTTCCACTGAATGCGATATATATATATATTTTTTCATATAGACAAAGATAGAGATTTTTATTCTGCTACATTTCTAGTACATCAGTTAAATATTAGAAATAGACACAACACTATGTGTTAGGCATATTAGATAAAACCCTCTTTTCCCTATTCTACTGAGAATTTGTCACATTTAAAAGAAATGGAACACAAAACTAAAAAAATAGAGTGCCTAAAGTCACAGTACTATTAAATAAATGTGGAAAGATGCCCACATGTTCCCCTCCCCCCCCCACGCCTCTTATTTTTTACTGTTTAACTAATATGCACAGAATCCAAACTGGGTTTAGCTACTCCATGAGCTGTCTTTTGTCTTCATGTTTACGGAGTGCAATGACACCCCAGACTGATTGCTGGGCAACCATCCAGCAAGACCAAGAACATGTCAGAAGGAGCTACTGAATTCTATTACCAAAGCGATATCAGGCAAATGATTCTACCTTATTGCACTGTCTTGTTCTGATAGATCTTATTTTTTGACGTGTCCTTGGTATTCCTCAGCATATTTACAAATCCTGTGCCCTTGAACCAAAGGGAGCTTACCTTGCATGATCTTAAGAAAAGCCTAACAATAGACACAACTTACTGAGAATTACTTTCTATGCCTTGACCTCAGGGTTCAAAATGATGTTAAATTGAACATTATTTATAAAATATTCATATTTTGCCTTTTTTCTACATTAAAAAGAGCTGAAAATTGTGAGAAAAGATACTTAGTCTCTGGCTTATCTAGTTTCAGCTCAGTGGTCTGAGTTCCTCAATTAACTAAAAACAAATCCAGAGTGATTCAACACAACAGAACAGTAATTCAACACAGTAATATACATTAATTCAATACAACAGAACAAATTGTGCTCAATAGAACTAAACAATTCATCTAATAGAAACTTTTCCCTTTCTGATTGGCTTCTTGTTGCTCCAACTTAAAAAAGCTACTCGATAAATAATAAAATAAAAGATTAAAAAAAAAAGAGCCACTTGAATGCTTTCATCTTGCTATTCATGTGTCAGTTCTACATCCTATTTATCTGTAGGAGTCAAAGCAGATATAACCAGGACTCAGAAAACATGTTATGTAAGGAATTAGTAAATATTTTTGGTTTTGCAGGCCACACAATCTCTTTCATAAACACTCTATTCTAGAATTGTAGCATAAAAAGCATAGACAATATATAAATGGTCTTACTGGAACAAAGCTGTTCCAATAAAATTTTATTTATGAATGCTGCCATTTGAAATTTCTATGATTTTTATGTATCATGAAATATTATCCTTCTCTTGCTTTTTGTAATTATTTAAAAATGTAAATGTTATTCTTAGCTTGTGTGCTGTACAAGAGTAGGCTGTTGTCTGAGTTTGGGTTCATAGGTCATAGTTTTACAACCACTGAGTTGAAGAATAAAATTGAACAAAGAAGCAAACAGGAATTTTATTAAAAGGAACTACTGCTCAATATTGTTAATTATTACTTTAATTTTTGAATACATTTTCAGATAAAAAAACATTTGAAATGCAATTAAATAACTGTTGGGAGACTGATTTATTTTTTTACTGAAGTATATTTGATTTACAGTTTGTCAGTTTCTGCCATACAGCAAAGTGATTCTGTTTATCATATTCTTTTCCATTATGTTTTATTACAGGATACTGAATATGATTTCCCATTTTTTAAAATCTATTTTATGTATACTAGTTTGTATGTGTTAATCCCAAAGTCCTAATCTATGGCTCCCCACCCCCTTTTCTCTTTGGTAAATATGTTTGTTTTCAATATCTGACTCTGTGTTTTCTAGTTAAGTTCATTTGTGTATTTTACTTTCCTCATACAAGTGTTAATATATAATATTTGTTTTTTTTTTTTCCTTCTGACTTACTTGTATGATAATCTCTAGTTAGATCTGCATTGCTGCAAATGGCATTATTTCATTCTTTTTTTATGACTTAGTAATATTCATTGAATATATATATATATATATATATATATACACCACATCTTCTTAAGTTAATCATCTATTTTAAATGTTTGTATTGTTTCTAAGTCTTGGCTATTGTAAATAGTGATGCAATGATCACTGAGTTACATATATCTCTTTGAATTAGAGTTTTTATTTTTTTATGGATATATGCCCAAGAGTGGGGTCATATGGATCCCACTTGCTGGATCATATGGCATTTCTGCTTTTAGTTTTTAAGGAAACTCCATACTATTTTCTATAGTGATGCACCAGTTCACATTCCTACCAACTGTGCTGTAAGGTTCTCATTTCCATACAATCCTCTTCAGCATTTACTACTTATATATTTTTTAAATTTTTAAAAATATATATATTTTTTATTTTAATCGGAGGATAATTACTTTACAATATTGTGATCTTTGCCATACGTTAACATGAATCAGCCACAGGTGCACACCTTAAAAAAAAAAATGTATATATTCATTTAATTGTTTTGGTTCCACTGGATCTTCCCTGCTGTGGGGGGCTTTCTCTAGTTGCAGGGAGGGTAGGATACTCTATGTTGCGCTGCACAGGGTTCTCATTGTGGTGGCTTCTTTTACTATGGAGCACAGGCTCTAGGCACATGAGCTTCAGTAGTTACAGGATTCAGGCTCAGTAGTTGTGGCTCATGGACTAAGACTTCAGCATGTGGAATCTTCCTAGACTTTGGATTGAATCTGTTTCCCTAGCACTGGCAGGCAGATTCTTATTCACTGTACCACCAGGGAATTCCTACTTGTAGACTTTTAATAATGATTATTCTGACTGGTGTAAGAATAATCTATTCTTACTTTTTTATGATTTTGATTTGCATTTATCTAATAATTAGTGATGTTGAGCATCTTTTCATGTGCCTATTGCCCCTTGGTATGTCTTCTCTGAAGAAATGTCTATTTAAATCTTCTGCCAGTTTTTTGATCATAATTTTGTGGTTGTTGTTACTGAATTGTTTTTATATTTGGAAATGAATCCCTTGCAGGTTACGTGGCTTGCAAATATTTAGTCTTAGTCTTTAGGCTGTGTTTTTGTTTTGTTTATGGTTCCTGTGCAAAATCATATATATTCCAAAGTATATTTTTTATTCTCAGTTATTTTATTTCAGCACAATGAAGGAAAGAAAAACATACTGTTAGTATATCAATAATAATAACAAATATATATTTAACAATATCAACATATACTGTCTATAGAATATCATTATGTCATGGATGGGATAATTTATTATAAAAGATTAATAGTCCAATGAAATCAGAAAAAGAGCAAAACTGTCCTGGATATGAAAAAATATTCAAAACATATGATAATTGGAACTTCTATCTGAAGAACATATTAAAAATAAGTGTTCAATACAGAATTTCTGAATGATGAAAAGCTGACAGTATGAAATCACAAAAAAATATTTCTTCCTTTGTAAAGAATAAGGTGAAAACATTTAAGGATAATGTCTCCATCACTCCTTTTCTTTTTAGTTTACTGTGTTCTTACTCATTAATATGAGTACCAAAGCAGTGAGGTAAAAGCAAATGGTATTTTTTTTCTGATCCATTTGGGTGTTTGAGGCAAGTAAATAAATTTATATTACTAGTAGTAGCCCCACTCAGCCTCACTGATGAACTGGAATGCTGAAACAGCTAAGGTCCATATCTGTATATCAGAGTCCTGTCCTTCACTCCTGAGGGACCCAATGGTAAAACATTCTTCTTCTCTTCTAACTGAACTTGAAATGTTGAGATATAATTAAGAAAGTATGGTCCAATTGGGACTTCTGAAATATCTTGGCAGAAAAAAAAAATAAAATTCACCTCTTCTGGAGTTATTTTCCACTTCATGATGAACAGTTCAAAATGCCTATTTGTTTTGTTTGCTGGATCCTCCTGTCTATCACTGTTGTTAGATTCAATTATGAAAGCACACTCTCATACTTTAGTATTGTTTTATAAGCTGACTTCTAGTTTGGGGCATTAACTTCTACATTGTCTGTGATAGCAACAAAGATATTCAAAGAAGAGTCTGAACTTCTTTTGGCCCTTTGATTCAGCATACAAGAAAGTGTGTCAGTTGACTCTTTGGCTTATCCTCCATGAAACATAGAAACTCATCAATCTCTGGTAATAGATGTATAACCTGAAATCTCTTCTTACTCAAATACACATGAAAATTGCAAGTGTACTTTCACCTAATTCAATGAAGTCTGAAGCATCTATAAAAGTTTAAATCTGGTTTGAGTCTTCATAGTATTTAAATCTCAAATTATAGTATGATGGTTCTTTGGGACCACCCTCACCTACAATCTTTATTGGAGATAAATACAACTGTGACATGATATTTAAATTAAAAAGTAGGTGGAGAGCGACTGATCAGGAAAATCCAGAAGGCCTACTTTATTTCTTAAGAAGTATCTGGTGGTATTTGGAACCACAATTGGCATTCATCTGTGCTATTCTGGTGCTTCTTTGATGAATATTGTCACAATGTTCACTTTGGTCTACTTCCTTTGAATAGTCATGCTATCATTCTTCAAAGCTTAACCCAACTCTTGTGGTTTAAGATAGGTGTCCAGAAGAAATTTGAATATTGAATAAAGGCTTCTATTTATCCCAAAGAAGAGGATTTAAACTATCTTGGAATAGAGCTCTAAAGCTTTTCTTTGTTTGGAGGAAGCCTCACTAAAGAGCAATGACCAGTATTCTTCTTTTAGGTACATACCTTAGAGCATTTCATTTCATATTGTTAGTGTAACAGATTGTGAAGTCTTAATATTCTACTCCTAATTTAAACAAGTGCTAAAGAGTACTGTAGTTGTATGAATCCCTGCATGTCCCCATGTGAAGATACTTGAATTACCCAGAAAATCATCTTCTGATATAAGTCATGGTGGTATATCTTTGATGAACACTTTCAGTGATGCTACTTTTGGACCCTTGGTGGGTCCAGTAATGTAATTTAAAACTGTGGAGTTTCTCTCTTCTTATTTTAATGACATAAATATATCTAGAATTATTGCTTCTGAAATATCTATCTGATCCTAAAGAATATTTAGAAATATTTAGTTAATGGAAAGCAATCTTGATATTTCTTTTACCCATCTGATGCTATGTTGGAGTGTCTTCCCTTTCAATAATTTTGATCAGATAAGTGGTGTTTATCTTTTCTTCTGAGTGAGTAAAAACATGCCTTTTGTTTACTATAGATACGTCTCCAATTTTCATAATTTTAGAATCTGGACAACCATATCATTCTACTTTTGATACTATTATAGAAAAGTCTTAATTATACTCCATTTTATCTCTTTCTTCCAAATTATAAATAATCTGCCTCCTATCTCCATGAAGGAAATAAGCACTGGAATAGGTTTTCCCTCTTAGTTCCCATCTAAAAAAAAACCTCTATCTCTATTTTGGTGGAAAAATATAAATTTCCTGGATATTGTGTAAGTGTAGAATTAAGTATTTGCCTGTCATATCTGGCCTGATGCCTTTTGGTCTTATAATTACCTGCTGAAGCTTCTATCCTGAGTGAAGTTCTCTGGAACATTTCATTTATGTAAAGAACTTTGTGTACTCTAAGTACTTAATGGTTTAATAAACATGTTGCTTTAGATGTAGTGTCTCATAGGTCAAAAACATGCATTCATAAAATTGTACTAAAAATTCTATTACAGGAGAATATTATTGTTAATGTTTAATCTATATTTTAAAAAATTAATATTATTTCTTAAGTTCTATAAACAATGATCATTAAAGCAAAACAAATCTCATAACTATATTGTAGCACTTATACAATTCCTATTTCAAAGTCTGAAGAAAATTTAATATTTTTTTTCCTCAGTAACAGAGTGCTTAAAAATATAATCTCAAATACTTTGCCATTTGACTCCGTTTTCCTCTTTTAATGTCTTTTTCCTTTAATTCCATTGTTTGACCATCTTATATAGTAAATATAGATTTATACAATAATATAGAATATTTCTTTATATAATTTTACATAGAAATTAAGGGTTGCCAAACTAAGAGCCAGAGAACCTATGGAAGTAAACATTTTAATTGATTTTTATTTGTCTTTTTTTACTAAATTAAGTTCCTCTAAGGTAAACATTTTTCTCAGTGGAGAAAAAAAAAATCTACATTGAATTTGGTGTCTGCTTATGATGTACAAGAGGCAGAGAAAGGAACTCTTTTGCTACTTTTTTTTGAGAAATACATAAATTCACCATTTTCCAGATCCCTAGCCAGTAATTCTTATTTATTTTTAAAGTTTGTGATAATTATTTAGATGATTGATAATCTGCCATTACTACCAATCTCCCAATATTCCCTGTTTGAGCCATATGGAATGATTACAATATTTATCTGTTAGAAAAATATCCAATCATTACTTTTTCATTTTTAGACAACATGGCACACCAATAAGATATAGTACATAATATCTCATGCATATAAAGTACTCATAAATTGAGAAAATTGTATGATTGATCCTGAAACTTAGAAACTAAGCTACCTTAATTCATTGACTACAACCTTTCAATTTATCTGACTCACTCACAGAAAGATTTTCTATGTAAATTAAGCTTTAAGTTTGATGTAATTATGAACAACACCTTATAAGAATAAGTTTGCTTCTGATAAGTACGATATTTTGAAAATGTTTTTATTTAAATTATAAATTTGTAAACTTTGAGTAAATAAATATCTAAATTTTGTAGCTTTGGAACATATAATTTCAATATATTCTCTGTGATATTGCATCTCATTTCTCTACCATTTAAGGTCGTTCAGTTATGATAGCTTACAGCAAAGATTGATAACCCTTAATCTTTGTTAAGCTTCTTTATTGACGGCCATCAAGATTTAATTTTTTTAATCTTACCACTTGGTAGATAAACGGCTTATGAGTCTCTTTCTTTTCTAACTTTTCTAATTAATCTAAATGTCATTTGAGAGGGCAAGGAATAAGAGAACTTTAAAAACGTCTTGTGAGCTAGCTCTTACAAATATGTTTTTTATCAATGTCAATTTCCAGATAATTCCATCTGTGCTAATCCCTAACCCTCTCTACTGTAGTGCTTTAAGTTGTCTTTTGCTTTGATTTATCAGACAACTGACCCTGGCCTAACCCTGTCAGCTTTAGTCAGAGGAACTCTCACAAAAGATAGGCCTCTGATCTGACAAATTGATTGGTTGCAAGGAATAGTTTAACTGGAAAAGGATCTCCTTAACAAGTGATAAAGCCCTTTGATTCCCCTTTACAGCTCTGGGGATGTGGGCAGAATTTATAAAACATCTAAGAAAAGAAGGAAACCTTATGAGTAATTTGGAAAGCTGAGTATAAAGCAATGCAGTAAAAAGCTTTCCGGTTAATGAAAGTTCTGAGAGTATCAGTGAGTATATTTTATTTAAAAGCTTTTAGTGGGTGTTAATTGAAAATGATCATTTCCTAATTAGAAAATAAATATTAAAATTCTTTTAGGATTTCCAAGTTGACTTTACTGGAGCATAATGATTAGGTATGTGGATAATAGATTGTAATCTATAGAAAAAATGTTAATTGAATTAGGAATAGGTTGACACAATATTCTTTCCCTCATGAAACTGTTGCACACTAGACTTCTATGGCACTTTGGTTCTTGTCACATAAGTTTACTGTTAGCAGTCAATATTATAGCAAAATTTTATCCAAAAGAAGACTTATCATCTCATCCCCATCAGATTTCAAAAAGTAGAAAAATAGAATTTGATAATTTTTTAATCCATGAAAATACTTTAAAAAGCATATATATTTATTCTTTAAAATATTGGACTATTTTAATTATACCACACATTAATGTTAGAACTGTTTCCACTTTGTGTAATTGACATTTCATTTTTGTTTTATTTTTTCTCCATTATTTCCCTCCCATTTCAGATTTTTATCCTTTCTGTATTCTTACTTCATAAAAGGTGTGTACCAAACAAACTGCAGCCTGTATATCTCTTTTACTAGTGGAAACATTTTTGACACTCTGTTTCTCATAATGTATGCCAAAACCCGACCAAGATCAAGGATGGAAAAAAATTATCATACCTTTTGACGGAAAGAGCTACAGCACTGATTCAGTATTGGGGGATAATAGACTATATGTCCTCAGTTCTTCTCTCTTGCCTGAAATGGAGAATAAGGTCTGGAGAAGGGAAAGCCATCCTGATGTCAGATAGTTAAAAGTTGTCCATAACAGTAATATCAGAATTGAGAATCTAGCTGTGTAGCAGCATGGGTTACATAGAAAATTCTATGGCAATCTTAATAGTTATCCTAGCATTAGGATGACTTTGTATGTTTCCACTGTATTTAGCCTATATTAATTTCTATTTTTACTCAAGCTTGGTCTTCTGGTCTTCTTGGCAATCATGTTGGCTACATAATAATTTTCTGTCTTATTCTATTTCTGCCAAAGTTGTCTGGAGTTGATGTGAATTTTTTGTGGATGCCCTATCAGATATTTCTGGACAAGGGAAATGAAGATTATAAACTGATAAACCTACACATTTTAAGGTTAGATATTTGGAATGATGCTGGCAATGCTTTCCATGAGTGAATACATGTCCATTACTTGGAAAGGCACGATATGATGTTTTCAATTATTGTTTTAATCTAATTTTTAAGCAGTTGGAAAAATATAATAATAGCAAAAATAAATAAATAAACTCAGTGAGGTACCTTGGATAGTCTTGCATGTTGTAGTTTTTCAACAATTCTTCAAAAATTTGGCAGCAGCCAACATATGAAATTGCTTATCTCTTTCAAGTCAGATAAAGGATCTAGGGTCAGAAAACTTAACTGGGACACTATTATGCCATATTTAGATGAAATATCTGGACATTTTGATACTCACTCCATAGTTCTGTTTTTTTTGTGTTTGTTTTTTTGTTGTTGTTGTTGTTGTTTGTTTTTTGTTTTTTAATATATTGATGCATAGACGCTTACTCCTTGGAAGAAAAGTTATGACCAACCTAGATAGCATATTCAAAAGCAGAGACATTATTTTGCCAACAAAGGTCCATCTAGTCAAGGCTATGGCTTTTCCAGTGGTCATGTATGGATGTGAGAATTGGACTGTGAAGAAAGCTGAGCGCCAAAGAATTGATGCTTTTGAACTGTGGTGTTGGAGAAGACTCTTGAGAGTCCCTTGGATTGCAGGAGATCCAACCAGTACATTCTGAAGGAAATCAGCTCTGGAATTTCCTTGGAGGGAATGATGCTGAAGCCGAAACTCCAGTACTTTGGCCACCTCTTGCGAAGAGTTGACTCATTGGAAAAGACTCTGACACTGGGAGGGATTGGCGACAGGAGAAGGGGATGACAGAGGATGAGATGGTTGGATGGTATCACTGACTCGATGGATGTAAGTCTGAATGAACTCCGGGAGTTGGTTTTGAACAGGGAGGCCTAGTGTGCTGTGATTCATAGGGTCGCAAAGAGTCGGACACGACTGAGCGACTGAATTGAACTGAACTGAACTGATAGTTGATTTACAATATTGTGTTAGATAAGCGAGGGGCAGTCCTAAGATGGCGGAGGAATAGGATGGGGAGACCACTTTCTCCCTCACAAATTCATCAAAAGAACATTTCAACGCTGAGTAAATTCCAGAAAACAACTTCTGAATGCTGGCAGAGAACATCAGGCACCCAGAAAAGCAGATCATTGTCTTCAAAAATAGGTAGGAAACAATATAAAAGATGAAAAAAGAGACAAAGGAGGTAGGGAGAGGGCTTCGTCCGGGGAAGAGTCCCATCCCGGGAAAGAAGTCTTAAGAGAGAGAAGTTTCCAAACACCAGGAAACACTCTCACTGCCTAGTCTGCGGTGAGCCTTGGAAGCACAGAGGGCAACATAACAGGGAGGAAAAATAAATAATTAAAACAAACAGATTACGAGCCCAGTGGTAACTCCTCCAGTGGAGAAGCAGCACAGATGCCTGCATTCGCCACTAGCAAGTGGGGGCTGAGCAGGGAGGCACCGGAGGTGTGGGCTACAGTCCTTTTTAAGAATTGGGCCAGAATGCCCCATGCGTAACCAGAGCGAACTAACTTGGGCTAGCAAACCAGACTGTGGGATAGCTACCATGCTAAAAGCTCTAACATAAAACACCACCAGGATTTCACACAGAACAAAGGATGGAACAGAAATAGCTGGCTGCAGACTATCCCCCTCCGGTGAAGGCAGCCAGAGCCGTAAAGGCTGGAAGGGGGCAATTGCAGCCCAAGAGAGAGATTACCCACCAAAATGCAAGCAGGCTTCTTTGCTAACTAAGACTTCTGGGGGTTCTGGACAGTCATCATCTGCCTGAGAAGAGACGCCAGTGGTACAGCAGAAAACTGAGCAGCAGAGATGGGAAAGGCGGTCAGTCGCGGGGACCACACTCGCCAAACACCTGAGCTACTCGGACCTGGGAAGGGCACAAGATGCAGGCCCAACCGAATCTGCACCTCTGAGGGCTACCTGAGTGCCGAGCTTGAGCGATTTAGACCGGGAAAGTGCATGCAGCCTAGGGCCGGCCTCAGATGATTCCCGGTGGAGCAACGTAGAGCTTGTGCGGTGTGCACTGTGTGCAGGGGCATGCCCAGCCTGGCTGAGACACTGTGAACACACGCCAATGTTATTTGTTTGCAGCATCCCTCCCTCCCCACAGGGCGACTGAACAAGTGAGCTTAAAAAAATAAAAAAAAAAGTGCCCACCACCACATCCTTTGTGTCAGGGCGGAAATCAGACACCGAAGAGATCAGCAAACAGAAGAAGCTAAACAGAGAGAACTGCCTTGGAAGTGACCCCACACTGCCCACAATAGCAGAGAAAGTCCCAGATATATCTTTACTACTTTTACAATCATTCTTTTTTTTTGGGGGGGGGGTTTGCTGTTGTGGGATTGCTTTTTCTTCTTTTATTTTTCTTCTTTTTTTTTTTTAACTTTTTAAAATTTTTAAGTCCTCTATTTCTCCTTTATTTTTGTAACCTACTATTACTTTACAAAATAAAAAGACCCTATTTTTAAAGCAAACGACATATATAGTTTTTTTGTGGTTGTTGTTGTTGTTTTAATAATTCTTGTGGCTTTTTCTTCTTCTTCTTTTCTTTAATAATGTATTTTTGAAAATCCAACCTCTACTCTAGATTTTTAATCTTTGCTTTTTTGGTATTTGTTGTCAATTTTGTACATTTAAAAACCTAATCTTCAGTACCCGTTTTACCTGAGAGTGAAATTACTGGCTTGATCACTCTCTACTTCTTTGGATTCTCCTATTTCTCCAATAGGTGGCCTCTGTCACTTCCCTCCCTTTTCTCTTCTCTACCCAACTCTATAAATCTCTTTATGTTCCAGACGGTGGAGAACACTTACGGAACTGGTTACTGGCTGGATCTGTCTCTCTCCTTTTCATTTCCCTCTTTTATCTTCCTGGCCACCTCTGTCTACTTCCTTCTTCTCCTCTTCCCTGTATAACTCCATGAACATCTCTGAGTGGTCCAGACTGTGGAGCACACATAAGGAAGTGATTACTGGCTAGCTTTCTCTCTCCTCTTTTGATCCCACCTCATCTCATTCCAGACACCTCTAACTATCCCCTCCCTCTTCTCTTCTCCATGTAACTCAGTGAACCTCTCTGGGTGTACCTCAATGTGGAGAAACTTTTCATCATTAACATAGATGTTTTATCATCGGTACTATATAGATGGAGAAGTCTTGAGGCTACTGGAAAAATAAAACTGAAAACCAGAAGCAGAAGTCTTAAATCCAAATCTTGAGAACATCAGAGAAATCCTGAATCCAGGGAACATTAATTGTTAGGAGCTCACCAAATGCCTCCGTATCTACACTGAAACCAAGCATCACCCAAGGGCCAACAAGTTCCAGAGCAAGACATACCAGGCAAATTCTCCAGCAACGCAGGAACACACCACTGAGCTTCAATATACAGGCAGCTCAAAGTTGCTCCAAAACCATTGATGTCCCATAACTCATTGTTGGACACTTCATTGCACCCCAGAGAGAAGAAATCCAGCTCCACCCACCAGAACTCTGACACAAGCCTCCCTAACCAAGAAAGCTTGGCAAGCCACTGATACAACCCCACTCACAGTGAGGAAACTCTGTAATAAAGAGAACTCCACAAATTGAATATAGAAAGACCATGCCAAATGCAGCAATATAACCAAGATGAAGAGACAGAGGAACACCCAGCAGGTAAAGGAACAGAATAAATGCCCCCAAACCAAACAGAAAAGGAAGAGAGAGGGAATCTACCTGAGAAAGAATTCCAAATATTGATAGTGAAAATGATCCAAAGTCTTGAAATCAAAATGGAATCACAGGTAAATAGCCTGGAGACAAGGATTGAGAAGATGCAAGAAAGGTTTAACAAGGACCTAGAAGAAATAAAAAAGAGTCAATATATAATGAAAAATGCAATAAATGAGATCAGAAACACTCTGGAGGCAACAAATAGTAAAATATCAGAGGCAGAAGATAGGATTAGTGAAATAAAAGATAGAATGGTAGAAATAAATGAATCAGAGAGGAGAAAAGAAAAACTAATTAAAAGAAATGAGGACAATCTCAGAGACCTCTAGGACAATATGAAACTCTCCAACATTCAAATTATAGGAGTCCCAGAAGAAGAAGACAAAAAGAAAGACCATGAGAAGATACTTGAGGAGATAATAGTTGAAAACTTCCCTAAAATGGGGAAGGAAATAATCACCCAAGTCCAAGAAACCCAGAGAGTTCCAAATAGGATAAACCCAAGGTAAAACACCTCAAGACACATATTAATCAAATTAACAAAGATTAAACTCAAAGAACAAATATTAAAAGCAGCAAGGGAAAAACAACAAATAACACACAAGGGGATTCCCATAAGGATAACAGCTGATCTTTCAATAGAAACTCTTCAGGTCAGGAGGGAATGGCAAAACATATTTAAAATGATGAAAAAAAAAATTACCTACAGCCCAGATTACTATACCCAGCAAGGGTCTCATTCAAATATGAAGGAGAAATCAAAAGCTTTACAGACAAGCAAAAGCTGAGAGAATTCAGCACCATCAAACCAGCTCTCAAATAAATGCTAAAGGATATTCTCTAGACAGGAAACACAAAAAAAAAGGTGTATAAACCCAAATCCAAAACAGTAAAGTAAATGGCAACGGGATCATATTTATCAATAATTACCTTAAACATAAATGAGTTGAATGCCCCAACCAACAGGCAAAGACTGGCTGAATGGATAAAAAACAAGATCCCTATATATACTGCCTACAAGAGACCCACCTCAAAACAAGGGACACATACAGACTGAAAGTGAAGGGCTGGAAACAGATATTCCATGCAAATAGAGACCAAAAGAAAGCAGGAGTGGCAATACTCATATCCGATAAAATAGACTTTAAAACAAAGGCTGTGAAAAGAGACAAAGAAAGCCACTACATAATGATCAAAGGATCAATCCAAGAAGAAGATTTAACAACTATAAATATATATGCACCCAACATAGGAGCACCACAATATGTAAGACAAATGCTAACAAGTATGAAAGGGGAAATTAACATTAACACAATAATAGTGGGAGACTTTAATACCTCACTCACATATATGGACAGATCAACTAAACAGAAAATTAACAAAGAAACACACACTTTAAATGATGCAATAGACCAGTTAGACCTAATTGATATATATAGGACATTTCACCCCAAAACAATGAATTTCACCTTTTTCTCAAGTGTGCACGGAACCTTCTCCAGGATAGATCACATCCTGGGCCATAAATCTAACCTTGATAAATTTAAAAAATTGAAATTATTCTAAGCATCTTTTCTAACCATAATGCATTAAGATTAGATCTCAAATACAGGAGAAACACTATTAAAAATTCCAACAAATGGAGGCTGAACAACATGCTGCTAAATAACCCACAAATCACAGAAGAAATAAAAAAGAAATAAAAAATATGCATAGAATAGAGTGAAAATGAAAACACAACAACCCAAAACCTGTAGGACACTATAAAAGCAGTGCTAAGGGGAAAGTTCATAGCAATACAGGCATACCTCAAGAAACAAGAAAAAAGTCAAATAAATAACCTAACTCTACACTAAAGCAACTAGAAAAGTAAGAAATGGAGAACCCCAGAGCTAGTAGAAGGAAAGAAATAATAAAAATTAGGGCAGAAATAAATGCAAAAGAAACAAAAGAGACCATAGCAAAAATCAACAAAGCCAAAAGCTGGTTCTTTGAAAGGATAAATAAAATGACAAACCATTAGCCAGACTCATCAAGAAACAAAGAGAGAAAAATCAAATCAATAAAATTAGAAATGAAAAGGGAGAGATCACAACAGACAACACAGAAATACAAAGGATCATAAGAGACTACTATCAGCAATTATATGTCAATAAAATGGACAACATGGAAGAAATAGACAAATTCTTAGAAAAGTACAACTTTCCAAAACTGAACCAGGAAGAATAGAAAATCTTAACAGACCCATCACGAGCATGGAAATTGAAACTGTAATTAGAAATCTTCCAGCAAACAGAAGCCCAGGTCCAGACGGCTTCACGGCTGAATTCTACCAAAAATTTCGAGAAGAGCCAACACCTTTCCTACTCAAACTCTTCCAGAAAATAGCAGAGGAAGGTAAACTTCCAAATTTATTCTATGAGGTCACCATCACCCTAATACCAAACTACAGGCCAATATCACTGATGAACATAGATGCAAAAATCTTCAACAAAATTCTAGCAATCAGAATCCAACAACACATTAAAAAGATCATACACCGTGACGAAATGGGCTTTATCCCAGGGATGCAATGATTCTTCAATATCTGCAAATCAATAAATGTAATTCACCACATTAACAAATTGAAAAATAAAAGCTATATGATTATCTCAATAGATGCAGAGGACTTTGACAAAATTCAACATCTATTTATGATAAAAACTCTCCAGAAAGCAGAAATAGAAGGAACATACCTCAACATAATAAAAGCTATATATGACAAACCCACAGCAAACATTCTCCTCAATGGGGAAAAATTGAAAGCATTTCCCCTCAAGTCAGGAACAAGATATGGGTGCCCACTTTCACTACTACTATTCAACATAGTTCTGGAAGTTTTGGCCCACAGCAATCAGAGCATTAAAAGAAATAAAAGGAATCCAGATTGGAAAAGAAGAAGTAAAATTTTCATTGTTTGCAGATGACATGATCCTCTACATAGAAAACCCTAAAGACTCCACTAGAAAATTACTAGAGCTAATCAATGAATA
>SJXQ01003675.1:87202-206250 GCA_006408695.1 Aepyceros melampus | reverse complement strand
TAGACACATTTGAATCAAAATAGACACAATCAGAATGATGTAATAGCATTGCTTGGATCTACCAATCTAACAACAAATGTAATTCCAACAAACATTTGTTGACTATTGAGCTACAGTCATGTGAATTTGAGAAAGCATAAGAAATGGAATGTCACTTCAAAGAATTTAAAATGTAGTACATTGCTATGTAATGAGTAACTCTAATAAGAGAGAAATTTTATTGTATAATGCCTTGTCCTTACGCACCTGTATTCTAGAAGTTAGGGGATTGAAAATGGAAAACTATTTAGTGACATGAAGTTAACGTGAAGATTACTGAAGAAGTTGATCTATAGTTAATCTCAGAAAGTAACCTTTAGTAAATCAGATAATTTAGGACAACAGAAATACTTTTCTTCTGGGGTCCAAACTCAGGGGTGCCAGAAGCCAGATTTAAGAGGAATATATGTGTATGTGTGGCTATGTATATATATTTATGCACACATAAATGTGTATACACATATAATCATGCAATAAAGATTTATATTTGGTTTGTAATATGTGCATCTTTTCCAATATTCTCACAGATTTTCTTTTATCATTTTTTTTTCTGAGAACATAACGATTTACTCTAGAACTACTATATTCAATATAAATGAGATGTTAACTAAAAGCATTATGGTAGAAATAGCTTATAAAAAGTAAAACATTTCATAGACGACACTGCATATTTGTTGTATGTTTAACTTTTGATCTATTTAACAAAAATGTAATTATCTTTTCAAAAGATATTTGCCAAGAAGTGAAGATTGTCAAGCCTTGCTCGAAACTACATTCTCATTCCGATCAAACTACATGACTTTCTTCATCCTTGGGCAGAGTGTGCAGGGAATAGCAGCCATACCTCTTTATATCCTTGGAGTAACCTTTATTTATAACAGCGTTGCCACACACTCAGCTGGTATTTATCTAGGCAAGTTTTTTTCCCTTGTAATATGATTTTTATATATTTTCATCCTATCAAACTATTTAAGCTGTAGTTCATTTCTCTAGGAAATAAATAACTCAAATTACTAGATTACATTGCTTGAATATTTGTATGCTTAAACTTTGAAGATATAGTGCGATTTGCTGCCATCATGTCCTTAAGGGAATGAAAGCATCGTTTAATGCTTTCTCAGAACTGAATTCAGTACAGTGCTGAAATAATTATTACTGTACTAAGTTCTCTACATATACCAACTCAGTCTTTTTGGAGGGCTTTGACATTTTGAAGTTAAAGAATTTATAACAGTTCTTGTCATAATCTTGTTCATCCTATCAAGGAGAGGAGTGACATGCTATTTAATTAGCTACAATGTAGAATCCACTTTTTTGTGTGTGTGCAAAGTGTAATATAACCAACATTTTATTTTATTTTATTTTTTTGAAAATGCCCTTGTGCCTTTTTTTTAAATATAAATTTATTTATTTTATTATTATCATTTTTTTTCATTTTGCTATACATTGACATGAATCAGCCACGAGTGTACAGAATCCACTTTTATAATATTTCATGCTAGTGTGTCATACAAAAAGTAACCCTGAGTATATCTCACAATAATCTGTACTCCTTTATATTATAATAGCTTCTGGTCCTGGTAGATTATCTATTTGTATAGGATTATCTAACTTTCCTTTTTGAAAAAAAAATTAAGTTGTTTTTACATACCTATTGTGAAGATGACTTAACAGAAAATAACATTTTACACCAAAATAATAATTTTAATACCAGAGATAAGGAAAGTCATGTCAATAAACTAAAATAGATGACATTCATATTTATGCTTGCTTTTAGAACAAAATTACACCAATTTATTAGAGTTGGCTGATGGTAGCAACAAATCTGTTTGTTTTGCTTTTAGTTTTACAGAATAGCAATTAAAAGCATACATGTATATACTACAGAGAATAGATTACTTTATTATTACCTCTTGCCTCCCTGGCAGCTAAAGAGAAGGGTGCAAAAATGATGTTTATATTGAAATATTATCTTGCTTTAGTACCACAATGCTTGCTTTTAGAACAAAATTACACCAATTTATTAGAGTTGGCTGATGGTAGCAACAAATCTGTTTGTTTTGCTTTTAGTTTTACAGAATAGCAATTAAAAGCATTCATGTATATACTACAGAGAATAGATTACTTTATTATTACCTCTTGCCTCCCTGGCAGCTAAAGTGAAGGGTGCAAAAATGATGTTTATATTGAAATATTATCTTGCTTTAGTACCACAAATTAAAGTGAAATACTTTTGAATTATATTAAATATATGTATATTTATTTAAATTATATTAAAATATAGATTAAATGTTACAGTGAATTATAAAATTATCTGAATTTCTCTATGTGCATTGAGTAATATGCATGATTAATTTTATGTGTCAGGTTGGCTAGGTTATGACAACTAGTTCTTTTGTCAACACCAGGCTAGATATTTCTGTGATATGTTTTAGATGTGACCAGTATTTACAGTCAGTATGCTTTGAGTCAAGATTACCCTCAATAATATGGGTGAGCCTCATCCAATCAGTTGAAGCCTTGCAGAACAGACAGGTTTCCCAAGGAAGAAACAATTCTGTCTCCAGACTGCAATGTACAAACTCTGTCTGAGTTTTCCCATCCTACTGGCCTGCCCTGTGGATTTAACCTTATGAACTCAAGACTGTTACATTAACTCTTACCTGAATTTTCAGCCTGAGAGCCTGCGCTACAAATTTGGACTTGCCAGCCCTGCAATTTCATGAGCCACTTCCTTGAAATCTCTGTCTCTGTCTCTCTTTCTCTCTCAATATTTTATTTGTTCTGTTTCTTTGGAGACTAACAAAGTATGCAGTGAAGCTTTCAGAAGTAACCCATTTCCATTAGATAATTTTTATCATTTTGCAACAAAGCTGGGTTATGTAGTTATTTGATGTTCAGTATTCATTTTATAGGCATTGTGGAAGCTGTAGGAATACTCGGATATTCTTTGGGTTATACTATAGGAGCACCCCTAATTAAGGTCTCTGTGCTATCTGTGAATAGTACTTTTGAGAAAAGGTAAGCTGTTTTTTTCCTTTCTTTCTGGTTTACATTGTATAAAATTTTTATTGAATAGATACTATAGCTTATAAATGTATATTTGATTTATAATCATTATATTTTTTAAAGTATATAAATGTGACTAGTATGCACATATATGTACATATAAATACATCTAAATACACTTTGCTGTTTGAAATGTAATTTAAAAAGTGGCTTATGATGACAGACTTACTACTAATTCTGCATATAGTTTTTTTAATTGTGTTAAAAAACACATAGTATAAAATTTACCATTCTAACCATTTTTAAGTGTATAATACAATAATGTTAGTTATATGCATAATATTGTGCAGCTTATCTCTAAATTTTTTTGTTTTGCAAAGCTGAAACTCTATATCCATTATACAGTTGGGACTTCCTGGCAATCCAGTGGTTAAGACTCTGAGCTTTCACTTCAGGGGGCACAGGTTCAGTCCCTGGTGAGAGAATTAAGATTCCACATGCTGTGCAGCACAGCCAAAAATAATCTAAAAAAAAAACAAGTAAGAAATGATGTTCATTACACAACAACATTTCCCTCTTCCCCTCAGCCCCTGTTTACTTTCTGTTTCTAAGAGTTTGACTACTTTAGATACCTTACATAAATGGAATCATGAAGTAATTGTCTTTTTATGACTGGCTTATTTCACTTAGGATAATGTCTTCAAGACTCATCCATGTTGTGGCATATAACAGTATTTCCTTCTGTTTTAAGTGAAAGTGAAGTCGGTCAGTCATGTCTGACTCTTTGCAACCCCATGGACTGCAGCCTACCAGGCTCCTCTGTTTTAAGGATAAATAATATTTCATTGTATGTATGAACCACATTTTCTTTATCTGTTTGTCAGTGGACCTTTAGGTTACTTCAACATGGATGTGTGAATATCTCTTTGAGATTCTATCTTCAATATTTTGGGTACATATATACCGAGATTATTAGATTGTGTGGTATTTCTATTTTTAACTCTTTGAGGAGCTTCCATATTGTTTTCCACAGTTGCTGTATCATTTTACATTCCCACTAATAGTGCAGAATGCTTCCAGTTTCTCAGTATCTTTGCCAATACTTATTATTTTCTCTTTTTTTAAATAGCCATCCTAATAAGTGTGTATGAGGTGATATTTTGTTGTGGTTTTGATTTTCATTTTCCTGATGATTAGTGATGTTCAAATACTTGTTGGTCATTTGTATATCTTCTTTGGAGGAATATCTATTCAAGTCCTTTGCACATTTTTAAAATCAGATTTTTGTTCTTATTGAGTTGACACAGTTCTTTCTATATTCTGCATATTAGCCTTACTCCAGATAAATGGTTTGCCTATATTTTCTCCCATTCTTTAGTTTCTCTCTTCACTCTGTTGTTTCCTTTGCTGTCTAATTTAAGTTCAATGTAGTCCCATGCTCTAATCTTATTTTTGTTGCCTGTGCT
This sequence comes from Aepyceros melampus, assembly GCA_006408695.1. NCBI lineage: Eukaryota > Metazoa > Chordata > Mammalia > Artiodactyla > Bovidae > Aepyceros > Aepyceros melampus. Next base: position 201,736 of record SJXQ01003675.1, on the reverse strand, counting down.
TTTGGTGTCATATCAAAAATTAATTCCCAAAATCAACACCATGAAGCTTTTCTCATATATTATCTTCTGGGAGCTTTATTGTTGCAAGTTTTATTTTTAGATATTTAATCCATTTTGAGTTATTTTCATATATATTGCAAGGAAATGATCCCACTTCAACCTTTTGCACATGGATATTCAGTTTTTCCAGCACCATTTATTCAAGAGGTTATCCTTTCCATGTTGTATATTCTTATTCTTCTTGTAAAATATGATTTGTCTCATATTTATAAGAATATATTACTTGGATCTTTATTCTCTTCCATTTTTCTAGATTCTGGAACCAGTACCATACTTTATACCAGTACCATACTGTTTTGATTACTATGGCTTTGTAATATATTTTGAAACCAGGACATATGAAGCTTCTGACCTTGTTTTTTCTTTCTCGGGATTGTTTTGATTATTTGGGGACTTTTGAGATTCCATATGAAATTTTAGGATTTTTTCTGATTCTGTGAAAAATCTGTTGGAGTTTTGATAGGGATTGCATTGAATCTGTAGGTCACTTTGGGTATTAAGGGCATTTTAGCAATACTGAGTTTCAGATCTATGAGCATGTCTTTCTTCCATTTATTTGTATCTTCTTTAATTCTTTCAGCAATGTTTTGGAGCTTTCAGTGTACAAGTCTTTTCCTTGCATGCTGCTTATTGTTAGTGTATAGAACTACACTTGAGTTGTATTAACTTTGTATCCTGCAACTTTGCTGAATTCATTTATTAGTTCTAACAGTTTTTTTTCCTTTGGAGTGTTTAGCATTTTCTCAGAGGTTCATATCATCTTTAGACAGAGATAATTTTACCTCTTCCTTACAATATGGATGCCTTTTATTTCTCTTTCTTGCCTATTTGTTTTGGTTAGAATTTGAGTATTATGTTGAATAGAAGTGGTAAAAGTAGGTAGGTATCTTTACCTTGTTCCAGATATTAGAGGGAGAACTTTCAGATTTTCATTTGAATGCAATATTAGAAGTAGACTTTCCATATACAGCTTCTATTATGTTGGGATAATTTCCTTCTGTTCATAGTTTGTTGAGCATTTTTTATAATGAAATGGTGTTAAACTTTGTTGAATGCTTTTTCTGAATCCTTTAAGATGATCATGTGCTTTTGTCCTTTATTCTATTAATGTGGTATATCACATTAACTGTAATTATATGTTGAATTTTTCTTGCATTCTCTAATACATATAGCTTCTTTTAATAATACTAGAAAATATTCCCGGGGAAAAGGAAACATTTAAATGTGTGAATATAAAGTTCTCTTATTGAAATGAGAAAAAGGATAGCCACTATATTACAGTGGCCGCTCAACAGTGGCCTTGAAATACAGGAAATCATTCTAGTGAATGTCAGGCTGTTGACCACTTAGCATAGAAGGGATACCCTGAGGTATGCTATGCTTAGTTGCTCAGTCATGTCCAACACTTTGCAGCCCCATGGACTGTAGCCTGCCAAGCTCCTCTGTCCATGGGATTCTCCAGGCAAGAATACTGGAGTGGGTTGCCATACCCTCCTCCAGGGGATCTTCCCAACCCAGGGATTGAACCAGGTCTCCTGTATTTTAGGCAGATACTTTACGTTTTGAGCCACCAGGGAAGCCCAAGAATACTGGAGTGGGTAGCCTTCTTCAGGGGAACTTTCTGACCCAGGAATCAAATGGGTCTCCTGCACTGCAAGAGGATTCTTTATCAGCTGAGCCACCCGGGAAGTATAAATTTATACTAATTGTTATAGGTATTCAGTTCAGTTCAGTTCAGTCACTCAGTTGTGTCCAACTCTTTGCGACTCCATGACTGCAGCACACCAGGCCTCCCTGACAATCACCAACCCTGGGAGTTTACCCAAACTCGTCCATTGAGTTGGTGACGCCATCCAACCATCTTATCCTCTGATACTAAATTTATACTGAGGTATAAATTTATACTAATGTATGGTTGGGACCTAGAGCAATATAAAAATTATGTAACCAGGAGATATGTAGATGAACCTCTTGCAACTAGCACACAAAAATGGTATGCATTTTGTAAGAGGCTCTTTAGCAGTTGGACAAGGTGACCCATCCTGTCAATGTTAATCAGCCTCTCTCATTTTTTTTCTAACCACTCTAAATTCTTCCTCAGTTACCTCATGTAAAAAGAGCTGGTGAGAGTAATGATGACTTTGCATAAATGCACTACTTGGACTTCTTCACACTAAGGACAATCTGTCAACAAGAATATTTACCAGGATATAATTATTAATACTGCTGATTGTCCAATTCATCAATAGTAGCAGTAAACTGTGAGTTCCAGATATGATACTTTCATCAGGAGACAAGCTTTTATCAAGTTGATTACTTTGTCATCAGGTTGGCCCTCCAGTAACCTAGAGATTTGTCTTTATAGGGAAAGATACATAGCCTGGTTATGTTCTTTGCAGCCAAAGATGTAGAAACTCTACAGAGAGTAAAACCAACACCTGGAACAGACTGTGACTCAGATCACAAACTCTTTATTGCAAAATTCAGGCTTAACTTGAGGAAAGTGGGGGAAATATCTAGGCTATTTGGATATGAGCTAAATCAAATCCTTTATGATTATACAGTGGAGGTGATGAATGGATTCCAAGGATTAGATCTGGTAGAAAGAGTGCCTGAGAACTATGGATGGAGGTTTATACATTGTATAAAAGGTAGTGACCAAAACCATCCCAAAGAAAAAGAAATGCGAGAAGGCAAAGTTGTTGTCTGAGGATGCTTTACAAATAGCTGAGGAAAGAAGAGAAGTAAAAGGCAAGGGCAAAAGAGAAAGATATACCCAACTGAATGCAGTTACAGAGAACAGCAAGGAGGGATAAATGGCTTTCTTAAGTGAACAAAGAAATAGAGGAAAACAACAGAATGGAAAGAACTAGAGATCTCTTCAAGAAAATTGGAGATATCAAGGAAACATTTCATGCAAGGATGGGCATGGTAAAGGACAGAAATGGTAAGGCCCTAACAGCAGCAGAAGAGATTAGAAGAGGTGCCAAGAGCACATATAAGAACTGAACAAAAAAGGTCTTAATGTCCTGTATATCCACCTTGATGTGGTCACTCACCTAGAGACAGACAACTTGCAATGTAAAGTCAAGGAAAGCTAGTGGAAGTGATGGAATTTCAGCTGAACTATTTAAAATCCTAAAAGATGATCCTGTTAAAGTGCTGCACTCAGTACATCAGCGGATTTGGAAAACTCAGCAGTGGTCACAGGACTGGAAAAGGTCAGTTTTCATTCTGATCCCAAAGAAGGGCAATGCCAAAGAATGTCCACTATAGTTCAATTGCAGCCATTTCATGAACTGGCAAGGTTATGCTCAAAATCCTTCAAGCTAGGCTTCAGCAGTATATGAACTGAGAACTTCCAGATGTACAAGCTGGGTTTCAAAGAGGCAGAGGAACCAGAGATTAAATTGCCAACACTTGTTGGATGATGAAGAAGGCAAGAAACTTCCAGAAAAACATCTGCTTCTGCTTCCTTGACTACACTGAAAGCTTTGACTGTGCATATCACAACAAACTGTGGAAAATTCTAAGAGATGGAAGTACCAGACCACCTTACCTGCCTCCTGAGAAACCTGTTTACAGGTCAAGAAGCAGCAGTTAGAACTGGCCATGGAACTACTGAATTATTGTCACCATGCTTATTTAACTTCTATGCAGAGTACATCATGTGAAATGCCAGGCTATATGAGTCACAAGCTGGAATCAAGATTGCAGGGAAAAATCAACAACTTCAGGCATACAAATGATACCATTCTAATGGCAGAAAGTGAAGAGGAACTAAAAAGTGTCTTGATGAAAGTGGAAGAGAAGAGTGAAAAAGTTGGCTTGAAACTTAATGTGAAAAAAGCTAAGATCATGGCATCCAGTTCCATCACTTCAGTTTAGTTCAGTCTCTCAGTTGTGTCTGACTCTTTGTGACCCCATGAACCGTAGCATGCCAGGCCTCCCTGTCCATCACCAACTCCCAGAGTTTACCCACACTCATGTCCGTTGAATGGTGATGCCATCCAGCCATCTCATCCTCTGTCATCCCCTTCTCTTTCTGCCCTCAATCTTTCCCATCATCGGGGTCTTTTCAGTGAGTCAGCTCTTCACATCAGGTGACCAAAGTATTGGAGTTTCAGCTTCAACATCAGTCCCTCCAATGAACACCCAGGACTGACCCCCTTTGGGATGGACTGGTTGGTACTTCTTGCAGTCCAAGGGACTCTCAAGAGTCTTTTCCAACACCACAGTTTGAAAGCATCAACTCTTCAGCACTCAGTTTTCTTTATAGTCCAACTCTCACATCCATACATGACTACTGGAAAAACCATAGCCTTGACTAGATGGACCTTTGGTGACAAACTAATGTCTCTGCTTTTTAATATGCTGTCTAGATTGTTCATAACTTTTCTTCCAAGGAGCAAGCATCTTTTAATTTCATGGCTACAGTCACCATCTGCAGTGATTTTGGAGCCCAGAAAAATAAAGTCAGCCACTGTTTCCACTATTTCCCCCTCTATTTGCCATGATGTGATGAGGCCGGATACCATGATCTTAGTTTTCTGAATGATGAGATTTAAGCCAACTTTTTCACTCTTCTCTTCCACTTTCATCAAGAGGCTCTTTAGTTCTTCACTTTCTGCCATAAGGGTGGCATCATCTGCATATCTGAGGTTATTGATATTTCTCCCAGCAATCTTGATTCCAGCTTGTGCTTCATCAAGCCCAGAATTTCTCATGATGTACTCTGCATATAAGTTAAATAAGCAGGGTGAGAATATACAGAAGGGGATGGCAGAGGATGAGATGGCTGGATGGTATCACTGACACAATGGGCATGAGTTTGTGTAAGCTCCAGGACCTGGTGATGGACAGGAAGGCCTGGAGTGATGCAATCCATAGGGTTGCAAAAAGTTGGACACAACTGAGCGACTGAACTGAATGGACCTGAACTTCTTGAAAGGTATGACAAATCTAGACATTGTATTTAAAATGGAAGCATCACTTTGCTGATAAATGTCCACATAGTCCAGCTATGGTTTTTCTAGTAGTCATATACATATGTGAGAGTTGAATTGTAGAGTAGGCTGAGTGCCAAAGAATTGATCCTTTTGAATTGTATAATTGTGGAGAAAACTCTTGAGAGTCCTTTGGACAGTGAGGAGATCAAACCAATTAACCCTAAAGGAAATCAACCCTGAATATTCACTGGTAGACTGATGACGAAGCTTAAACTCCAATATTTTGGCCACGTGATGTGAAGAACTGACTCACTGGAAAAGACCCTGATGCTGGGAAAGATTGAAGGCAAAAGGAGAATGGAGCATCAGAGGATGAGATGCTTAGATAGCATCACCTACTCAATGAACAGGAATTTGAGCAAGCTCCAAGAGATAGTGGAGGACAGAAGAGTCTGTTGTGCTACAATCCATGGGGTCACAGAGTGGGACACAACTTAGCAACAACACTAACAACAGCATATATCCTAGGTAAGAATTTTCTTCTCTACTGTCTTTGTCCATTTGGACCGGTGAAAGTCCAATACTTTGGCCCTCTGATGTGAAGAGCTGACTCATTTGAAAAGACCCTGATGCTTGGAAAGATTGAAGGCAGGAGGAAAAGGGGACAACAGAGAATGAGATGGCTGGATGACATCACTGACTCAATGGACATGGGTTTGGGTGAACCCCGGGAGTTGGTGATGGACAGGGAGCCCTGGCGTGCTGCGGTTCATGGGGTCACAAAGAGTCGGACACGACTGAGCGACTGAACCTAAGTGAACTAAATAGAAATCTCATACTCTGAGCTTACAGAAACAGAAATTTAATTCTTATATTTCTGTGTGCTGACAAGTCCATGATCAAGGTGCTGACAAATTCAGTGTCTGGTGAGATCCTGCTTCCTGTTTCATAGATACAGCTATTTTCTCCCTGTGTCTTTTCATGGATGAAGGGGCAATAAGTCTGTCTGGGGTTTTTAATCACATTCGTGCAGACTCTACCATCATAACCTAATCAGCTCCCCAAAGCTCCACTTCCTAGAACCATTAAAAGGATCTTAACATATGAATTTGCAGGAGACACAAATATTCATTCATAATAATGTTTATTCTACCAACAGTGCCTATGCTATCACTACCATTCATATAGATGCCCTATTCATCTCTGTGGTATTTCATTCCTGTGGTTATCTCTCTAGTCTTTGACTAGGGATATATGATAAGATTCAGTTCAGTTCAGTCGCTCAGTCGTGTCCGACTCTTTGCGACCCCATGAATCGCGGCACGCCAGGCCTCCCTGTCCATCACCAACTCCTGGAGTTCACTCAGATTTGTTTCCATCAAGTCAGTGATGCCATCCAGCCAGTATGGTAATTACAAAATTTACTGGTCTTAATCTGCACGCCATCCATCTGGCTAAATAGAATGGTTTCATAGCTTGGGGCCCTCACCAGGTTTTTAGGTGGAGTTTTTGGAGTTTTCTATATGTAATATCATGCCATTTTCACACAGAAACAGTTTTACTTATTTCTTTCTGATTTGGTTGCCTTTTATTTCTTTCTCTTGCCTAATTAAGCTAGTTAAGCATCCTTGCCTTTATCTGATCTCAGAAGAAATGTTTTTAGCTTTTCACTGTTCAGTGTGATGTTAGCTGTGTGTTTGTCATGTATGGCCTTTTTAATGTTGAGGTATGTTCCCTCTATGGACTTCCTTGGTGGCTCATTGGTAAAGAATTCACATGCCAATGCAGTTTGATCGGGAAGATCCCCTGTAGAAGGAAATGGTAAACCATTCCAGTATTCTTGTTTGGGAAATCCTATGGACAGAGCAGTCTGGCAGGCTACAGTCCATGGAGTTGCAATAGAGTCAGACACAATTTAGTGACTAAACAACAAAATGTTCCCTGTATACCCAATCCATTGAGTGTCTTTCATCATAAATGGATGTTGGATTTTCTCAGATGCTTTTTCTGCTTTAATTGGCATGATCATATGATTTTTATCTTTCATTTTGTTAATGTGGTGAATCACATTGATTGATTTGCAGATGAATCATCCTTTTATCCTTGGAAGAAATCCACCTGATCATGGTTGTGATCCTTTTAATGTACTGTTTAGTTCAGTTTTCTAGTATTTGGTTGAGTATTTTTACACTGATGTTCATCACAGATATTGACCTGTAATTTTCTTTACTTGTGGTGTCCTTGTCTGGATTTGATTGATTTAAATTTAACATCAATTTCAGTTTATTTTTGCATATAATATGAGAAATGGGACACATTTATATTTTTTCCTGAAAGGAATATTTATTTATACTGATAACATTTTTTAGTCAGTCCATGATTTCTTAAATATTAATTTAATTTTAATGATATTAAATACCATCTTTATAATAAATAAAATTTTCTTCCTGTCTCTGTATCTCTAGTATGTTCCCTGATATATTTTTTAATTTCATGCCAATACTAAAGGGTTTCAATAACTAAAGCTTTATTGTATTATTTTCTATATTGTTAAATAAGTCCTCATTCATCAAATAAGGGGCTGTTTTTACAAAATTGCTCTTCCAGATACATTTGATAATTATAGGTTATAACAAAATGTTTTGACTTGTAACAGTTGGATTTGTGTGTCAAATGAGAATAGTTGCACAGTAATAATTAGAACCAATGCATACATATAGTTAGAATACATAGATGGGTTCAAACATAAAAAGAAAGATTTCCAAAAGATAAAAAGCTGTAATTTTATAAATACTTTAAAAGAGAGAAAAATAGAAATTTTGTGAATATTATAATCAACAAGGAAACAGAGCTCAGTGATAATCTGGAGTTGAAACTCCCTGGGCATAACATATCCACATGTATATATCCTTACTGAATTATGGATATCAAATTTGTAACCCTGTGTCATTGCAAGTTGGTATTTGTATCCCTGAGTGATGTAGCAATGGATAGGAAGTTGTCCCATCAATGAATAAACTGGGAATATTCTCCATACTCTGAAAGTCGAGGCCTAAATGCAGGCTACTCACCAGGTTCTATTGGCAGCAGATCTTGCTGGCATTAGAGTACTACCAAAGCTGTTTCCCGTGGATATGGCTTTTTTCCACAACAGCTGGTTGGACAGCATCTTAAATGTGTGTGGAACTGAAGATAATGGCAGCGATGTGGTAATCAGCTTCCCCAAGTCTCCTCCCTAAATGATAAAAAATAATGTTATAACATGAAAATCCCCCCAAAAAACATGGCCTGAGCATAATTGGAAACAAAGAATGTTGAAACTACAAAACAACTGTGACTGAAAAGGGGAAAAAAAAATCAACAAAATCCCAGCAGAGGACCCTTTACATTTCCATCTTGCTCTGCCCACTGCAAAGCTTTGTGGTTTGCAAAGATAGACCAAGAAAAACCACAGGGAAGATAGAAGACAAAGGCTATCAAAGCGTGATGAGTTAGGGTTACTAGAAGGCTAAAACATGCTCAATCTGAGAGTTCAGAGAAGGGACTATAAGAAAAAGATTACCAAGAAATGGTAATGAGTCAGATACCTAGATAAAGTGTTAGTTGTGCATTTTAAAGGGCCAAGCTTGTTCTAAAGAATTTGGCACACGATTTAAAGGGGGTAAGAATGATTTTTAAAAATGGATCAGATTTAGAGTGATAGTCTTCTAAATGTGTAACTTCTGTCGGAGAAAGAAGTTTAAAAGGGACAAAGAATTACTGTTCACCACCTGAGCAGACGGGAAAAGTGGGGAAAGGAAAAAATTTAGCATCCTACATGAAAGAAGAGAACCACATAATTGGAGAACTCACAACCACTCAATCTCAGCAAAACAAAACAATAACAAAGACAGATTAACAGAAAATGCTCTTTCTCTCTCTGTTTAATTATGGCTTTGTAATAAACTATACAAAGTTGAAAATTTTCATTTTCTCTATTAAAGTGTTGGAGACAGTGATGATAAAGAACGTTGGCAGCAGAGTTGGTGGAATTATTTTGTTGTTATTGCAGTTATTGCATGGTCTACATTAATACCATTTTCATGCTTTCCACAGAGTTTACGAGGTGATTATAAAAATATAATTCATTAAATTAAAGGAGAGTATATTCCTCACCCCTACCTGATCCCCAATTCTCAGAATATGACTGAATTTCATTACTTTCTGTGTACATTTATTTCTGTGATGGACGAACAATGCCATGTGCTAGTATTATTTGAACAAATAAAGCATGCCACCAAGTAATTATTTTATTTATGTACCAGACTGTCATTAATACATTTTTTTGTCATTCCTGTCTAAAAATGCTTCATGCTATCTAAAACTTTCTTAATGAAAGAAGCATATTTAATCCTATTTACCTATCATGATTTATGTTATAAGGTAAAGTACTAACTATTAAAAGTCTTTGGGAAACACTGGAATATACATGTAACATTAGAGAAATCAAATAGTTTCCTAATGGTAGTAAATTTAATTGGTACAAAATATTTTTAGTAATACCAAATTTGTACTTTTATATTTTAGGGCTATGCTGTCAAATACTGTAGTCACTATATGTAGCTATTTAAATTTTAATTTAGATTAAAAATCCATTTACTCAATCATAGGAGCTGCATTTTACAATATTTGATAGTCACATCATAGCTAATGGCTATGGTATTGGAGATATTGGAGAGTACAGATATGGGAAATTTTCCTTATCACAAAGGTCTTTAGGACAGTACTGTTTTTAGAAGAGCATGTCTTTTAGTTTATTAGCTTGACTTTGAAAGTGAAAGTGAAGTCGCTCAGTTGTGTCCTACTCTTTGGGACCCCATGGACTGTAGCCTACCAGCCTCTTCAGTCCATGGAATTTTCCTGGCAAGAGTACTGGAGTGGGTTGCCATTTCCTTCTCCAAGGGATCTTCCCAACCCAGGGATTGAATGTGGGTCTCCCGCATTGCAGGCAGACGCTTTACCGTCTGACCCACCAGGGGCCACCAGCTTGACTTTAGCTTGTTCAAAAATAGATCACTTAACATTTCAGGACCAATTGGGTATATGTTGGAATGTGTATGAATGCTTATTATATGTGTGTTAGTTATTTGAACATGTTATAAGATTCTTCTCATTGTTAATGTATAGGCACAGCAAGGATAAAGCTGGGAAACGTAAAGAGCCTCATATTTTGGACAGAGATCAAACAAAAGATCAGGAATTTGGACCTAGTTTCAAGGACTTATTTGCTACTTTTGGGGTAAAGTATTTTATATGAACAAGCAAATTAAATTGACATGTACAATATTTTTGTTGTGGATTTAAGAAAACTATAAAGTGTTCAACTTGAATCTGAATGGAACTTTTGAGGTCTTAATTAACCTACTCATTTTATAGGTAATGGAAAATAGGATCCATTTCACCTATGTGGCATCACTACAAACTTGGTTAGTGTCAAAGACTGATACCAAGTATTTTTCCTTCTTCTATTGCTTTTAACTTTTATATTATAATGAATTTATTTTTCTCTATATAAATAAATAAGCCATTTAATAGGATGACAGAAGTATTAGCATTATCTTTTTATTATATTTAAATAACTTAGAAAAGAACTTTAGAAATTAACAAATGCTTTCACAAACAACTTTTTTTTTTTCCATTTAGGAATGTTTATTTCAGAATGGCCTATAGGACCTTACCCAGTTAAAATTCCTGTCAGCCTTTCTCATGGGTCATGACTGAGTTTTTGCTTTTATGAACCTACATGTCAATGCAACAAAACTAACAAACATGTATTCAATTTGCTAATATTTTTTGAGGATTTATGCATCTATTTTCATCAGAAAGTTTGACCCATAGTTTTTTTTATGTGCTTGTCTTTATCTGATTTTGGTATGAGGGTAATGGTGACCTTGCAGAATGAATTAGAGAGTGTTCCCTCCAAAAATTTTTGAGATGGCTTGAGAAGGATAAATATTAGCTCTTATCTATATGCTTGGTAGAATTCCCCTATGAGATTGTCCACTCCTGGACTTGTTCGCTGGAAATTTTTTCTTACAAATTCAGTTTCACTACTAGTGATGGATCTGTTCAGATTCTTTATTTCTTTAGATTCACTTTTGGAAGTTTGTATGTTTCTAGAAATTTATCCATTTGTTCTAGATTGTCCATTTGTTGGCCTTTAACATTTGATGTATTCTCTTATAATTTTTGTATCTCTGTGATATCAGTTGTAATTTTTCCTCTTTAATTTCTTATTTTGTTTATTTGTATCCTCTATCTTTTTTTCTTAATGAACCTAGCTTAAGGCTTATCTTTAAAAAAAAAAAACAGCTCTAATTTTGTTGAGATTTTCTATTTAGATGGTAGGTGAAGTTGTTTGTTTTTGAGATTTGTTTCTTCAAGTAGGACTGTATTGCTATGAACTTCCCTCTTTGAACTGCTTTTGTTGCATCTCATAGATTTTGGAATTTGTCTTTTTAATTTTCATTTTTCTCTGTACCTTTTCTGTTTTCCTCTTTGATTTCTTCACTAGCCCATTGATTTTTCTAGTAGCATGTTGTTTTGTCTCCACATTTGTGCTTTATCCATTTTTTTTTCCTATAACTAATTTCTAGTTACATACCACTGTGGTTAGAAAAAATGCTCAATATGGTTTCTGTCCTCTTAAATTTGTTGAGACTTATTTTGTGACCTACGTATGATCTGACCTAAAGAACACTCTATGTGCACTTAAAAAGAATGTATATCTGCTGTTTGGGGATGGAATGTCCTATGGATGTCTGTTAAGCCAAGTAGTCTAATGTGTTGTGTAAGACCACCATTTCCATATTGATTTTATGTCTGGATGGTGTGTCAATTGATACAAATGGGGTATTAATGTCCCCTACTATTTTTGTATTCTTGCTAATTTCTCCTTTTATGTCTGTTAGTGTTTGCTTTGTATATTTAGGTGCTCATATATTCAGCTCAGTTCAGTTGCTCAGTCGTGTCCGACTCTTTGCGACCCCATGAATCACAGCACGCCAGGCCTCCCTGTCCATCACCAACAAACTCACATCCATCAAGTTGGTGATGCCATCCAGCCATCTCATCCTCTGTTGATCCCTTTTCCTCCTGCCCCCAATCCCTCCCAGCATCAGAGTCTTTTCCAATGAGTCAGCTCTTCGCATGAGGTGGCCAAAGTACTGGAGTTTCAGCTTTAGAATATTCCTTCCAAAGAACACCCAGGACTGATCTCCTTTAGAATGGACTGGTTGAATCTCCTTGCAGTCCAAGGGACTCTCAAGAGTCTTCTCCAACACCACAGTTCAAAACATCAATTCTTCAGCGCTCAGCTTTCTTCACAGTCCAACTCTCACATCCATACATGACTACTGGAAAAACTATAGCTTTGACTATATAAATCTTTGTCGACAAAGTGATGTCTCAACTTTTTAATATGCTATCTAGGTTTGTCATAGCTTTTCTTCCATGGAGCAAGCATCTTTTAATTTCATAGCTGCAGTCACCTACGTGATCTTGGAGCCCCCCAAAATAAAGTCTTTCACTGTTTCCATTGTTTCACCATCTGTTTGCCATGAAAGATGGGACCAGATGCCATGATCTTAGTTTTCTGAATTGAGTTTTAAGCCAGCTTTTTCACTCTCGACTTTCACTTTCATCAAGAGGCTGTTCCTCCTAGCTTTCAGCCGTAAGGGTGGTGTCATCTGCATATCTGAGGTTATTGATATTTCTCCTGGCAATCTTGATTCCAGCTTGAACTTCATCCAGCCTGGCTTTTCACAGGATGTATTCTGCATATAAGTTAAATAAGCAGGGTGACAATATACAGCCTTGATGTGCTCCTTTCCCAATTTTGAACCAGTTTGTTGTTCCATATCCAGTTCTAACTGTTGCTTCTTGACATGCATACAGATATTTCAAGAGGCAGGTAAGGTAGTCTGTTATTTCCATCTCTTAAAGAATTTTCCACAGTTTGTTGTTATCCACACAGTCAAAGGCTTTACCATAGCCAGTGAAGCAGAAGTAGATATTTTTCTGAAATTCTCTTGCTTTTTCTGTGATCCAGTGTATGTTGGCAATTTGATCTATGGTTCCTCTGCCTTTTCTAAATCCAGCTTGTACATCTGCAAGTCCTCATTCAATACTATTTGAGCATTACCTTACTAGCATGTGAAATGAGTTCAATTGTGCAGTAGTCTGAATATTTTTTGGCCTTGCTCGTCTTGTGATTGGAGTGAAAACTGACTTTTTCAAATTTTTGGCCTGAGCTGAGTTTTCAAAATTTGCTGGCATATTGAGTGCACCACTTTCACAACATCATTTTTTAGGATTTGAAATGACTCAATGGGTATTTCATCATCTCCACTAGCTTTGCTTTAAGTTTATTTAAAAATATACAAATATAAAACATCACTGAACATTCTCAAAGATATATACATATCTAAGAAATACAGAAATCAGTTTGAAAATTAACATCCTAGTTCTAGCAGTCCTAGCACACTGCCAGAGTCACAAATAAAAATTATAGGTGGTATGGTGATCAAATAGCAAATAAAAATGGTTCAAACAGTACATGTCTTTTACAGTATATTGGTGAATTTTAAGTTTCTGTTTCAATTTTTATATACATATAGTATTGTCAGTTATTGACAAAGGTAAACTTTTTGTGGATCAGTCACTAATATACAGGTGGGTATATCTATTTTTCTTTACCTAATAAAATAAAATAAAATAAAATGATTCTATGTAACTTATTTCTTTTCAGATTCTGATCAAGAATCCAGTATTTATGTACCTATCTCTGTCGAGAGCTTCAGAATCTTTAGTTATGATCGGAGCATCTGAATTTTTGCCTATATACATAGAAAATCAGTTTATATTATCACCCAATGAGGCAACTAAACTTGCAGGTAGACATTTCCACTTATTGTACTCATTGTGAAATTTTTAGGTAAAGTTTTCTTTTATGTATTTTTAAATTAATTTTTATTTTTTAGTTTGTTTTGCTTTACAATATTGTATTCGTTTTGCTATACATTGACATGAATCAGCCACGAGTATACATGAACTCCCAATCCTGAACCCCTCCCTCCTGCCCCACACCATCTCTCTGGATCATCCCCGTGCATCAGTCCCAAGCATCCTGCATCCTGCATCGAACCTAGACCGGCGATTCGTTTCACTTATGATATCATACATGTTACACTGCCACTCTCCCAAATCATCCCACCCTCTCCCTCTCCCACAAGTCCAAAAGGCTGTTCTATACATCTGTATCTCTTTTGCTGTCTTGCATACAGGTTTATCATTACCATCTTTCTAAATTCCATATATATGTGTAATTATACTGTATTGGTGTTTTTCTTTCTGGCTTACTTCACTCTGTATAATCGGCTCCAGCTTCATCCACCTCATTAGAACTGATCAAATGTATTCTTTTTAATGGCTGAGTAATACTCCATTGTGTGTGTGTACCACAGCTTTCTTATCCATTCATCTGCTGAAGGACATCTAGGTTGCTTCCATGTCCTGGCTAGTATAAATAGTGCTGGAACTAAGTGGGAAGTAGAAGGAGCAGTAGTGTTTGCTTAAATTTTAAAGATCTGAATACTGGTTGTTCAAATTTTTAAAATATGAACATTTTCCCATCATTGCATCACTAGTTTTTAACATATAGAAATTTGTAGGACTTCTGCATTTCTCTTTTATCACATTTCTTTTCCTCCCTCTACAGAGGTGACTTACACCTCTTTTAAAGTTGGAGTTCTTCCTTCTCACACGTTTATATATTGTTGCCTCTTATGTACCTGTCTACATACAGTCTATTTCTAAAATCTATATATCATTTTGTGTGTGCTCTTCTGTTACTTTTATCTGAAATTATGTTCATCAGGTTCATATTGATCTCTATTTAAGGCATTTTAGCATTGCTATGGGATTCTATTTTATGAATACTGTTTCTTTTTCTATATCATATACATCGACATGAAGTTGCCTCCAACGATTTCACTTTTCCAAATAATGAAGTAACAGATAGACTCGTATACATGTTCCTTGTGCACATTTGTAAAAGTTGATCTATGCTTAGACATCAAAGAAACATTACTGTTAAGTACATCAGTTTTATTAGATATTGAGAATTGGTTCTCCAAAAGAGGTTGCAAGTGGAATTAAATGTTTTAAGGTTCTAGCATTAATGGGAAGATGGTGAATGTGATTATTTATTTTATGTTGTAAAAAATCAGGGATACATACTGTAACTTGCAGGTACCAGTAAAAGAATAGTAAAGAGTACATTAGGAAAAAAAAAAAAGGAACATAAAACACGTAAGCCAAATAAAAACAAATGTTAATACGTGCAAAAGCTTTGACTTTCAGCCCATTGTTGAGTAGATTTTGTGGTAAAGGGCACACCATTGTTGGATTGCACATAGTCCAAACGCCAAACATGACAGTTTCAGGGGCCATACGACAGGTTTTTCCACAGGTATACCATTTTGTTTGACAATGATTAATATAATTAACAGAGATGGGGACTAGATCATTCAGTTTTTTTTTTTTCATACAGTACTTAATTAAAGCTAATATCAATAAGACTCCAAAGAACAGGATAAGGCCACCTGCAGTATTGGCCTCAATCATGCTGGCAGAGTTTGGATTGCAGCCAGCTGACCAAATTTCTTCGTCCTCAGGGTCTACCTTAGACAGCAAGATAACTTTCTGCTTAAGTTTCTGTATTGACTTTTCCACTTAGCCTGAAGTATTCATGCAAGCATAACAGAATGGGTTAGTAATTGCATATATTCTACCCGGGCCTGCGAGGATGAAGTTTTGGGCAATTCAGTCATCCATAACAATGCTGCTCAGTGCCTGAGGCTGACCAGAGTGCTTTCCAGGGATGAGGTGTCATTGATTATTTTAACGAAAATTGGAGACAAGTTTTTTGTACCACCTTTTCTAGTTGGATTACTTGTTGAGTAGTAGAGACAACTGCCTTCAGGGTATGTACAGACAGTGTATCAGTAGTCCCTCTGAAAATCTTCCCAGAGTAAAGAAAGTAACTTCATTTGAAAGAAATTCCCACAGTATTCTGAGGGCTATGCGGTCTAGTGGTGGTGTTTCTTTAAACATCTGTTGCTCTTTTATGACCACCTCCGTGGCTTGACCACACCAATTCCAATTGACAAGTAAGGCTCGTCAAATGGTTAGTGGTGAGTCTGTTTTGGTTCATCTCCAAATGAGAATATCAGTCCACAAAATCAAGTTTTCTGTGAGTCAGGACTTTGCTTATCCAAGAGACCAGTAATAAGCTAAGTGTTAGTGTTTATCTCTCAGTCGTGTTCGACTCCCTGTGACCGCGTGGACTGGAGCCCACCAGGCTCTTCTCCCCACGGAATTCTCCAGGCAAGAATACTGGAATGAGTTTTCATTTTCTTCCCCAGAATAAGCTGAGTTGCTTTTAAATGTAGCTGTTTCAGGGAGTCTGTGACTCCTATACAAGCAACAATGCTTCTGAGTAGGGGCTTCCTCCCTTTTTTCCACAGGATCCAGCACACAAAATTGTCAGTCACAGAGCCTTGCAGCTGAAATCGGTTTATTAGGTTTGTGGTATGGTGGCTCAATATACTTCCCTGGTGGCTCAGATGGTAAAGCGTCTGCCTACAACACGGGAGACCTGGGTTCGATCCCTGGGTTGGGAAGATCTCCTGGAGAAGGAAATGGCAACCCACTCCAGTATTCTTGCCTGGAGAATCTCATGGACAGAGGAGCCTGGTGGGCTACAGTCCACAGGGTTGTAAAAAGTCAGACATGACTGAGCGACTTCACTTTCACCTCAAAGTATGGAGCATACCACAGCTGCTGATTAGCGTTCAGTGCAGGTCTGTGGGTCAGCTAATATAATAGACCAAAGAGAAACCCTAAGTGAGTTGTCTACTGTGTTCAATACTCAAAAATCCAAAATCCAGTGCTAGACTGGCTTTTGGTTGGGGAAAAGGGAGACAGTTTTTCCTTAACTTCCAGAGGGACAGAGCGCTGTGATTCTGTCTGCAGAGTGCCCCAAAACTTAATGAGCAATCTGTGGATTTTGTTAGGCTTGATCAGTCTTCCTTGCTGATGATGGTATAATAACACCAAAGTCAGAGCCATTGAGTCAGGCCTCTCACCCTACAACCAAATGAGGATCTTCTATCACTGAAAGCTTTGGGCATCGTAGGTAGTGGAAGTCAAAATAAATCTGCCCCTTGTAGTAAATGGGAGAGGAATTTAGGTACTCTGGAGGGAGTACTGCAGATGTATGTTTGTGGCCTTCTACAGGAATGAAAATTAGTCTTCTTTGGGTGCTAGACAGCTGTTCCCTTGTGGCTCAGACAGTAAAGTGTCTGTCTACAATGCGTTAGACCTGGGTTTGATCCCTGGGATGGGAAGATCCCCTGGAGAAGGAAATGGCAAGCCACTCTAGTACTATTGCCTGGAAAATCCCATGGACAGAGGAGCCTGGTAGGCTACAGTCCATGGGGTCGCAAAGAGTCAGACACGACTGAGAGACTTCACTTCACTTGGGTGCTAGTGGGGTGCAAAAGACTTTGGCAATGTCCAAGACAGTGTATCCAGTGCCATCAGTCTGTGCCAAAAATTTAGTGACATCACCACTTACAGGCCTTTCAGGGCTGTAGGGACAATGGGATTCAGTTGGTGGTTAATCCACTGTAAACCTCAAGCCCCTGGTAACTTTTTTCCACCGGACATAAAACCTGTTGATGAGATACTGCTTCATTTAAGTCCCTAATCGAAGCTGGGACTTTCCTTTCTCCTTCTGGGGTCCTGGGTTGTTCCTGTTGGGCCATACATAAGGAAAAGGATAGCAATTTATGTGTTCCATTGTTGCTTTTAGAATTTAGAAGCATATGCAGTACCAGTGTGCAAAATACAGTCACCAATTCTATACTTTGAAATTGGAACCACAGCATACTATAGAAATATCCGTGAAAATGTAGAACAAAAAGCAGCCAGCACATCAACTTGTAGGATATATAGCATCAGAGGGTAGTAGAGAATTGCTGCCCAAGAAATAAAGTAGTAATTTTTTAAATACAAAAATTTAAATTTAAATATTTTTTAAATTTAAAATTATTTGGATACAGTTATTGTTTAAATCTGATACATTTAAATGAAGACAAATCTTGACCTCTATGTAACTATATACAAAGATACCAATTCTAGGTAGATTGCAGGTCTCTATGTGTATGGTAAAACAATAAAGCTTTTTAGAAAGAGGTAGGAAAATATCTTCATGCCTTAGAGAAGATAAAGATTTATTAAACAAGATACAAATTCATAAATATGAAGGAAAAATGTGGTATTACATTAAAATTAAGAAGTTATGTTCATCAAAGGTCAGCATGAAGAATGAAAATACATATGAAACAATCTTTTCAATAGAAATATTCTACAAAGCATTTGGGTCCAGAATATATTAAAAATATGAAAATAATAAAAATGTAGATAATCCAATAAAAATGGACAAAAGATTTGAACAGCCATTATATAAAAGATGATACCAGTTGGCCAATATTCATGTGAAAATGGGTTCACCTTCAGTGGTTTTTCAGGGAAATACATATTAAAATCACAAGGCAATACTAGTACCCATTCACCAGAATTGCTAAAATGTAAGAGAAAGATATGTTGACATGAATGCGGAGCAATTGCCATTTTATCTACTCTTGGTCAGAGCATAAATTGGTTTATCATTTTATAAATCTGTTTGACAGTGTCATAAAAATCTGAACCTATACATACCCTCTGACCCAAGAATTAAACTTCTAGTTATATACACAAATTCCTTTCTTAAGAATATATTCAATAGAAATGCAAATGTTTACAAAAAGAACATATACATGAATTTTTAAAGTAGCAGCACAATTTGTTAATATCACAGTGAGTAAATAAGTTGTGTTGTATGCACATACTAGAATACTATTCTGCAGTGATAAGGCATGAACTAGTATTATTATATACAAAAACATGGGTGGATTTTTCAAATATCATGTCCAATAAAAGAAGCTATAATGTATGCATACTTTATGATTCATATTTTATAAAATCTTGTAAGTGCACAAAAAAGCCTCTGGCCTTCTAGTAAATGTTTGATTAATTTTTTTTTACCTGGGTGTGGTTACAGAGTTAGGTCCACTTTGGAAATTCATGAAATGTATAATTTCGATTTGTGTATTTTTCTGTACATCAATATAATATTTACATAAAAAGTTGCTTGGAAGTTCTGTGCTTTGCAATTCAATTTTCAACCATTTTGTTTCTTTTTAGGGCAGTCCTCAAGGACCCAGTTTTGAATTGTGAACTTCCAGTGTTCAGTATTTTCTTATTGCCTAGAGCGATGAGCCTGGCAGCCAATTCTTTTTCAGCTGAATTGTGTTTTCAGTTTTATGTTCACAAGTGTACTTGGCTTTCTCAACTCTGTGGTTGTTGGGTTCAAAATGAAGAAACTTAGGGTCCTCTGGCATTGTGGTTAGGGATAGGAATTGGGGATTAAACATTTTAAGTAGCCTGCCATCCAAACCTCTTGTTTTTTTAAGTCTACCTCACTCTGGCTTTCATTCATATTAATACCTACCCTTAATTTCTGAGATTATGAGTTGCAATGTGGTTTACTTCTTCTTGACTTCTTTACCTATAGCCTTATTGCTCACTCGTTGATTCACTTCAAGTTCCCACAAATTTCTTAATAAATATTGCCTCTACACTATTTGCACTTTTTGCTTTTCTAATAAATGAATTTGTCTGTAAATTCTACCTTTAAACAAACACTTAAATAATGTTTGCTGCATGACTGTACTCTGTGCTGAGCACTTAAGTGTTAACTCATTTAGTTCTCCTAACAAGTTATGATGGAGGTATCATTACTTATAGACTTTATTTGATAGCACCTCATACATTTAGATGTAATTTGCATTATTGTTTGGTTCTAAGCATTTTAAATTCTCATCAGCATATTTTTACTTAAGCCATGCTTTGTTGAAAAGAGAGGTTTTTTTGTTTGCAGACATAGGCTTTTATTTCTCTTTTTAAATAACTCCTGTTCAAATCAGTTAATATTTTACATATCTTTAATAGTGTTGTAAAGTAAATCTTCACCTCTGAGACAGCTGATTTAAAACACTTTGTTTAATTTTTAATTTCCTTGAAATCTAGGCAGTGTTTATATAATTTATTTAAGATGATGTCATTAGGTATAAACATGTTCATGATCTACATTTCATGGTACATATTTTTTACTATTTATTTTCAAACTTTCCATTCTAAAAAATATCAAATTTCATCATCTGTCTTTCTAATAGTTGTTTAATTCATACATCATTATGTGAATTCTGACATATTTAATTTTTCATTTTTTAATTGTATATTTTGGTTTTTTGCACTTCTCTTTTGCTTCTTACCCCTTCCCCCATTATTCTGTCTTCTCTCAATGGATTCATGTTTTATTCATTTTATCCCCATCAGTTGGTTTAGGAAATTTTAGCTGTTCATTTGCAGTTCACTAACTCCACTCCTCAGGATTGTGTGTATGTATGTGTGTTTGGTCTAGGTTATTAATTTTATCTTTTTAAAAAATAAACTATAATTTTTTGGCAAGCAACAGACTCTGTGGCAGCTTTACAGTTTTCATTTTAGTCTTGATGTTATAAAGTTTTCTTACCTTATTACTTTATATGATTTAATATTTTTTATTTTTACATTTCTCTGTAATTATAGTACACATTTATTCCCAGGACTAATATCACTTTAATTATTTAAATTTATCATAGTTGGCTACAGACTTTAAAATGTTGTTTCTCTGGTATTGATTTTATTGTATTGCTCACAACTGCTGTAAAACATTTTGTGGAACCTCTTATTCTAGGTCCTTTAAGCCTGTAGCATCAGCCCTACGCACAAATTTGTATTTCTCTTAAGGTTAAGGTTTGTTATTTATTGTGTCTTTAAATTTTCTCTTGGCTTCTTAGTTAAACTTACGTTTGCTATATGTTTAAAGCAGAGGAGATTGCATCAATGTGTGAATCTTCTGTCCTGTCTTTAGCTGACTAATTTTTTTTGTTGTTGTTGTTGGAGGATAGTTGCTTTATAATACTGTGTTGGTATCTGCCATACATCTACTATTTCTAACTTTTTTCTCTTCCTCCTTTCTTTTAGGACTTGTTTTACTTCCAGGAGGTGCAATTGGCCAGATTCTGGGAGGTATCATTATTTCCAAGTTACACATATCTTCTAAAGGCCTTATGAGATTTGTAATAGTTACATCTGCTATATCCCTTGTACTGCTTGCATTTGTAGTTTTTGTACACTGTGATCCAATACCATTTGCTGGGATCACTGAAGATTATGTGGGTAAGTATAACTTTGTACTTTCATATCCAAACTAATCACATATTTCTTAGTCAATAATTATTTACCCAGTAACCCTGATAGGTTCATAACTTTCTTGGCATTACTGAACATATAAAAGAAACATAAAGCGTGGTTTCACCTTTCATTGTAAGGGCAGAAATATAATGACAGCTTGTGGTGTAACTGCTTGTGCATTCATAATAAAGAAAGAAGATATTGAAATGAATCAGAACCTAGAAGTAGAAATCTGTATTAAAGTGAGTAGCGACTAGGTGACCATACTAACTGTATGAAGCCAGGCTTACCTCTGTCTGAATTGGTATGTCAGCCTTCTTGTCAAAGAATGGAACTGAAGGTATCCGAAAGTATGCATGAGTAAGGTCTCCTTTTAGTTAAACCTGCAAAAATTCAAAGAACTGGGCACAGATTATTTTAATGATGGACCAGGAGGCCTGGCGTGCTGCAATTCATGGGGTTGCCAAGAATCAGACACGACTGAACTGAACTGAACTGAATGTTAAGGAAGAGAAACAGAGCTGGAATTAGAAACTGAAAGACTAATTAAGTAAAATAAGTAAAGAAAATTAGACTTCTACTTCAACTACATGGCAGACCAGTGCTTCAACTGAGTACATCTAGAAAAGCTGAATTAATGTTTTAAAAGATTTGTTTAAAGATATCAGACAGTTGCTTAGGCAAGTAGCAGCTAAAGCACCAAAATCCTGGGGAAAAGCAAACCTTGTAAGGAGAACCAACCTTCTTACAATTACTGTTTTCCCTGAGTACATTTATTATTTCTGGACATTGGCAAGGAACTGGGAATTCTGGCAAAGAGTCTGGGTGAAAAGCATCTATTAGGTTGGTGCAACAGTAATTGCAGTTTGGACCCTAAATTTCAAATCATTATAACTAGACTCAAGTATGTCTTTATTAATCAAAACAGGAACCACTAGCCAACACATTTTTGCCAACAAGGAATAAGTCTGTTTACCCCTGTAACAAAAAATCCATGCTCTGGACTTGACAAACTCTTGGAAAGCATTTCCTGAGTCCTGCTAGTTGTGGAAGCATTTTCCCTGTAAAAAGTTGTCGAGATGCTTAAAGAAATGGTAGTCGGTTGGCAAGAGGATAGGTAAATATGGCAGATGAGGCAAAACGTCATAGCTCAATTCACTCAAATTTGAAGCATTGGTTGTGCAAAGTACTGGAGAATTGGGTTCTTTCTGCTGACCAGTCCCAATGGCAGGCGTTGCAGTTTTCAGTGCATCTCATCAATTTGCTGAACATACTTTTCAGGTAAAATGGTTTTGCTGGGATTCGGAAAGCTATAGTAGATCAGACCAGCAGCAGACTACCAGACAGTGACCATGATCTCTCTTTTTTTTTTTTTTTTGGTGCAAGTTTGGCTTTGGGAAGTGTTTTGGAGTTTTATCTAGGTCCAGCCACTGAGCTGGTCATCGCTGGTTGTTGTATAAAATGCACTTTTCATTGCATGTCAAATCCAATTGAGAAATGGTTTGTTGTTGCATAAAATAAGAGAAGATGACACTTCAGAATGACAATATTTTTGATTTGCTGTTAGCTCGTGAGCACCCATTTATTGAGCTTTTCTACCTTTCCAATTTGCTTCAAATGCCAAACAACCATAGATTGGTCCACGCTGAGTTCTTAGGCAACTTCTTATGTAGTGATCCTCTTAGTTGGTCATTGTCAACTTCCAATGGCCAGCCACTGCACTCATCTTTAAGGCTCTTGCCTCGTTTGCAAAACTTCCTTTACCAGCACTGCACCGTACGTTCATTAGCAGCTCCTCGGTCACATGCATTGTTGATGTTGTGAGTTGTTTCTGCTGTTTATGACCAACTTTGAACTTGAATAAGAAAACTGCTCAAATTTGTTTTTTGTCTAACATCATTTCCATAGTACATATGTACATAAAGTACATATAAAATAAATAGCATGTAGTCATTCATTAGCAAAAGATGTAAAATGCGAGATGCACATTAAAATGATGTATAACATAACCACATTTAGTTAAGATGTATCCCAGTATCAAAGGGCAAAGTTCAACAATGCTAAACCACAATTACTTTTGCACCAACCTAATAGTAAGATGACCAAAATCTGGCACAAATTTTTGACAGAACTTTGAGCCTAAAGAGACAAAAATTAGGCCATGGAGTGGGACACGACATCAGGAAGAAGAGATGGAAACAAATAAGATAATGCTCTTTTGGGGTTTCACTCAGCACATTTACCGAGCAGTGAAGCTAAGAGGCTAAGATAAAGTAAAAATAATATAAAAAGCAAAGAAAATTTTCACTGGTCTTGTGATGCTCTATAGATAAGAGTTCAATTTTAGAATGTGCTGTTGGAAAGGAACCGTGGTAACCACCATGTTCTTAACTGATACCTCTGTAAGGTTAAGATCTAGGAGTGAGGGGCTCCCTATAGTACTGTAACCAGCCAGGAGTTAATTTTTCTCTAATTAGATTAATTTGGTCAGCCAGCACTGTAGCAGCAGAAAGACTTAACACTCTGAAAGAAAGATAATATACAAAGTGTAAAGTGTTGTAGACAGTGGTCTTGCATAAAAAAAAATACCAGACAGCCACAAAATCATGAGACAAAACAGGTTATAGAATAGACTCATATGGGATCCAGATATTGACATTATCAAGTGAGAATGTTAAAATAGTAATTATAGGTGCAGTGGAACAATGACTGTGAATTTCTCATCAGAAGCCACAGGTTCAAAAGATAGTAGAACAATGTCTTAAGAGTCCTGACAGAAAAGAACTTTCAACACATAATTTATTATCCAGTGAAAATATTTTTCAAGAAAGAAGATGAAAGATAGTTTCAGGTGAAGGATAATTAATAACATTTGTTGTTGGCTCTAAAAGAAATGAGATTTTGGAATCATCAGACTGGGAACATAAAGTAACTATGGTTAATATTCTACGGGTTCTAATGGGAAAAGTGGACAACATGAAAGAAAATCTAGATAATGCAAGCAGAGAAATGGAAACTCTAAGAAAAATATCAAAAGTAAATTCTAGAAACCAAAACAGTTTTATAAATAACATGAAGAGTTCCTTTCATTGATTCATCAGTAAACTGGATGGAACTGAAGAAAGTATTAACGACTTTGAAGACACATCAGTGGAAACTTTTCAAACTGAAAAGCAAAGAGAAAAAAGAATGAAAAAAATGGAAACGGAATATCCAAGAACAATGAAGCAATTACAAAGATTTAACACACGTATAATGGAAATGACAGAAAGAGAAGGAGACGTAAGAACCGAAGAAATAGGTGAAGTAGTAACGGCTGAGACTTTTCCATAGTTAATGACAGACACCAAACCGTACATTTAGGAAGCTCAGGAACACCAGAATTGATTAATATTACAAAAAAAAAAATCTGCATGTAGGCGTATCACATTCAACCTGCAGAATCAAAAACAATCTTGAAAAAAAGCCAGAGGAAATAAAACTTTACTTATAACCGTGCAAGCGAGAAAAGAATGGAGTGAAATATGTAAAGAATTGGAAAAAAGTGAACCTGAATGGTATATGCAATGAAACTATCTTTCAAAAGTGAAGGAGAAATATTCTCAGATACTCTTAAACAAGATATAAGGGAATTGTCACCAGTAAACCTGCTTTGTAAGAAATGTGAAGAATTTCTTCAGAAAAAATGATATGATCTATTAGATGTATTAATAGATCCATATAAAATGAAGAACACTAGAGGTGAATCAATGATGGTAGACTATGTTCTTTTATTTTTATTATTTTAATTGTTATGATAGATGGTTCTTCAAAATAATCATGGCATTAGGGTATTCAGTGATTATAATTTATGGAGAGTGAAATAAATGACAGTAGTCTTATAAAAGGGGAGAGAGGAATTGGGAATACATTTTTATAAAGTACTTGTAATATCAATGAAGTCTTATAATGTTATTTGAAAGTAAACTTAAATAACTTGTAAACGTATATTGGAAATTCTAGGAAAAACCATTAAAACATTTTAAAAAAGCAATATAAATGCTATGCTAATAGATGAGAGAAAATGAAACTCATATAGAAAACCAGAGAAAGCAAAAAAACAGGAAATATGAAAACCAGAAAGAACAAATTTTTGTTGTATAATTCTTCACAATAGTCTCTTATGACCTTTATATTTGTAATGCATCAGCTGTAATGTCTCTACTTTCATTTATAATTACATCCTTTTTTTCTCTTGCAAGTCTAGCTATAAGTTATTCTATTTTATTTATCTTTATTTTTTTAAAAAACTCAGTTTTATTAATCTTTTCTTTTGGTCTTTATCATTTATTTCTGTTCTGATATTTATTTTCTTTATTGTACTAGTTTTGGACTTATTAGTTTATTCTTTTTCTAGTTTCTTGAAGTATAAAGTTAGATTGTTTATTTGAGATCATTCTTTTCTCTTCGTCTAAGGTTTTATTGATATGAATTTCTTAGAATTGCTTTTTTTTTTTTACTGAAAACTAGTTGATTTGCAATATTATATTAGTTTCATGGGTACAAAATAGTGATTCAGTATTTTTATAGATTATAATCCTTTTAAGGTTATTATAAAATAATAGCTTATTTCCCTGTGCTGTACAATATATCCTTATTGCTTTTTTATGCATGGTAGTTTGTATCTTTCAATCTTGTACCCTATCTGGCCCCTCCTTCCTTCCTTATCCTTGCTGGTAACCAGTAGTTTGTTCTCTGTATCTTTGAGTCTCTCTGTTTTATTACATACATTTATTCATTTTATTTTTTCAGTACAGTTCAGTTCAGTCTCTCAGTTGTGTCTGACTCTTTGTGACCCCATGAACCGCAGCACGCCAGGCCTCCCTGTCCATCACCAACTCCCAGAGTTTACCCAAACTCATGTCCATTGAGTTGGTGATGCCCTCCAACTATCTCATCCTCTGTCATCCCCTTCTCCTCCTGCCTTCAATCTTTCCCAGCATCAGGGTCTTTCCCAGTGAATCAGCTCTTCACATCAGGTGTCCAAAACATTGGAGTTTCAGCTTCAACATCAATCCTTCCAATGAACAGCCAGGACTGATTTTCTTTAGGTGGACTGGTTGGATCTCCTTGCAGTCCAAGGGATTTGCAAGAGTCTTCTCCAACACCACAGTTCAAAAGCATCAATTATTCAGCATTCAGCTTTCTTTATTTTTTAGAGTTCACATGTAAGTGATAACATAGAGTTACTTGTTGTTTTCTGTTTGATTTATTTCACAAAGCATATTACCCTCTAGGTCCATCCATGTTGTTGCAAATGGCAGAATTTCATTCTTTTCTATAACTGAGAAGTAATATTTCATTGTATATAAATAGCACATCTTCTTTATTCATTCATTCTTTGATGGACACTTAGGTTGCTTCCATATCTTGGCAACTGTAAATAATGCTATCAACATTTATTGGGGTGTATGTATTAATATCTTTTTGAATTAGTGTTTTCATTTTCTTTGGATGTATACCCAGGAGTATAACTGCTACATCTTGTGGTAGTTCTGCTTTTAGTTTTTTAAAGAACCTTCATACTTTTGCTGTGTCCCATAGGCTTTGGTATGCTTTCAATTTTATTTCAGGGTATTTAAAAATTTCTCTTTTGATTTATTCTATGACCAATTGGTTGTTTAATGGTATGTTGTTTAATCTTCACATATTTGTGAATTTTCCAGTCCTCTCCTTGTAAATGATTTCTAGTTTCATACTATTGTGGTTGGAAAAGATGCATGATATAATCCTCAATCTTCTTAAATTTAAGAAGACTTGTGACATAACATATGGAGAATTTTTATGTGCACTTGAGAAATATATGTATTCTGTTACTATTGCATGGAATGTCCTGTAAATGTCTGGTGAGTCTTGTATTTCAAACCTATGGCTTAATTTCAGTGTTTCCTTATTGATTTTCTGTCTGAATGTTTTATCCATTGCTGAAAGTGGAACGTCAAAGTCTTCTAGTATTATTGTATTGCCGTCTATTTCTCCCTTTAGGTCTATCAATATTTGCTTTATGTGTTTAGGTGTTCGTGTGTTGGGTGCATAAATATTTACAAGTGTTGTATTTCCTTGTTGGATTGATCCTTTTTATTGTAAAATGACCTTTTTATCTTCTTCTTGCAGTCTTTGTCTTAAAGTCTTTCTTGTCTGATATAAGTATAGCTATCCCAGTTTTATTTTGGTTTCCATTTGTATGTAATATAATTTTCCATCACTTCAGTTTCAGTCTGTGTGTGTCCTTATATCTGAGGTGAGTCTCTAGTATGCAGCATAAATATGGGGCTTTTTTAAAAATCCATTCAGATACCTCATGTCTTTTAATTGGGGAATTAGTCTATTTACATTTAAAGTGTTTGTTGTTAGGTATGTATTATTGCAATTTTGTTAATTGTTTTCTGGCTGTTTTGTAGTTCCTGTGTTTCTTCTTGTTTCTTATTCTTCCTTTGTAATTTGGTGATTTTATTTAGTGCTTAGACTCTTTTTTCTCTTTCTTTTGTGCATTTTCTATAGGTTTTTGTTTTGTGGTTACCATGTGGCTTATAGAAAGCATATTTATAACAGTCTTTTTAAGCTGATAACAACTTAAACTTGAATGCATAATAAAGCTCTACACTTTTACCTTCCCCCTGCATTTTATGTATGTTTTTCATGCCAAAATTTGTACCTTTTACCTTGTATATCTATAAACAAATTATTGTAGTTATATTTTAATGACTATAATAACTAGATGAACCTTATCTATAACAGTGGTGGTTTAGTCGCTAAGTAGTGTCTAACTCTTGCGATACCTCATGGACTGTAGCCCGCCAGGCTCCTCTGTCCATGGGATTTTCCAGGCAAGAATACTGGAGTGGATTGCCATTTCCTTCTCTAGGGGATCTTCCCAACCCAGGAACCGAACGCTGGTCTCCTGCACTGGAGGCAGATTCTTTACTGACTGAGATATGAGGGAAGCCCATAGCTCTATATCTATAACAGTAACCTTATCTATAATTATACTGACTAAATAGCCTTATCACTTAACCAACCCTGAGTTCTTGGTCGTTCATCAAATCTTTGTGATTGCCCAGATGTCCTTCTCTGTGTGTAGTCACCTCCAGTAGTTAGGATGGCTGAGATGTGTCAGTGGTCCAAGGGAGAGGATGGCAGCTGGCACATAAATGCAGACAGATGGGAAGCAGGATCCTTAAGCAGTGGAGGAGAAAATATGTAGTTATGTTGCTTTTAGAGATAAACTGGGAGATAGGGTTTTTTTGCCTGCTCCCTCTGGGCTAAGCTTGAGTTTATCGCTGCAGGAGGGGTGTTCTTATGCCTATTAATAACTGCTTTTTTGTTTACAGTCCTGTGAATACAAGGCCCATTGGCTATCACAGCCAAGTGATCCCGGGACCTGTCCCTTCCTTGGGTAGCAGTCAGAAAAGCTGGAATGGCAGATATGTATACTTGCTCCTTCCAGGGAGACTGGCCATTTGTACTGGGCTAGAATGAGAAGTCAAAGGCGGTGTCTGATGTCTTCCCCAGTCTCTGGGAAGATCACAGTTGGCTCCCAGATACCTGAGAATATACAACAGACAGCACAAGTCTTGTGAAGCCTAAATATTTGTTGTCTGGCTCCTTATAGAATGTATTCATTGATCCCTAATCTAAATCTACCTATTTAAAGGCAAAAATTGTCAGATTCTTTAAAAAAGTAAACCTAAGCTACACTCAGTCTAAATGAAATCTATGATAAATAATGACATATATATTGAAAGTCAAAAGATGAAAAAATCATGACATACAAACACTAAACAAAAGAAATCTAAAATAAATATTAATATCAAGCTTTAGAATCAAGAATAAAGAAACTGGGATAAAGAAACATTGCAAAATTATAAAATGGTCAATTTACAAAGAGCAAACAATTCTACTTAAATGTGCAGCTAACAACAGAGACTCAAGATCTAAGAGGAAAAACTAGTAAAACTAAAAGAAAAAAGATAAATCCAAAAATATACTTGAAAACTTTATTACTACTCTCTCAAGGGAGATAAAAAGTACTGAACAGCACAGTTAGTCAGCTTAAACTAATTTATACTTATGGAACACTCTGGTCAACAGAAGCAGAATACCTATTCTCTTTGAATAAAATGGAATATATACCAAAATAGGCCATATTTTGGGTTATAAGACAGACCTTTACAGTATAAAAGAACTGAAACTATACAGAGCACTATACCACAGCAGAATCAAACTATTATGAAACAACAATAATGAGACAATCTCTAAACACTTGGAAACCACATAACACACTTCTAAGAACCCACAGATCAAAGAAATCTGAAGAGAAATTAACAGAAAATATATTTACTTGAATGAAAATGAAAATATCACATACTGGAATTGTGGGACCAAACTAAAACAGTATTGAGAGGGAAATTTGTAGTACTAAATGCATACAATAAAAAATAGGAAATATCTCAATAATCTAAGGTCCCACCCAAGAACTTAAGAGCAGAATAAACTCAAAAGAAGCAGAAGGAAGCAAATAATAATACAAGTAGAAATCAATCCAACAAAAAAACACCTTATTCTTTTAAAGATCAATAAAACTGACACATCACTAGCAAGATTAACAAAGAAAAAAAGCAGAAAACATACAATTTACCATTATGAGGAATACAATAGGCAATAACTATCTTCATAGATATTTAAAGAATAATAAGGGCCTATCAAAAGTAACTCCACACATATAAATTTGACAGGTAATATGGACTAATTCTTGAAAACGGGAAAAAAAAAAAAACTCGCCCAAAATGAACTAGATAATTTGAATAGTTATAGAAGGAACTATTAAACAAAGTGAATCCACCATTTACAAAGTACCCCTAAAAGATATTCTGGCCCAGATGATTTCACTGGAGAATTCTATTAAGTATTTAAGGAATTAACAGTGACTCTACACAGTATCTTCTAGAAAGTATAAAAGAAAGGAGTACTTCCTAACTTGATTGATGAGGCTGGTATTGTTCTGATAGCAAAGCCAAAGACAGTAAAAAAAAAAAAAAAAAAGATCACACAGAACAATATCCTCATAAACTTAGATGCAGTAGCATCAACAAAACATTAGTAAGTTAAATGCAACAATATATATTACAAATTTATACAAAACTATACCCTCCTGGTGCCTAATATTCATCCTCTCTCCTGTTTGGGGCTCATTCAGTATACATGTCAGTCAGGGCCTTGCCTCATTTATCCCTTCTTCAGTGGATCTTCCTGACTCAGCAATCAAACCGGGCTCTCCTGCATTGCAGGCAGATTCTCTACCAACTGAGCTATCAGGAAAGCCCCCTAAATCAACCAAAAGGATATACATACTAGTCTTCTCATCAGCAGGTGTATGAGTTAAGCTCATCTGATTGGACTGCTCCCTCAAGATTTTGATTTTTGAGAAAGTAAGAAAAAAGCCCATGGTCAGCCAGAGATTACCTGCAGCACCCAGTGTAAAACTGGATACTACAGTGCATCAGATCCCGGGGGTGGAGGCACGGGGGACATCTTGCTAAGATTAGTCCTATAATGTACTTTTGCTTGCCTTTTTGGGATTTTCAGTGGTTTTTAGAATCTACTTTTTGAGGCTTCTTACTTATTTCTATGAGCTCTTTGACATACTCTCAATAAATTCGTGCACTTTACCCAGGATTATTTCATGCTGCCTATATTGGTTCAAATACATAGTTTATAAATAAAAAAATGATAGTCTTAAAAATGATTTTAAATATAGCTACTTTTTCAAGTTACTAATAATGTAAATTAAGATCCTTTGATTTCCTGATAAATTTATATTTAGCAATTGTTCTGGATTTCCACTTTCAGCCAAGATGGAATAACACATTTCCCCTACTACAAAAGCCAACCAAAATTTTGACAAAAATTGAGACAGTGGTTTGCATGACAGAGGACTCGGTCAGTGAAAGACAGTGATACATGAGAGGTAGGAAACATTTAAGGTGAGCCTTATAATTCCTCCAGCTTACTGCCTTAAGAGGGTTTTGAGGTTATGGTACAGGAAGGGGGAACCATACCAATTCTGTCAAACTCCCTGAGTTGAAGCAATTAAGCTGAGAGTCCAGAAAAAATCAGTGCAGCTAGAGGTCAGAGGATAGTATACCAAAAGACACAGCGTATCACAGAGGATGAAGTGTGAAGCAGAGCACTAACTAGCATATATGTGAGTAAAGTAGCTGAGTCTAAGGCTTCAAAGGAAAAAACAAAGTAAGCAGAACCCATCACACACACACTGTTGGGGCTAGTGCCTGTTCTGACCAGTTAGACTGGGAAACCTCCAAAATCACAGAGTGTATAGAATACAGAAGGATCTTGCCTCAGTAATGGGTAGTAATTAGCTCTCAACTGAGCACTGCTTTGGCTGTAACAAATCTTGGAAACAAGAGCTCAAAAAGGCAAAGCGTTTACCTGTAAATTAGCTGCATTCCAGAAGAAAGCTTATTTATAAAAATACAAAAATATCTAGTTTCCAAAATGGTGAAATTTACAAGACCTAATAACCCTTGAAAAATTAGAAGAAATTCAAATCAGCAGAAAAATACAACCCATAATGATTAGCAAAATTACAGACCCATAACTGATGTATGTGTTAAGATTATCAAAGAAGAATGTTAACACAGTTATTATACCAGTAATCCATATGATAAAAATTCAAGTAGAAGACAATTTAAAAATTCAAATAAAGGTTCTACCACTGCAATAATGTAAGAAAAAAATAAACAAAAAGCATGAGAAGCAAAACTTTGTTTGTTGTCAACACCATTGCCTATGCAGAAAAAAAAAAAAAAACACTATAATAAAATGAGCTTAGCAAGTTTGTAAGATACTATTCAATCTACAAGAATCTATGTCATTTATATACGCTACCTACAACTGTAGAAATCAATATTAAAAATAGTTTTATTAACTCCCATAAGGCTATCAATTGACTTTTCAACAGAAACTCTAGGCCAGAAGGGAGTGGCTTAATGTATTAAAAGTGATGAAAGGGAAAAAACCTAATACTATACCAAACAGGGCTTTTATTCAGATGTAATGGAGAGATAAAAAGTTAGATAAGCAAAAGCTAAAAGAGTTCAGCACCACTAAACTAGTTTTATAAGAAATATTAAAAGGACTTCTCTAACTGAAAAAGAAAAGGCCTTACTAGAAACATGAAAATTACAAAAGGAAAAAACTCATTGGTGACAGTAATATGAAGGAAAGATAGTAAATCAACCACATATAAATTAGTAGAAAGACTAAAAGACAAAACTAATAAAATTATATCTGCAATAAATTGTTAAGGGGTATACAAAAAAGATGTAATCCAGGTAAAAAACAGGAAACATGGGTGGAGCAAAAATGCAGGTTTATTAAAATGTGTTTGAACTTGAGATAAATAAAATAATGATGCGTGTGTCTCTGTGTGTGTGTACCTACCTTATGGTAACTGAAAATCAAAAATCTCTTAGTTACACAGACATACACACAAGAAAGGAATCCAAACATAACACGAAAAATAGTCATCAAATCACAAGGGACGAGAGCAAAAGAAGAGAAAGGAACAAAACAGACCCACAGAAGCAAACCCGCCAAAGTGAACAAAATGACAGTAAAGTACATACCTAGTAATAATTTCTTTAAATACTCTAATGAAAATATATAAAGTGGCTGGAAAGGATTCAAAATAGGATATAAAAACTATTAGAGCTTATCAGTGAATTTGGTAATGTTGTAGGGTATAAATTTAATACACAGAAATCTGTTGCATTTCTATGCACTAACACCATACTATCAGAAATTTAGAAAACAATCTCCAGCTTCCCAGGTGGTCCAGTAGTTAAGAATCCACCTTGCAATACAGGGGATACTGGTTTGATCCCTGGTCTAGGAAAATCCCACATGCTGTGAGGCAGTTAAGCTGTGACCACAACTACTGAGCCTGTGCGCTGAGAGTCCACAAGCCTCAGTTACTGAGGCCACAACTGCTGAAGCCTGTGTGCCTCAGAGACTGTGCTCTGTAACAAGAGAAGCCACTGAGATGAGAAGCCCGCACATTGCAAGAAGAGTAACCCACACTCACTGCAACTACACAGCAGTGAAGACCCAGCACAGCCAAAAACAAATACATTTTTAAAAATTAAAAGGAAAAGAAAATGATCCCATTTTAAATGCATTACAAGACAGAATACCTAGAAGTAAATCTAAGAAGGTAAAGGACTTGTACTCAGAAGACTATAATGAACAATGATGAATGAAATAGAAGATGACACACACAGACGAAAGATAGACCATGTTAATGGGTGAAATAATTAATATTGTTAAAATGGCCATACTACCCAATGAGAACTTCAGATTCAGTGCAATCCCTACAAATATCAATGACATTTTTCAGAGAACCAGAACAACTAATGCTAAAATTTGTAAGGAAACAAAAGACCCTAAGCAGCCAAAATAATCTCATGAAAGAGAAATCATGCTCCCCTGATTTCAAACTATACTGCAGAGCTACAGTCATCAAAACATATAGCACAGGCAAAAAACAGACACATAAACCAGTGAAAATAAAACCAATCTTATATGGACAATTAAGCTACAACAATGAAGGTATATACAATGGGGAAAAGACAGCTTCTTCAACAAATGGTATTGGGAAAACTGGACAGCTACATGCAAAAGAGTCAAACTAGTCTACTGTCTCATACCATAAACAAAAATAAATTCAAGGTGGATTAAAGACTTAAATGTAAGACCTGAGATCACAAAAGTACTGGAAGAAAACAGGCAGTACACTCTTTGACTTCAGTCTTAGTGATAGTTTTGGATGTCTCCTCAGGCAAAGAAAATAAATGAAAAATAAACAAATGGGACTACATCAAACTAAAAATCTTTTGTTCAGTAAAAGAAAGCATCAGCAAAAGATAAAGACTGTGTAATGAATGGGAGAAGATATTTGCAAAGGATATATCTGATAAGGGATTTATGGCCAAAATATACAAAGCATACATACAAGTTTAGTTTCTACTCCTGGGTATTTAGCTGAAGAGAAGAAAAGCACTAATTAGAAAAGATACATGCACCTTAGTAATTATTACAGATTATTTACAATAGCCTAGGTATAGAAACAACCCAAGTGCCTATGAATAGATGAATGTATAAAGAAAGATATAACACACAAGCAGTGGAATATTAGTCATAAATAATATGAAATCTTGCCATTTGTAACAATGAAGATGGAAATAGAGGGTATTTAAATATAAGTTAAATATGTCGAAGACAAATACTGTATGATTTCATTTATGTGTGGAATCTATTTAAAAAATGGATGAGCAAATGTCACACAACAGAAACAAAGCTGTACAGTTACAGAGAACAAGCAATTGCTTGCCAGAAAGAAGGGAGTTGAGGGGAGGAACTAAATAGGTGAGGGAGTTTAGGAGGTACAAACTTTCAGTTGCAAAATAAGTGAGCCACGGATATGAAATGTGCAATGTGGGCATTATAGTCAATAACTGTGTAATATCTTTGTGTGGTGATATATTGTAACTAGACTTAGTGTGATGGTAAGTTTGAAATGTAAAGAAAACTACATCACCATGCTGTGTAATAGGAACTAACAGTGTTGTAGATCAATTATACTTCAAAAACCAACCAACCAATCAACTAACTCATAGAAAAATAGATCAAATTTGTTACTAAGGCAGGGGTTTAAGGGAGCAGAAACTGAACGAAGGCAGTGTAAATGTACAAACTACCATTTATATATAAATACTAGGGATGTAATGGACACTAGACAAATGCAATTAATACTGCTACATATTATATGATGAAAGTTGTTAGAGTAAATTCTAAGAATTCCCATTGCAAGGAAATTTTTTTATTTATTTAATTTTATATTGATGATGGATGCTCACTAAACTTATTGTGGTAATCATTTAATGGCATATGTAAGTCTAATAATTATGCTGTACACCTTAAGTTTATAAAGTGTAAATTATATCTCAATAAAACTAGAAAAGCTTAAAAAATAATGTTAACAATACTATTAAGCAAGAAAAAATTCTGTAGAAGAAAAGATCAGTATTCAAAAATCTTTGTTATTTTATACACTACCTACAAACAACTTGAAATTTATATTAAACAACAATAGCATTAGCAATAGTATCAAGAAAAAGAAAAAATTTAAGATAAATATGATAGAAGATATAAAAATTCTATACAGCGATTCTGTAAAACATGCTGAGAGAAATTAAAGACCTAAATTTTAAATGAAGAGATATCCAATGTTTGTGGATTAAAAGACTCAATATTTTTAAGATGTTAATCTTCAGATGTTAATACAAAAGTTAATGTGTGTATTCAGTGTAATCACAACCAAAATCCTAGTGAGCTTCCTTCTTTAGATATTGGAAAAATAACAATTAAATTCATATATTTACTCCAAGGACCTAGAAAAACCACAAACAAACAATTCTAAAGAACAAAGATGGAGGACTAACATTATTTGATTTCAAGACTTATTATAAAGCCACAATAATCAAGAAAGTAGTATTGGTGTAATATAGGCAAATAAGTCAGTGGAACAGAATAAAGTCCAAAAGTACGCAAATACATGTATAGATAATTGATTTATGATAGATTGCATATGCAGTTTATGGAACACTTAGATATCTATATTTAAACAAATAAACTTTGATCTGTATATTATACAATGCTAATAGTTAATTTAAAATGGATTATAGATGTAAAATATACAATTCCAGGGATATGAGAAAAAATTTATGTGAACTTGTGTTCAGCAAAGATTTCTTAGATATGACACTAAATATGTGATCCATAAAGAAATATATTGATAAATTGGACTTCATTAAAATAAAAAAAAACACATACTCTTTGAAAGAGTCCATTAAAGTAATGCAGAGACAGACCATAGACTATGAAAAGATATTTGAAAATCATACGTTTAAGAACTTGATTTCTTG
The DNA here is from genome assembly GCA_006408695.1 of Aepyceros melampus. Lineage (NCBI taxonomy): Eukaryota > Metazoa > Chordata > Mammalia > Artiodactyla > Bovidae > Aepyceros > Aepyceros melampus. Next base: position 165,240 of record SJXQ01003675.1, on the reverse strand, counting down.
ATAATATTAACAACTCTCAATGCTTAATAATAAGAAAGCCACAAAATGGGGAGAAGATTTGAACAGATATTTAACCAAATAATAAATATAGATGGAAAAATAAGTGCATGGAAAGATGTCTAGCATCAGTCATTAGGGAAACTCATATTCAGTTCAGTTCAGTTACTCATTCATGTCTGACTCTTTGCGATCCCATAGACTGCAGCATGCCAGGCCTCCCTGTCCATCACCAACTCCCGGAGTTCACCCAAACCCATGTCCATTGAGTGGTGATGCCCTCCAACTATCTCATCCTCTGTCGTCCCCTTCTCTTCCTGCCTTCAATCTTTCCCAGCATCAGGGTCTTTTTAATTGAATCAGTTCTTCACATCAGGTGCCCAAAGTAGAGTTTCAGCTTCAGCATCAGTCCTTACAATGAATATTCAGCACTGATTTCCTTTGGGATGGACTGGTTGGATCTCCCGGCAGTCCAAAGGACTCTCAAACTATATCTTTGTTAGAAGGTCTAAAATTAAAAAGACCCTTCCAAGTGTTGGCAAGAAATATAAGAAATAGTTGAAATCTTATACACTGTTTCTGAGAATATGAAACAACACAATTATTTGGAAAATGAATTGACAGTTTCTTAAAAAGTTAAATGAACACCTACCATACGATCCAAAAATTCTAGTCCTTGATGTTACTCAAGAGACCATACAAAGACCATGTAAAGACCAACTTCATGAAAGAAGTCAGACAAAGAAAAGGGCACATTCTGTATGATTGCATTTCATAAAATGCTTTGAAATTGAAGGTAATGAATAGTGTCAGAAAGCAGATCAGCAGATGCCATGGGGTGGAGGAATTATTAATACAGAGGAGCATGAGAGAACCGTTGCGGGTGATGATCACGTTCTTTAACATGACTGCAATGATCATTTCACAAGTGTATGTGAATTGTATACCTAGTATATGTACAGTTTATTGTATATCAGTTATACCTAAATCTGTTAAAATTAATAATCATGTTTTATTGATCTCACGGATATTTCGATGTGTGTGTTAATATGTATAATACAGTAGTATTATAATTACATTCAATCTCTCTCTTTTTTTTTTACAGAACAGGACAGTTGGGAAACCTGACAGCTCCTTGCAATTCTCATTGTAAATGCTCATCTGCATTTTATTCTGCTACATGTGGAAGAAATGATATTGCATATTTTTCTCCTTGCTTTGCAGGTTGTACACAGTCTAAAACATTAAAGGTTAGCAAGGTTATTATCTTCTATTATGCTTCTTTCTCTCCATAAGAAGTACCCATCTTATTGATGTTTACATTTTACTCTTGCTCTCTATAAAATCCTTTTTACTCCTTATTTTCCCTTTTCTTAAATTTTTCTTAAATTGTGGATTTATTGGTCACAATTCATGGGACTTATGGAGAACTATAAGTGAAGTGAAAGTATTAGTCACTCAGTGGAGTCCGACTCTGTGACACCATGGACGGTAGCCTGCCAGGCTTCTCTGTCCATAGGATTCTCCAGATAAGAATACTCAAGATTCCCTTCTCCCGGGGGATCTTCCCAACCCAGGGATGGGACCCGGGTCTCCTGCATTGTAGACAGATTCTTTACCATCTGAGCCACCAGGGAAGCCCAGGAGTGACTTTGGGATCCATATTTTATTCAGTGTTTCTCTTTCCTCTCTCTTTGTCTGCTCTTTGTGAGGGGAAGAGAAAAAACAAAGAGCATTTTTCCTCACATACCATCTTCCCAAGTAGGCAATAAAGTACTTTATTAGTACTTTATTTATTAGTATCTACACCACAATATTCTTTTTTGCTGTTACAAACAGATAATTTTATTACAAGATAATAGCGTACCTGACCAACTTTAGTTCCTCATTGTCGTATATTCTCTGGCCTATGATTTAACAATATATCTTCAGTGTTTATTGAATATTTATATTGAAAAGATTATATACCCTTAAAACTTTTTTTCTTAAATGTTTAAAATGATTCTTTAAATTTTTTAAATTTAAGATAGTTGTTTATAAATATTATATTTTCTAAAAACTGTTACATATTTTAAATGATGTATATATTTTAAAATATATTTAAAATATTTTAAATCATTCAAAATAGGTTACTATGGAAACCTTTAAATGTAGTAGAAAAGCATAATGAACTCCTATATGTTACCCATCTTCAACAATTTATTAACTTATGGAAAATCTTATTTTAAACAAATGATTTTTTAAGTGTTCACATTGTAACCACAGTATAAAGCAGAACTGTTTGACTTTGGTGTTTTGATCCCATGGGAATTTCAGAGCCAAAAAGTCCACTCACTGAAATGCTCTAACCCCTCTTTCTTTTTCTGAGGGATCCCATTTAGGGATTTGTTTCTATTTCATAAAAATCTTTATATTTAATTTGTCTAAGGAATAATTAATTCTTAAGGAATAATGAAGTAATTCACAAAATAGTGACTCAAACTGTGTGATAACATTTTTTCTTAATAGTATTGGTATTGACATAATACACTATCATCTGTAAGACAGGTAGCTGGTGGGAAGCTGCTGCATAATACAGGGAGCCCAGGCTGGTGCTCTGTGATGACATATGATGCTGAATAAAACTGAAAAGAATGAAATATTTTTGACCAAAATTAGATGTTACAAATTACCAAAGACAAACAATTAGCTTTGAAAAGCAATAAAGTCTCTGAAGGAAAACTGACCATAGTAGATGCTATGATTAGTACCATTTGATACAGATGAAGCCAATTAATGGATAAAACATACATTAACTTCAAGTGGGAAAGAACTGATACCAATAAACATAATTTTAACGAAATGAAAATTAAATAAGAGAAATACCATATATAAAAAAACTATTGTGTCTAAATTGTGTTAATGGAAATTTTTTTTCAATGAAAATATGTCAACTTTGAAATAATTCTGATTAAATGTTCATATTCAAAGTATGATCAGGGTCAAATGTGTTAGAATTGAATGCTCTTCAGTTAGATTTATGCAAAAATTTATAAGAGGAGTGGTAGGAAACACTACACCTCTGAAGATTTCTAATTTTCTGTAGAAAATCACAGCTATACCAAAACTGAAAACAGATATCTGCTATTCATGTTGATAATATTCCAAGTGTTTTGCCTCTTTGAGACCCATATGTATTGCTATTATCCATGCTATCCAAGACCTTCAAATATCCTTACATAGATATGAAAGAAATCTGTAGCTTTTCTTCATGATCTTTTCACTGAGACTAGTTCTTTTCAGCAGCTGATATGGCTTTCATCATAAAATAGCAGTTTCAGGGGGCTTCTTCTAGAGCTGCTCTCGTTAAACAGGAGCCTCATTCTAATTATTTATAGAGAAGAGAAGTCAGTATTGTTCAAAGTGTTAAGGATTACAAGAAGCCAGGTTTAGGGTCTCTTCCAGTTGAAATGCCCCTAGAATATTTTAATTTCATTTACTGATTTGCCTCCTTTGTGTTATTTTTGTCATATGTATTTTATTTCCCCATATACTTTTAAGGACACATACCCTTTTTGTTGGGTTTCCCTGGTGGCTCAGCTGGTGAATAATTCACTTGCAATGCAGGAAACCCCACATCGAAGGGTCGGGAAAATCCCCTGGAGAAGGGATAGGCAACCCACTCCAGTATTCTTGGGTGACATATTCTTGTAGACATATGTAATTTTGATAAACTATGTAAATTATGGGCTTCCCTGGTGACTCAGATGGTTAAGAATCTGCCTGCAATGCAGGAGACCTGGGTTCGATCCCTGGGTTGGAAAGATCCCCTGGAGGAGGAAATGGCAACTCCCTCATGGACAGAGAAGCCTGGCGGGCTACAGTCCATGGGGTCACAAAGAGTCAGACACAGCACACACCACACCCTTTTTGTTGTTGTTTTGTACAGTCAAAATGCATTTATATTTGCCAATTTCCTTGCATTTTCATATGAGGCTATTTTCTTTCTTCCTGAAGAACCACATTTTACCTTCCATTTCTGAAAAGAAAAACTGTTTTCATTTGGTATGGAATTCTATATTGGCAATGCTCTGTCCCCACTCCCTGCCCCGCCCCTACATTTGGAAGATGCCATTATATCGTCTTTATGTCTCTGGCTGCTTAGCTGCTTTTAAAATTTTCTCTTTAATTTTTGATTTTCAAGAATTTTACTGGGATGTGCTTTGATGTGGTTTTCATTATAATTATTTTGCTAGAGTTTCACAGAACGTCTTTAGTTTTCGGATTTTTGTCTATTAGTTGGAAAATTCTTGGTAATTGCTTCTCCCTCCTTTTCTCCTCTTTTATTGGAGGGGGAAGCACTATATATTAGCTTAATATGCTGTGTAACACATTATTACAGCCCTAGTGTCTTTAAATAATACTCATCTATTAGCTGACAGGATCAGATGTCCAGATATGGCATTGCTCAGTCCTCTGCTCAGAGTCTCACAGACTGAAATCAGGGTATTGGCTGAAGGCTCTGGAGGGAAAGAACCTACTTCCAAGCTCATTCAGATTATGGGCCAAATTTAGTTCCTTTGGGCTGTAAAAAATGAAGCCTCCTTTTGCTTGTTAGCTGTCTGCTAAGGGCCGAATTTAGGTCTCAGAAGCCACCCCGCTTCTTTGCAACATGACTCCTTCCACCTTCAAAGCCAGCAAGGGAATCTCCCTTATGCCACATGCTCTGAATCTCTGAGTTGGGGAAAGGCCCAGTTGCTTATATACACTATCTGATTGGGTGAGGTTTACCACCTCTTAGCAATGCCATGTAACATAAACTTAGTAAGACAATTAAAATTCACCAGTTTCCATCAACCTAGGGATTATGCAGGTTTATAAAACAGAGGGGTGGGATTCTTAGGTGCCATTTTAGAATTCTGCTTAACAGTAGACTACAAATAGACTTTCTACTGTGTCCCATCTTTTTTTTTTTTTTCCTTTTCCCTCTATTTTCCATCTCCTTTTATCTGTTTAGATGTTTCCTATTGGCCTGCCTTCCAGTTTCTAGTTCTGTTTTCTGCAATGTCTGCTTTGCTGTTAAACCGAATAACTGAGGTGGTAAGTTTACTCATTGTATTTTTCAGTTCTAACACTGTCTTTTTGCAGAATCCAAACCCCTGGGGAAATTGTACATTCCTTAAGATATTTTATCCACTTACCTTCTATTTTCTGGAAAATATTAATTATAACTGTTTTAAAGTTCTTGTTTTCAGTTCTACTATTTGGAGTAGCCTACTTAGGTTTGTTCTCCTAGTTTTAAGCCAATTATTCTTGTCATTTTGCAAACTTTGTAATGATGTATGAAATCCTAAACATTATATATAAAAATATATCAACATAATTATACAATCATTTATTTTCTCTTTATTTTGGCTTCATGCATTTTCAAACTCTGTCATTGTGTGCATAACATTAATAACTGTCACAGCTTCTTGATGAATTATTTCTTTTATCTTTACAAAATGTTCCTTTCCAACTCTGATAATACTCTTTTTCTTGAAGTATATTTTGTGTAGTCACTGTAGATTTTCTTGCTGTTTTCACGGTGCACCTTATTTCTATCATTTTATTTTCCAATGGTTTGTGTCTTTATGTTTAAAGTGTCTCCTGTAGCCCATGAATAATATGCTTTTGCTTTTTTCCACGTTTCCGCTAATGTCTGTCTTTCAACTGCCATTTTTAGACAACTGACAATTATTGTAATTTTGATATTGTAGAGTTAGATCTGTCTTCCTCTTTTATTATTTGGATTGAATATTTTTAATGTTTCATTTTTAATTTAACTTTTTCCATTTTGGTTATATCTCTTTGGTTATAACTCCACAGAGCCTAATATCTTGTAATTCTATCATCTGTTCACTAAACTTTCTTCATATTTTCACTTTTCCTGTTGGTCAGCTTAGGTTCTATGGCCTGCAATTGTTTCTTGTGCTAGATATCTACTTTTCACCTTCTCTACCCTACTCATTGTTCCAGAAGACTGGACTATAGGATGAGAGTTCCTTTGCCCTCTAGCTTCTGACTGGATTATATGCTAGTAAGAAGTCCCAGTAGAAAATCAGAAATATGGGGTAGGAGAAAGTAAAGTCATTGGGTTTATTTTCTTGGTTCTCTCTCTGTGCCTTGGACTGACCGCCCTTGCCTACAAATCTTAGTTTCTCCATATGACTTTCTCCTTCTGGTAACCATTCCTACCCTCAGTTCAGTTCAGTTCAGTCGCTCAGTTGTGTCTGACTCTTTGTGACCCCGTGAATCGCAGCACGCCAGGCCTCCCTGTCCATCACCAACTCCCAGAGTTCACTCAGACTCACGCCCATCAAGTCAGTGATGCCATCCAGCCATCTCATCCTCTGTCGTCCCCTTCTCCTCCTGCCCCCAATCTTCCCAGCATCAGAGTCTTTTCCAATGAGTCAAGTCTTCGCATGAGGTGGCCAAAGTACTGGAGTTTCAGCTTCAACATTAGTCTTTCCAATGAACACTCAGGATTAATCTCCATTATTTTTTTTCTTTTTTTTTTAAATTAATTTTTATTTTTTAGTTTGTTTTGCTTTACAATACTGTATTCGTTTTGCTATACATTGACATGAATCAGCCACAAGTGTACATGAACTCCCAATTCTGACCCCCACCTCCCTCCTCCCACCCCACACCATCTCTCTGGATTATCCCCATGCATCAGTCCCAAGCATCCTGCATCCTGCATTGAACCTAGACCAGCGATTCGTTTCACTTATGATATCATACATGTTACACTGACACTCTCCCAAATCATCCCACCCTCGCCCTCTCCCACAGAGTCCAAAAGGCTATTCTATACATCTGTGTCTCTTTTGCTGTCTCACGTACAGGTTTATCATTACCATCTTTCTAAATTCCATATATATGTGTAATTATACTGTATTGGTGTTTTTCTTTCTGGGTTACTTCACTCTGTATAATCAGCTCCAGCTTCATCCACCTCATTAGAACTGATTCAAATGTATTCTTTTTAATGGCTGAGTAATACTCCATTGTGTATATGTACCACAGCTTTCTTATCCATTCATCTGCTGAAGGACATCTAGGTTGCTTCCATGTCCTGGCTATTATAAATAGTGCTGTGATGAACATTGGGGTACATGTGTCTCTTTCTTAGGATGCACTGGTTGGATCTCCTGCAGTCCAAGGGACTCTCAAGAGTCTTCTCCAACACCACACTTCAAAATCATCAATTCTTCGGTGCTCAGCTTTCTTCACAGTCCAATTCTCACATCCATACATGACCACAGGAAAAACCATAGCCTTGACTAGATGGACCTTTGTTGGCAAAGTAATGTCTCTGCTTTTGAATATGCAGTCTAGGTTGGTCATAACTTCTCTTCCAAGGAGTAAGCGTCTTTTAATTTCATGGCTGCAGTCACTATTGCAGTGATTTTGGAGCCCAGAAAAATAAAGTCAGCCACTGTTTCCCCATCTATTTGCCATGAAGTAATGGGATCAGATGCCATGATCTTTGTTTTCTGAATGTTGAGCTTTAAGCCAACTTTTTCACTCTCCTCTTTCACTTTTATCAAGAGGCTTTTTAGTTGCTCTTCACTTTCTGCCATAATGGTGGTGTAATCTCCATATCAAATCAACTTTTAAAATACACACTGGATCTGATTATCTTCATCATTTTCTTTGATACCTGGGCCCCAATCACCACTGACTTGCATCTTATTTCAATAGCCTTTTAACTTTTCTCTGCTTTCACACTCAGTAGTATCAATATAGCTGCCAAAGTGGTCTTTTTAAATATATCATGTATACATATACCCCTCTAATGATTTCATATTGCTAAGAATATAAACCAAAGTTCTTAATTGTTCTTGCAATTACCTACCAGTTTCTGTATAAATCCTTTCCTCATTACTCTGATCTTGTTTTCTCTTAGTTTTCTTTATGTCCACTCTGATTCAATCAAATTTTTCACCTTGTTTTCTTTGAACTTGTCAAGCAAGCTCAGGTCCCAAGGCTTTTAAATTTCTATTTTATTTTTCCTACCTGGAATATACTTCTTTCATATAGCCACAATGGCTCACTTCCTTACCTTCTTCAAATCTCTACTTAAATATCACTATATCATTGTGGCACTGCCTGAATATGCAAAACTCACCCCTATCATCTCTCTGAATTTTCCTTCTTTAATTTTTTTTCTCCATAGTATTCATCACCATGTGCTCCATTAAAGGTTCTTTTTATATAAAAAAATTAGTTATGTTATGCCAGTAAATTTTCTACATGAGGGCAGGGATTTCTGTTGTGTGTTTACTTTGTTTTCATAATACCTAGAATGATGTTTTGTACAAGGGCATTTTAAAAAAATACGGTGGAAAGAATGATTTGCTCTTTGGATATTTCTATTTTTATTTAACATATCCAGCAACCACTTAGCAGCTTCCCTAAAAACTGATATGACTTTTGTACCATCATTTTCTGAATCACTGAGGTTCAAGTCATTTTTATTTCCCCTTATTCTTTCACCAGTAACTTAGTTTAATATTTCTACTGAATTTTTAAAAATTATTACTATTAGTATAAACAAACTCAGGGAGACAGTGAAGGACAGGGAAGCCTGGTGTGCTGCAGTACAAAAAGTCACAAAAAGTTGGACGTGACTTAGCGACTAAACAACAAAATTATTTAATTTAGAATCTTTTCAGTATATTAGCAAATTGCTTACTAGTTTTTGTATCTCCAGCTCTGTTTAGCTCTTCTTAGAAAATGTCACCTATTCATCTTCCTTGAATTGCCGGTACTAAAATAACAACCTGAAGTTTCTATTGGTTCTCATTAGAGACTACATTATGACTTACATTGGCTTTAGGCACTTTTGCCTTTGTAACCTCTCCTCTCACTTAAAACAAAAGAGAGAGAGAATTTGATTTAATGTTCAACTGCAATGGTGTAATGACAAATATGATCCAGGCTTGATACATTATAATATATTTCTTTATTATGGCATTTATTTTTTCTCTGATTTTAAAAGACACTAAAATTAAAACCTCTATCTTGATCCTGAAAGTATTGTGGACCCTAAGCACACTGTGCCTCCTCTGCCTAATAGATAACAGCCTTGTCATCATCACATACAGAGTAAAGTCTTATTTTTTTCAGCACAGTTCTAAAACTGTCTATAATTGAGTAATTCTCCATATTTCAAATCCCATCTAAAATTCCATTTTGTTCATTATATTTTCCTTATTCATTCTCAACCCACATCTCTCTCAGTTATTGTACAATTAAATATAAATATTTTTAGTGAAATTTCTTAAATTAATGGAATATTTCCTAAGTAACTATAATTGTATATTCACATGTACACAATTCTTTTTTAGGTAAAATGCCTTGATATTATTTATTGTTAGTGCTTAATTTATAAATGAACAACAGATTATTTAATGTAAATATATTTACTAATTGGGCTTTCTGGTGGCTCAGCAGTAGTCAATCTATCTCCAATGCAGGAGATGTGGGTTCAATCCCTGTGTCAGGAAGATCCCTTAGAGGAGGAAATGGCAATCTATTCCAGTATTCTTGCCTGGGAAATCCCATGGACAGAAGGGCCTGAGAGGCTACAGACCATGGGGTCACAAAAGAGTTGGACATCACTTAGTGACTAAAACAACAAATATCAGCAACACAGCAAAAAACATTTACTAATAAAACTGCCTAGTCTCCCTACAGTTAATAATTTAATTTTTATTTTATGACTATAAGAGCTTTTACCTTATGATTATATTTCTAAAGATTGTTTCCTATCTTCATTTTCATAGACATACTACAATTGTTCTTGCATTAAAGAAGGATTAACAACCTCAGATGATCAAGGTGATTTTATTGATGCGACAAGTGGGACATGTAATCCAAAGTGTTATAAATTACCTTTGTTCGTTGCTTTTATCTTTGCTACAATTGTATTTTCTGCTTTTGCTGGTGTACCAAGCATCCTGACCATCCTTCGGTGTGTATATGTTATTCATAATTATTATTCATTTAATACATATGAAAGACAATTTTAGGAAGCTTTTAGAATATTGCAGTAAATAATTTAAGCTTTTGTTTTGAGGTAGCAACTGCTGGAGGGGAAAATTGTTATATTTTCAAAATTCTTGTATGTGCTTAATCCTCTAATTTATTTGCAGAAGGTATGTAGAAAACAGATTTAGTTTAATTTAAAACTAAACATTAATTTTACATACCTGGAAATTTCATAGATATAGGAAAAATCTTAATTTTAACACATTATTTCAGTGTTCATTCACTGATTATAGATATTTATTGGCTATTTACTTCTATATTAGCCAGTTTGACTATGAGAAATCATCAGTGTCATCAATAAAGGAACATAATAATAGCTTCCAGAATTTTTTTTTTCTTTAATTAGTTTTTATTTTTTAGTTTGTTTTGCTTTACAATACTGTATTCGTTTTGCTACACATCAACATGAAATATTGATTAATATCCTTCAGATGTCTAAAAGATAAAGAATATGGAGGCCTGGCAGCAGTCATTGAGTCAACAGTGAAACCTGTCACCAATACAATTTTTAGCTCTTTAGAAAAGGCTCTGTATCTTTAAGAGGCTTTAAGCTTTGTTCCCCTTGCTGTTGAGGGGCTGTAAACAATACACAAGTAGTTGTAAAAGTCCTGGCAGACAGGTTAGATAAGTTAGAAAGCCATCATTCTTTTTACATGCAGGAGACTGTTAACTGGATGCATAAGTTAATTCTTTTTAGAGGAAAGTGGTCAGAGATGGCCCCCTGCTATGTCAGAAGAGTGGAAAGCACAGTACAATAAGGCAGGCAGACTCTGGTTTTTGGGGGTACATGTTCAGGAAAACCTAGGGGGATTCCCTGAAGCTAGATCACGCCTTTGCGTATGTCTGCCTTCCTTCCTCGTGACCTTTGCCATGGGCAGGATTCCTCATGTTGGCTCCTGGTATTGCCTTAAAGCTCAACATTCAGAAAATGATGATCATGGCATCCAGTCCCATCACTTCATGGGAAATAGATGGAGAAACAGTAGAAACCGTGTCAGGATTTATTTTGGGGGGCTCCAAAATCACTGCAGATGGTGACTACAGCCATGAAATTAAAGGACGCTTACTCCTTGGAAGGAAAGTTTTGACCAACCTAGATAGCATATTCAAAAGCAGAGACATTACTTTGCCAACAAAGGTCCGTCTAGTAAAGGCTATGGTTTTTCTAGTGGTCATTTATGGATGTGAGAGTTGTACTGTGAAGAAGGCTGAGCGCTGAAGAATTAATGCTTTTGAACTGTGGTGTTGGAAAAGACTCGAGAGTTCCTTGATATGCAAGGAGGTCCAACCAGCCTATTCTGAAGATGGTGACTACAGCCATGAAATTAAAGGACGCTTACTCCTTGGAAGGAAAGTTTTGACCAACCTAGATAGCATATTCAAAAGCAGAGACATTACTTTGCCAACAAAGGTCCGTCTAGTAAAGGCTATGGTTTTTCTAGTGGTCATTTATGGATGTGAGAGTTGTACTGTGAAGAAGGCTGAGCGCTGAAGAATTAATGCTTTTGAACTGTGGTGTTGGAAAAGACTCGAGAGTTCCTTGATTGCAAGGAGGTCCAACCAGCCTATTCTGAAGGAGATCAGCCCTGGGATTTCTTTGGAAGGAATGATGCTAAAGGTAAAACTCCAGTACTTTGGCCTCCTCATGCAAAGAGTTGACTCATTGGAAAAGACTCTGATGCTAGGAAGGATTGAGGGCAAGAGGTGAAGGGGACGACAGAGGATGAGATGGCTGCATGGCATCACTGACTCGATCGGCCTGAGTCTGAGTGAACTCCAGGAGTTGGTGATGGACAGGGAGGCCTTGCTTTCTGCAATTCATGGGGTCACAAAGAATCGGAAATGACTGAGCAATGGAACTGAACTAAACTGAAGAGCCATTAACTTTAAGTGTGATATTTTCATTGCACCTGTTTACTATAAATTAAATATTGTTATATTTCTATATCTGTTACCAGTTTGTCAGAAAGGAAAGTACCTCAAGTGAAGAAACTTTACAAAAAATGTAAATGAGATATGAGCTTTTAGATAAACTCTATTAAGAATAATTATACTTTAACAATGTCTGTCTAAAGCAGCCTTTCTAGATTTTTGTAACCTGAATTTCTAGGGTTGTGCTAAACTAAGTGACAGAAGTTTATTGAAACACTAGGTCATTTCCAAATAAAATAAGGACTCTGAAATAGTCACAACTTAACACTAACTAACAGAAAGTAAAGAGATTTTGGACTATTAATGAATAATGTTTGGTGCCACCCTGAGATGTTCTCTATAAGAAAGCAAATTTTTAAAGAAATTATCACTGGTTTTTATATTCACCAATCTATAGGATGCTGATGTAAAGGTCAGTTCTTGATTGCTTAAGGAAAATAGGATGTGTGTTTTCAGTAAAGAAGGTTTGAGAAATGAAATTACATATATTAAGGGAAAAGGAAGTAGGCCTAACTTACAGGTGGCTTTTTAGGATGGGAGATCAAATGGGTACAGAAAGTGATAAGAAGGTTTTATGGAAAGTGGCCCCAAGGGAAGAGTTTTGTGCATAAATACCAGTGTTCTTGAAATATTGACTGCCTTTGATAATGGATTTTAAGTTTCTTGACCTCTGAAGTTATCTGTTCTATGTTTACCTTTGAAATCTTTGTTACTTGAGGTGAAGGTGAAGTCGCTCAGTCGTGTCCGACTCTTTGCGACCCCATGGACTGTAACCTACTAGGCTTCTCTGTCCATGGGATTCTCCAGGCAAGAATACTGGAGTGGATTGCCATTTCCTTCTCCAGGGGATATTCCCGACCCAGGGATCGAACCCGAGTCTCCCACATTGAAGGCAGACGCTTTAACCTCTGAGCCACCAGGGAAGGCTTTGTTACTTTGGCTAAGTGAATATATCTGATTGAATGTTATAAACCCTTTTGATATTTATCAACAAAACTTCTTAAATAACTTGACTTCTAGCTAACTTTGGGATGCTTCAGAGGGCCCCTGAAACATCCAAAAGAGCTATTAAACAACCTGAGTTCATTTGAAATGTTAAATTACATAGGAAGTATTGTTGAAGGAGTGATGGAATCTTCTCATGATATATTATATATTGTATATTGATGTTACTTATATAAATATCCTGGAAATTATGTGAAATTCATGAAAATCTGATATGTCCTATTAAAATATTTTCAGTTATAATTCTAGTTATCATGTTAAAGTGTTACAAGTCACAGCAATGACCAAGCTACTTTGTCAATTGCACTTTAATTAGATTGTAAACATGCCTTCTATGGTTTCACTCTCATGCCTTTAGAAAAATACTGCTAGTCATTCAAGGTGTACGCAAAAGACTTTTGTAAGATTACCTGATAAACAACTTTTTTTTTGTTATCTGGTAAACTGGTAACAGACTGGAATTTAGTCTCTATGTTAAGAAGGCAAAGTTTTCTTAGAATGAAACTTTAAATAACAGATTATGAATTTCTTTGCCTTTAAGTTATTTATATTTGTTTTTAAAACGTTTTGTGACTTTGGTGAAGTAAATAAGCATATTTAAGATTATGGTATATGTAAAAGCTCATTCTGCTTCTATAAAAACTAATCTCCCCTGTTAGACTTTTGCTATCCTGATGTCCTTAAAATATGGCAACAGTCTACTCTTGAATAGGGCAACTAAAAATGGGTGAACGATAGCTGTAAATCAAAGAGTCAGGGCTATGGGAAATCCAGGATGGCTCCTTGGCTTTACCTGGCTCCCTGACAAACCTCATTTTATTTGATGGGTTAAAGCCTTCTCTGGCGCCAGGGTTCATGTTTCACTGAATATTAAGTTTTGCTAATTCTTAAATTAAGTTTCTAGTTTTGTTTACTAAGACTCCTGAGATAGTTCCTTGTTATGTTATATGGCTCGACAATCTAATTAAATTATTAAAAAGGACACTCTAAGTTTGTTTCTAAAGTTTATCTCAGTAACCAGCCTTCAGATATTGTAAAGTAAATAACCTCCAATTAAAATAAATAAATTTATATTATACAAAAGGATCAGATGCTCCGTGACATACAATCAGGAGATTAACACCAGGCTATAGTCATTTAACAAGTGAAGTCAGGTGACCTGGGCTGTACTGGGCTCTACCTAATGAAAGTTCTTGACTTACAGTTCTTACTTATGACGTCACTCATAGCTTTCAGCTCTAGCTATTTTATTTCCTATGTCACTTGTTTCAGAAGATTCTTACCTTAGCCACAACGGTGTGACTGAGCCTGTGAGAAAATGCTGATATGCAGTTCCATACGAGGTCAATGATTGTACTGATGTAACTCTAAATATGGAAAGTAACTGCAAGAGGGAATATTTTCCTGGACCAAGAGGCTAGTAAGACAGATCTAATTCCAAAATGTTTGCTCTTGAAAAACCTTGTCCAATAACAGCACACTGAGGGGCTGTCAATGGAATCTTCCATAGACGTGGGAATGAGTTTTCCCAGCCCCGTGGGACACAATGGCTATTAAATGCCCCCCAAACATAGTCAAATAGTGGCTTGGAAGGGACCCTGCTGACTGGAAGTTGGCACTTGCCAGCTGCCCCTACAAAGATTACATCATGACCACTGGAGGCTGCTAACCCTCACACTCCCTGAAAGGAGTTCAGGGTGGAATTCAGAAATAAGGCACTCTGTGCTCTGGGGAAAACCCACCAAAACTGGCCTTCAGATAGTCAGATGTTTTCAGGTAAAGATTTTATGAGCCCAAATCCTTGCCTCTTCTCATACCCAGAGAAACACTGACACCATGAACCAAGGTCTGGGCCTTCTTCTCCTGGTAGCCCCCCAGGAGCTCTTCTATTCATCTTTGGACCACATACCTTTAACTTTGTTGCTAAGCTTGTTTCTTCTAGAATACAGAAAGTCTCCAAGTACAACAAGAATTTCCCTGACCAACACCTAGACAATGCAAAAACAAGTCACCTTTTCAGCTCCCTCCTAAACGCACCCTGACAGAGAACAGGCAAAGGGGACCCAGAGCTCCATGATGCCCCTGTACAGCCTGAAGAAGTCACAGTGGTCATCGCCTCTTTTCCTTTGAGATGGGGTTCTCAAATGTCTGAGAAGGGAAATAGGTAGCTAGTTAGACATGAGCAGGGTATGAAAAGGGGCCAAAGAATTGGCCCTAAAAATAAAGAGAGTGAGGAATGTGGTGATCCAAGGACAAAAGAGCAGATAAAACCAAGGAGGGTCTTGGTATGCAGGAACAGAAAAAACAGACCCTTATGGGCCTTCCCTCTCCCATGTTGTAACTATTAATGGATTTCAGGTCCTCCTGAGCAGTATAACCTGTCTCTCCCACTACTTCATAGGCGGGGAGAAGGCATTTGCGTTACTCTTTCCTCCCACCCAGTATACATATCTCATCCAATCAGCAAATGACTGTCAAGTCCTCTATCCCACTCTTCGTGTCCTGGGTATAAAAGTGGACTACGGAACCCTGTTTAGCGTCGGTTCTCCCTTGAGCTGGTCCACTGTTCCAACAGCATCTCCCACTCTAATAAACTTTAATTCCCTGTCATTCTGTCTATTGTCTGGAAATTCTTTTCCAACCTGTTTCTGGACCACAACAAGTATTTCACTGAAGATAATTTATTAAGATGAAGAAGAAAGGAAGGGCCTGAAAAGGAACAGACTAAGAATAGATTTCAATGTTATTATAAAGTTTCTGCTGATTTGTGATAATTAATTCCATGTTAATATAGATTTAAAAGCGACTCTTACAGAGAAGGCGGCTTATACTGCAGACTTCGAGGTGATAACTTATTGGTGTCCATAAAGGGGCTATTTTGTATGTGCTATTGAAGGGTGATTCTACTCAACAAATTTAGTTTCAATAAGACAGGCCTCTTTGGATACTTAAAAATAAATAAATAAATAAAAGCACTGTAAACTTATTTGACAACAGGCAACTGTGAGAGTTAAGCCAGTAATTGAGAAACTAATGGAAATTTTTACTGTAAATACCACCTCTGTATCAATGGTAATTGCAAAATTACCAGAATCGAGTTTTTCATGCTCAATAATGTCCCAAAGTTGAAACTCACTTTGCTCGTGCTTAGTGGTATGAATTCATGCTACTCTCATATGTCAGCTACAGACTGGCACTTACCAAGAGCATTGGCAACAACTGAACAACAAAGGCATTTGCCATCTGCTTCTATGGAGGCTGAAGCCCATGCTGTTATAGCTGTTGACCTGCAACAACCCTTGAGGGTGTTCGGTGAGGAGTGAAGTACTCTGTGCTCCAGGCAATCTGGTGGGACAGGTATTTAGAAAGTTGGATGATTTTATTATCTCAATCCTTGTATCTCTCCATGTCTAGAGAAACATTAAGCACTAAATCCCTTCACGGTGACCTCAGATCCTCATGACTAACAAAGAACCTTTTGTAGAATGAGCACTTCATGGTATTAACTCCCTTCACCAAAACCTTATATATTGACTTTAACCCACTGCCACTTTGTAGCAGTCTCTCAGAGCTATATGAGATACTGCCTTCAGGCTGCAGTCCTAATTTTGCCCCCAATAGAACTTAACTCACAACTCTCAAGTTATTCATCTTTTTTAGTGGATTCATACCATCTATTTTTTCATGTTGAAACCAGGTCCTCTTAAAATTGAGTTCCTTGCTGAGTTTATGGTTAACATCTCTATGCAAAATGGGATCTCCTTTCTTATCCATCACTTGTTCCCCACAAGGTTGAAGATTATCAAAGAAAAGTGGGATTGAAACGCAGAGGACACCCTGGGGCTCTTTCAAACACAAAACCATTGTCCTCCAGTTTCTTATTTGTAGAAAGAAGGCTTTCTTCCTCCTAGACCTTCTGTATGTCCCAAAGGACATATTCACACAGTAACTAATTGAGGCTTGAAAAAAGTTGGCTTAAAACTCAACATTCAGAAAACTAAGATCATGGCGTCCGGTCCCATCACTTCATGGGAAATAGATGGGAAAACAATGAAAGTGCTGAGAGACTATTTTTTGAGGCTCCAAACTCACTGCAGATGATGACTGCAGGCACTAAATTAAAAGACTTTTTCTCCTGGGAAGAAAAGCTGTGAGCAACCTAGAACGCATATTAAAAAGCAGAGACATCACTTTGCCAACAAAGGTCCATCTAGTCAAAGCAATGATTTTTCCATTAGTCATGTATGGATGTGAGGTTTGGATTCTGAAGAAAGCTGAGTGGTGAAGAACTGATGCTTTTGAACTGTGGTGTTGGAGAAGACTCTTGAGAGTCCCTTGGACTGCAAGGAGATCCACCCAGTGCATCCTAAAGGAAACCTGTCATGAATACTCATTGAAAGACTGATGTTGAAGCAGAATATCTAATACTTTAGCCACGTGATGTTAAGAACTGACTCATTGGAAAAGACCCTGATGCTGGGAAAGACTGAAGGTGGGAGGAGAATGGGACAACAGAGGATGAGATGATTATATACTATCACTGATTCAATGGACATGAATTTGAGCAGGCTCCAGTAGTTGGTGATGGAGAGGGAAACCTGGTGTGCTGCAGTCCGTGGGGTCACAAAGAGTCAAACATGACTGAGTCACTGAGCTGAACTGATCTGGACTACAGCATGCCAGGCTTTCCTGTCCATCACCAACTGCCAGAGTTTGCTCAAATTCATGTCCATTGAGTTGGATGCCATCCAAATACCTCATCTTCTGTCTGCAGTGGTGCATTTAGGCATCAATTTGTTTCAATTGTAGCTACTACATTACTAAAGGATCCTCAGTTGAATTTGTAGAACTGGATGAACCACAAAAACACAAAAACAGAGGGAAGACTCTCAGTTACACATGGATTTTTCAACTGCACAAGAGGACTGGCACTGCAACACATTACTCAAGAGTCAGTTGTGCATTTCTTATATAAATATGTCATATGTGGGTTGAAAATGTATTATATATTAAAAACAAACAAGCAAACAGAGAACACAAGTACTTAAAATTCTCTGCTGCTGCTACTATTCAGAGAAGGCAATGGCACCCCACTCCAGTACTCTTGCCTGGGAAACCCCATGGGTGGAGGAGCCTAGAAGGCTGCAGTCCATGGGGTCGCTAAGAGTCGGGCACGACTGAGGGACTTCACTTTCACTTTTCACTTTGATGCATTGGAGAAGGAAATGGCAATCCACTCCAGTGTTCTTGCCTGGAGAATCCCAGGGACAGAGGAGCCTAGTGGGCTGCCGTCTATGGGGTCACACAGAGTCGAACACGACTGAAGTGACTTAGTAATAGCAGCTGCTGCTGCTAAGTCGCTTCAGAGAATACATTCTGAAAAGCTCCTCTTCCTAAAGCACCAAGCAGGGATCATTATCAATTGCATTTTCATTATATGTATCAGTTCAGTTCAGTTCAGTCGCTCAGTCGTTTTTGACTCTTTGTAACCCCATGAATCGCAGCACGCCAGGTCTCCCTGTCCATCACCAACTCCCGGAGTTCACTCAGACTCACATCCATGGAGTCAGTGATGCCATCCAGCCATCTCATCCTTGGTTGTCCCCTTCTCCTCCTGCCCCCAATCCCTCCCAGCATCAGAGTCTTTTCCAATGAGTCAACTCTTCGCATGAGGTAGCCAAAGTACTGGAGCTTCACCTTCAGCATCATTCCCTCCAAGGAAATCCCAGGGTTGATCTCCTTCAGAATGGACTGGTTGGATCTCCTTGCAGTCCAAGGGACTCTCAAGAGTCTTCTCCAACACCACAGTTCAAAAGCATCAGTTCTTCGGTGCTCAGCTTTCTTCACAGTCCAACTCTCACATCCATACATGACCAATGGAAAAACCATAGCCTTGACCAGACGGACCTTTGTTGGGAAAGTAATGTCTCTGCTTTTCAATATACTCTCTAGGTTGGTCATAACTTTTCTTCCAACGAGTAAGCATCTTTTAATTTCATGGCTGCATATATATATATATATATATATATATATGTATTCAGTTTAGTTCAGTCACTCAGTCGTGTCCAACTNAAAACCATAGCCTTGACCAGACGGACCTTTGTTGGGAAAGTAATGTCTCTGCTTTTCAATATACTCTCTAGGTTGGTCATAACTTTTCTTCCAACGAGTAAGCATCTTTTAATTTCATGGCTGCATATATATATATATATATATATATATGTATTCAGTTCAGTTCAGTCACTCAGTTGTGTCTGACTTTTTTTGACCCCATGGACTGCAGCACTCTAGGCCTTCCTGTCCATCACTAACTCCCAGATTTTACTCAAACTCACGTGCATTCAGTCGGTGATGCCTTGCAACCATCTCATCCTCTGTCGTCTCCTTCTCCTCCTGCCTTCAATCTTTCCCAGCATCAGGGTCTTTTCCAATGAGTCAGCTCTTTGTATCAGGTGACCAAAATATTGGAGTTTCAGCTTCAGCATTAGTCCTTCCAATGAACACCCGGGACTGATCTCTTTTAGGATGGACTGGTTGGTCTCCTTGCAGTCAAAGGACTCTCAAGAGTCGTCTCCAACATCACAGTTCAAAAATATCAGTTCTTTGCCACTCAACTTTCTTTATAGTCCAACTGTCACATACATACATGACTACTGGAAAAACCAAAGTTTTGACTAGATGGACCTTTGTCAGTATGTATCTACATACACACACACACACACACACACTCACACACACATATTTTTCTTTTTACTTGAGGCAAATCTCCTTCATTCATTGTAAGTATGGAACTGAAATGCCTTAAGGGGAAAATTGCATTCTTGTAAGTTTCCAAAATCCCTCAAGATACACAGAGGAATTTTTAATAACTTATTTATTATATGATCTTTGATCACAAGATGAACTCCAGGGACTGTATTCCCATTTGAACAGAGGTAATTATATAAATGAACTTTTTAACTAGATCTGTTTTCTGATATGATTGTTCTTTGTTCATCTTGCTCTTGCATTGATAGCATGGAATCTGTGCTTTTTGTTCTTTTATTTAAAAAATTTTAAATTTCAGATCTACTGCCTATTAACTTCTGCCACTGACTTAATTCATGGATCACTGCAAAGCAACAGAGTTAACTATCTTTTGTGTGCTTGTTTTTGTTTGGGGGAAATATAGAAAAATAGACCACAAGAATGGGTGGTGATGAGGCTCATAAATGAGCTAAGTTATTGCACCTTGTTTTTTTCCACTCACTGGTAAGTAAAATTCATGCAATACTCAGTATATATGCATTCTGTCAATAAGTTGAAATACAAAGAAGAAGATGAAGAAGAAAAAGAAAATCACATTCAGATTTTAATGTGATAAAGACTTCAAAGTACAGGGGAGGGAAGGATTTGTAATTTGGCTCTCTTTTCCTTCTCATCTCCTTCTATATCCTCCACTTAAGTCTCTTTCTCTATATTAACCTCAAAGTTGTCATGCAACTTCTTTGGGAGTAATAAAAATGAATGTTTGGATTGAATTTGGAATATCTTCTAAACAATGAATTTCAGTATAAATCAAACTATGTAACCTTATGAAGATTACTCACCTGTCTCCACAGATATTCTAGATCTATAAAGGTATTGGAATAGAAGAACAATACTGTGAGATTATGAAAATAATAGGAAATAAGGAAATATGGGGCTTTACGTACTGAACACAGGGCTAGCATCTCCCATGTGAAAGGATGGTAAATCCAAGAAAACCTTATCCTTTATTCTGTAGAAGTAAAGTTACTCTGTGTGTGTGTGTGTGTGTGTGTGTGTGTGTGAGTTGTTCAGTCTTGTCTGACTCTTTGCCACCCTGTGGACTGTACCAGCCAGGTTCTTCTGTCCATGGAATTTCCCAGAATTGGGTTGCCATTTCCTTCTCCAGGGGATCTTTCCAACCCAGAGATTGAACCCAGGCAGATTGCAGGCAGATTGTTTTAGCATCTGAGCCAAGGTTGCACTAGTAATCCTGACTTATTTACAATGTTTTCATTTTTAATATAAATGTAAAAAAAGAGTTCCATTTTGTGGGCAATACATAGAAATAATAAATGTGCATTGGAAAAGACATGGCGTATTTTAAGAAACTTGCTGTGATATCATGAAAAAAACATTGTAAAGAAGTAGCCATATGCTCTATAGATTGGTTTTATTTTGTGGGACTTTCCAAGTACTCAGAAGATGTCTATTGGTTAAGTGGAAAAGACGTGGCATATTTTAAGAAACCTGTTGCAATATCATGAAAAAACTATTGCAGAGAAGTAGTTGTATATTTTATAGGTTGGCTTTATTTTCTAAACTTGCTTTACTTAGAACAGTATAAAGATTGTTTCCTGAGTCTCTTGAGTATGGTGTTTCTATTGGATATCAAGGCCATGGATCTTCCTTTGTATTAGAAATGCATTTTTAATACACACCATCCAAAGTAGATTAGTAACAGTTCTGCTTCTTATGTCACTTATTCCATAAGACTTTCCACACTATCATCTGAATGTAGGAGCATATTGTTGCATGGCTTGTCATTTTGGAAAATGAGAACCACCTAAACATGCAACTATTTCAATAAATTTTTCTAAAAGGAAATTTTCCCCAAAAAAGGCCAATTATAAGTTCTACTTATCATATTTCGTATTTAGCTCAGATTATCTTCTCTCTCAATTTCTAGTGGACATCCTTCTCAAAAGCTAATTCTTCCAGCTATTTTATAAGAATGAATCCAGAATTTTTAATATTGGGACCTTGCCTTTTGTCAAATCAAAGTTTAAAAAAATGTGGACTATACACTAAACATGAAAACATAAGTGGGAAAACAAGCTTAAAGGCTGTGATACAGTTTATGCTCAGATATTTACAGATATGACAGCCACAATTAAATCTGATATATTCATTTTTTTGTTGTTGATGTGTAGTTGGTTTACAATATTGTGTTAGTTTCTGGTGTATGGCAAAGTGATTCTCTCTCTCTATGTATATATGTGTGTGTGTATATATATATATATATATATATATATAAAATACTTATAAATGCTTTGTACCGAATGTATATGGATTCATTTTCAGACTCTTTTCCCACGTAGCTTGCTATGAAATATTGAGCATAGTTCCCTGTGTCATTCAGTAGCTCCTTGTTGTTATCTATTTCATTTATAGTAGTGTGCATTGTTACTCTCAAATTCCTACTTTATATCTCCCCATCCCCTTTCCCTTTGGAGACCATAGGTTTGTTTCTTTTGTCTGTAAGTCTATTTTGTAAATAAGTGCATTTGTATCATTTTTAAAAAATTTTTTCTTTCAGTTTTTGACTATGGGATCTTTGTTCCCTGATCAGAGATCAAACCTACACCCCCCTATAATGGAAGTGTGAAGTCCTAACCAGTAGCCTCTAAGGGACATTCCTTTATCATTTTTTAAAAGAGAACTTCAGTGGTATCACAGATTAAATTTCCAATTTAAATCACTATGTTATATATTTGCCTATTTTAGAAGTTTCCCTCGTGGCTCAGATGGTAAAGAATCTGCCTGCAATGAAGGAGACCTGGGTTTGATCTATGGGAAAATGGCCTGGAGAAAGGCTTCCCTTCCTGTATTTTTGCCTGGAAAAATCATATGGACAGAGGGACCTGGCAGGCTACAGTCTATGACGTCATCAAGAGTAGGACACAACTGAGCAATTCATATACACACAGAATGAAATTCATAGAAGTTTGTTTCTTCACACTAAGAACAGCACTTTGAATGTATCCTGAAGCTAAAACTTTAATGTTTTCCTGCTTCAATTCTTGGAATTGTCTATGAGACAAGGAAATAGACAGTGCTTGAAGAGACTAGATATTTTTAGTTAATTTTTTTTCTAATTTTATAGCTGAAACAACCAGAGCAGAGCAGTCACTATTTCAAGTCATATTGCCAGTTAGAGATTCCGTATAGTCTTGATAATGCTGCATGACCATTCTCTATTTATTTGTTGACAGTTACCAAGATAAACAAACCCATGGCTGATGTTAATTTTACACGGGTGACTGAGTTTATCCTTTTGGGACTGACAGATCATTCTGAACTGAAAGTGGTCCTCTTCCTGGTGTTCCTGCTCATCTATACCATTTCCTTGGTGGGTAATCTGGGAATGTTCCTTCTAATCCAAATAACTCCCAAACTCCAAACGCCCATGTATCATTTCCTCAGCTGCCTGTCACTCAGTGATGCCTGCTATTCGTCAGTCTTTGCACCCAGAATGCTGCTGAACTTCTTTGGTGAACGGGAGACAATCTCGTTCTCTGCATGCATTGTGCAGTACTTTTCATTCGTGTCTCTCCTCACCGCTGAGGGCTTCTTGCTGGCAGCAATGGCTTATGATCGTTATATGGCCATTGTGAACCCTTTGCTTTATACCGTGGCTATGACAAAAGGAGTTTGTGTTCTTCTGGTCATTGGATCATGCATAGGAGGCGTAATCAACTCGCTGACTCACACAATTGGCTTGCTGAAGCTGTCTTTCTGTGGGCCAAATGTCATCAGGCACTTCTTCTGTGACCTCCCCCCACTTTTGAAACTGTCCTGTTCTGACACATCCATGAATGAGCTGCTGGTTTTAATCTTTCTGGCGTTATTGCTGTGATCACCTTCATGACTGTAGTGGTCTCCTACATCTTCATTGTTGCCGCGATCCTGAGGATCCGCTCAGTGGCAGGCAGACACAAAGCCTTCTCCACGTGTGCGTCACATCTCACGGTTGTAACTCTACTCTATGGCTCTGTAAGCTTTAGCTACATTCAGCCAAACACCCAGTATTCCTTAGAACAGGAAAAGGTGGTATCTGTGTTTTATACCCTGGTTATTCCTATGTTAAATCCATTAATTTATAGCTTAAGAAACAAGGAAGTGAAGGATGCAGTGAAAAGGGCTAAAGAAATGAAGCATATTCCTTGTTAATGTCATACCATATGTGCCAAATTGTTTGTAGACAAATGAGAGCTTTGGATAATGGTATTTCTATGCATTTATTAAAATTATGAACTGTTTTGCAATGGAAGGAAAAGGCTTGGAAGAATAGCATGTCATAGTACACATGGCGGGTTATTGTGTAAACTAAGCTAATAAGCTATACTAGGTTCCAGTTTAGCCATCTCTGGCTAATTGTTAACATTTTTATTCCTGTATTTAGGTACAAATAAATATATACATGCAAACACACAGGCACACCCATAAATATGGAGACACAAACATAAAATTCATAAGTAATGGAGTATCTCTTAACTGATTTTATCTACTGAGCACAGACAAAAGGTAAGATAATTTTAAAACAAAAGGCATTAGTATTTGAACTATCCAATAATACTAACAGGTACATGTTCCTGGAATTAGCCTGAAATACTTAGAGTCTGATATTCTTCAAAATGAAGGCAAACAGGCAAAAATAGTCAGAAAGAGGACTTGGTTCTTGATTGCCTTTCCATTCACAAGGGTTAGTCTAGACCACTTCTTTTTTTCTAGCCATGGTTTCCTATACTATTAAAACACATGAAACTGAGAAAGATAGAATGCCTCAGTTTCTTTACCATTTCACACAAAAGGTCCACTAACTCACAAAAGAGATATTCTGAAAAAGTTTACTTAATGTTAGAAAGGGTGCTGTCAAGTTAATTCCGTTAGTTCAGTTGCTCAGTCAAGTCCGACTCTTTGTGACCGCATGAATTGCAGCCCACCAGGCCTCCCTGTCCATCACCAACTCCCGGAGTTCACTCAGACTTGCATCCATCGAGTCCGTGATGCTATCCAGCCATCTCATGCTCAGTCGTCCCCTTCTCCTTCTGCCCCCAATCCCTCCCAACATCAGAGTCTTTTCCAATAAATCAACTCTTTGCATGAGGTGGCCAAAGTACTGGAGTTTCATCTTTAGCAGCATTCCTTCCAAAGAAATCCCAGGGCTGATCTCCTTCAGAATGGACTGGTTGGATCTCCTTGCAGTCCAAGGGACTCTCAAGAGTCTTCTCCAACACCACAGTTCAAAAGCATCAATTCTTCGGCGCTCTGCCTTCTTCACAGTCCAACACTCACATCCATACATGATCACTGGAAAAACCATAGCCTTGACTAGATGGACCTTAGTTGGCAAAGTAATGTCTCTGCTTTTGAATATACTATCAAGGTTGGTCATAACTTTTCTTCCAAGGAGTAAGCGTCCTTTAATTTCATGGCTGCAATCACCATCTCCAGTGATTTTGGAGCCCAAAATAATAAAGTCTGACACTGTTTCCACGGTTTCCCCATCTATTTCCCATGAAGTGATGGGACTGGAAGCCGTGATCTCCATTTTCTGAATGTTGAGTTTTAAACCAACTTTTTCACTCTCCTCTCTCACTTTCATCAAGAGGCTTTTGAATTCCTCTTCACTTTCTGCCATATGGGTGGTTTCATCTTCATATCTGAGATTTTTTATATTTCTCCCAACAATCTTGATTCCAGTTTGTATTTCTTCCAGTCCAGCGTTTCTCATGATGTACTCTGCATAGCAGTTAAAGAAGCAGAGTGACAATATACAGCCTTGACGTACTCCTTTTCCTATTTGGAACCAGTCTGTTGTTCCATGTCCAGTTCTAACTGTTGCTTCCTGACATGCACACAGATTTCTCAAGAGGCAGGGCAGGTGGTCTCGTACTCCCATTTTTTCAGAATTTTCCACAGTCTATTGTGATCCACACAGTCAAAGGTTTTGGCATAGTCAATAAAACAGAAGTAGATGTTTTTCTGGAACTCTCTTGCTTTTTCCATGATCCAGCGGATGTTGACAATTTGATCTCTGGTTCCTCTGCCTTTTCTAAAACCAGCTTGAACATCAGAAAATTCACGGTTCACGTATTGCTGAAGCCTGCTTGGAGTATTTTGAGCATTACTTTACTAGCATGTGAGATGAGTGCAATTATGCGGTAGTTTGAGCATTCTTTGGCATTGCCTTTCTTTGGAATTGGATGAAAACTGATCTTTTCCAGTCCTGTGGCCACTGCTGAGTTTTCCAAATTTGCTGGCATATTGAGTGCAGCACTTTCACAGCATCATCTTTCAGGATTTGAAATAGCTCTACTGGAATTCCATCACCTCCACTAGCTTTGTTCGTAGTGATGCTTTCTAAGGCCCACTTGACTTCACATTCCAAGATGTCTGGCTCTAGATAAGTGATCACACCATCATGATTATCTGGGTTGTGAAGATCTGTTTTGTACAGTTCTTCCATGTATTCTTGCCACCTCTTCTTAATATCTTCTGCTTCTTTTAGGTCCAGACCATTTCTGTCCTTTATTGAGCTCATCTTTGCATGAAATATNTTATCTGGGTCATGAAATCTTTTTTGTACAGTTCTTTCATGTATTCTTGCCACCTCTTCTTAATATCTTCTGCTTCTGTTAGGTCCAGACCATTTCTGTCCTTTATCGAGCCCATCTTTGCATGAAATATTCCCTTGGTATCTCTAATTTTCTTGAAGAGATCTCTAGTCTTTCCCATTCTGTTCTTTTCCTCTATTTCTTTGCATTGATCACTGAAGAAGGCTTTCTTATCTCTTCTTGCTATTCTTTGGAACTCTGCATTCTGAGAGTTCACCCTAATTCATCTTAAAGTCTTTACCTTAATTATTTCTTCAGAGATCATTATTTCAAGGAAAGTCACATTCTGAGGTTCTTAGTTGGATTGGAGGGACATCGTCCAACTCACTGCAGATGGCTTAAAGATTACAAAGTCAGAATTCATATGTAAACACATAAGATATTGCTGATAGAATGAGAGCTTCAGTGATCATTAAGATGGTGATAACAGTATTATTACTCTGTTTCTGAGTTCAAAGTAAACATGAGTGGTGGTTGTTGGTATTATTTGTATTATTTCAGTGGGGTACAGGTCACAAAGCAAATAGCCATGCAGCACTCAACACCCTCCAGTGTTGGTACTGAGAAGCCAAGGCAGGGAAGGCTGCAGAGTCTGAATGTGTGAGTGGCTGGGGAGGGTGATGTGAGCCATTCAGAGCCCTGGACCTGAAGAACTTTACAAGAATGCCACAGCTACAGAGCTGGGTCGTGTTCAAACGGATGAGGATATTGCAGAAAGATTACAGGACAAAGAGGCTAAAGCTAGTAAGACCACAAGGAGGTTTCTCTTCCTGTCCTGGACCTGTTGGAGACCAGAGGCTGGAGAAGCCCTGAATAGCAGCAGTTGACCACGCATGGTGGCTCAGTGTGGTCAGAGAAAAGGAGAGTGTTCAGGACAGCCCCCAAGACTAGATGGCCTGGGAAACAACCAGCATCCAGAGTCCATCCTAAGAAATCGTTGTATCAGTGGCCAAAGACTAATGTACTTATCCTTTTCTGGGGCGTGAGTATAGAAGGTAGACCAGTAAACCCAGCACCGCCCCCCATGGCTGTCATAGTCTGGTTGGTCTGCCTGAATATTACTGCAGCACTGTTTACATCAGTGCCCCCCCTCCCCATAAAAAACAACCAAAACGTACATAAGTCAGGGGCTGGTGAAATAAATTGTGAGGTACCTATGTACTGGGATTCTACATAGCTCCTTAACAAACGTGTCCAGAGGTGAGGCTTTCCTCACCATTTGTAGAAATATCTGTATAACCTGAAGAAAAGTACGTGCGTATATACACAAAGAAGAGTTTTGAGGGATCTCTACATAATGGGTTAGCAAACTAAGGCCAGTGGGCTGAATCTGATCTGCTGCCTGTTTTTTGTTTGGTTGGTTTTATCTTTTTAAATCTTTTATTTTATTTGACTCTACAGTTTTTGAAACTATATCTAGGTGATTTTTTAAATAACTTTTGACATATGAAAATTATATATAGTAACATGATTATTCAGGCTTAATAAATATACTCAGGCATTTTTACACATGAAAGATCTCAAAAAGTACAATCTTTCTGAAGCTGAATTAAAAGAACACTTAGAATGAAATCAGTTGTAAAATGTAATAATTGTTTTCTCTGCCTTAACTGGAAATTTTAAGAACTATTATCTCTTCTCCTAAAGGATTATTAATCTGAAGTTGATAAATTCCTGAAAATTTTTTTCCTCTTAAAATCTAATACCTGCTCACTCACATACATGTAATATAGCCATAATTCTCACAATGCTGCTGCTGCTAAGTCGCTTCAGTCTTGTCCAACTCTGTGCAACCCCATAGATGACAGCCCACCAGGCTCCCCCATCCCTGGGATTATCCAGGCAAGAACACTAGAGTGGGTTGCCATTTCCATCTCCAATGCATGAAAGTGAAACGTGAAAATTAAGTTGCTCAGTCATGTCCGCCTCTTAGCGACCCCATCGACTGCAGCATACCAGGCTCCTCTGTCCATGGGATTCTCCAGGCAAGAACACTGGAGTGGGTGCCACTGCCTTCTCCAATGCATGAAAGTGAAACGTGAAAGTGAAGTTGCTCAGTCGTGTCCGACTCTTAGCGACCCCACGGACTGCAGCCTACCAGGCTCCTCCATCCATGGGATTTTCCAGGCAAGAGTACTGGAGTGGGTTGCCGTTGCCTTCTCCGAATTCTCACAATAAGAGAATATAAATAATGGCTTGGAGAAATCTATGAAATGATAGTTTCTCAGTGGTTGGTCTAGCTGCCTGTCATTGTAAATCAGATTTGGAACACAAATACACTCATTCACTGATGTCCTATTTGTAACTGCTTTGCACTACAGAGGGCTTCCCTCGTAGCTCAATTGGTTAAAGAATCTGCCTGCAATGTAGGAGACCCAGGTTCAATTCCTGGGTCAGGATGATCCCCTGGAGAAGGAAATGGGAACCCATTCCAGTATTCTTGCCTGGAGAATCCCAAAAACAGAGGAGCCTGGCAGACTACAGCCCATGGGTTCGCAAGAATTGGACACAACTTAGCGACTAAACCACCACCACTTCAGAGACAGAGTTGAGTGATTGTGGCTGAACCTGAACAACACACTGTCTGACTCTTGACAGAGAAGTTTGCCAACCTCTAGTCTACACCAGACTGTGAACTTCTTTTTCTAGTAGAGAGGGGGACGGAGAGGTTGTCGGTCATGAACATTTCTATATTACCTTAACTTTTAATTTTAATGTATTTTTATAATCAGAAAAATTCAATTTGGAAGAAAAGAAAACACAGGATTCACACTACCCGGTTTTGAGACTTGAAATAAAGCTGTAGTTCTCAGCACACTGGCATAAGGATTGGCATGTAACTCAATCAAACAGAATAGATCATTTAGAAATAGACCCAGCCTTGTATGCTCAATTGATTTTCAACAAAGGTGCCAAGGTAATTCAATAAAAAAGGATAGACTTTTCAACAAATGGTCCTGGAACAATAGGATATCCAAAGGGAGGGGAGAAAAGAACATTAAACTTCACCTTGTACCATAAACAAAATTAACTTGCAATGGATCATAGATGTAAATGTAAGAGCTAAAGCTATAAAATGTCTTCTGGGCAAAGATTTCTTGGATAGAGTACAAATGCACAAAAGACAAGAGAAATAATTAATACAATAGACTTCATAAGAAAATTTTGAACACTTATCTTCAAAAAGATCCTGTAAAGTAGGTGAAAAGCCAAGCCACAGTCGGGGAGAAAATATTTGTGAGACACACATCTGGAAAAGAATTTGTCTCCCAGAACGTCTATCGGACTCTTACTACTGAATAAGTAGTCAGACAAGCCGTTTTTGAAATGGGCAAGAGATTTAAATAGATGTTTCATCAGAGAAGATATACAGATGGCAAATCAGCACCTGAACAGATGCTCAACATCATTAGTCAGTGAGAAATGCAACTCAAAACCTCAGTGAGGTACCACTACACACCTGTGCGCCTGGCTGAAACTGAAAAGGCTAGCTATGTTACGTGCTATGAGGTTGCAGAGTGACTAGGGGAAGGTTTAGTGCTACAGCCACCTTGAAGAACAGTGTGATAGTTCCTCATAAAGTTAAGCATACACCTTCCATATGACCCAGCAGCCTACCCCTAGGTATATACTCCCTAAAGAAGAAAATATATGTCAGCGTAAAGATCTGCACTCCAGAAACTAGAAGCAACCACTTCCTTACATTAACTAGGTGGAGGGATAAACAAGTTGTGAGTACCCACACAAGGAACACTGTACTCAGAGGAACCCGGGTGCATCTCAGAGGCATTATGCTGCGTGAAAGAAGCCACACACAAGAGGCTACTTACCAAAAGATTCCCTTCCCTGACTTTCTGGAAATGACAAATCTATTTGGACAGCAAACAGACCAGTGGCTTCCAGCGGCTGCTAACAAGGGGAGGGATGGAAAGGTTTGATATCCTGGTTGTGGTGATGTTTATACAACTGTTGCGTTTAGTTGCCCATGTGTGCTAAGTCGCTTTAGTCGCGTCCAACTCTTTGCAACCCTGTGGACAGTAGCCTCCCGACCCCTCTGTCCACGGCATTCTCCAGGCAAGAATACTGGAGTGGGTTGCTGTGCCTCCTCCAGGGGAGCTTCCTTACAGCTCATCTAACTGTACATTTTAAAAGGGTAAGTTTTATTGTGTGTCAGTTATACTTCAATAAACTTGGCCTTTAAAAATACTTAATCTAGAGGAAAATTAACTTTAAAAATAATTTTTTTAAAGAAGCAATGGAGTTTTCAGGATAATGGTGAGGCATCCATTTGAACAGGGCAGTGTGCCTTCTAGAATAGGAACTCTGGACTCAGGGATCTTGAGTGAGTGAGTGACAGTGAAATGTGAACCCCAGGAGCCCTCACACGACAGGGAGAGAAGGAAGGAAAACCTCTGCACGCCTCAGCCTAGGCAGAGCCAGAAGAAGAGACAAGCTGCTTATTTTTGACTGGATGATACAGTATAAATAGTAAACAGTAGAAAAGAGTAAACAATGGAAAGTACTGGGGAAGTTCTCTCCCAGTTGTACGAGTTCTGTGTCCTTCTAGAAATATTCAAAACATTCTCTACTGGACTTTTTTTTCCCCCCCACTTAGCACGATCTTTCAGACTATTTCACATCAGTTTATGTAGAGCTACCATGGTTTCTTAAATAAACATGAGACTATTTCACATCAGTTTATACCTAAATAGGTGTGATACTGTCTGGATGCACCATAATTTGTTTAGCCAGTCCATAAATGATGGACATTTAGGTCTTTTCTTGATACATCTATCTAGATATATTTGCTATTGTGAACAATACTTCTATAAATACTTGTATTAAAGAGTTGTTTCTCATTTGCATGAATATATCTGTTGTTAGATTCATAAGAGTGGAAAGGCTGAGTCAAATGATATGTACTTTCTCTATTTAGATATATATTGTTAATGTACATTTGTTATTTTGATCTATATTGTTAACCCCATCACTGCCCTAGTTTGTACCAATTTGTGGCACCCTACTCCAGTACTCTTGCCTGGAAAATCCCATGGATGGAGGAGCCTAGTGGCTGCAGTCATGGGGTCGCTAAGAGTCGGGCACAACTGAGCGACTTCACTTTCACTTTTCAGTTTCATGCATTGGAGAAGGAAATGGCAACCCACTGCAGTGTTCTTGCCTGGAGAATCCCAGGGATGGAGGAGCCTGGTGGGCTGCCATCTGTGGGGTCACACAGAGTTGGACACAACTGAAGTGACTTAGCAGGAGCAGCACCCTCCTACCAGTCATGCCTGAATAATTATATCTGTTTTCCTGGCAAGATGTGAACTCATACTTCACCTTTGTCTAGTCTAAAAGTAGTGAAAGTGTTAGTCTCTTGGTCGTGTCCGACTCTTTGCAGCCCCATGGACTGTAGCCCATGAAGCTCCTCTCTCCATGGAATTCTCCAAGCAAGCATACTGGAGTGGGTAGCCACTCCCTTCTCCAGGGGATCTTCCCGACCCAGGGATCAAACCCAGGTCTCCCGCTTTGCAGACAAATTCTTTACTGTCTGAGCCACTAGAGAAGCCCAGTCTGAGAGGTGAATAATTGTAAGCTAAGAGGAAATACAATTTGAATCTGGAGGAGGGAATGTTTTAGAAGCAAAGGAACCCCAAGTCAAAGTGTCCACTTCTTTAGTCCCTCTGTCAGTCTGGATAGCGCCTCTTATGAATTAGAAAAAGGCCCTCCTCCTCCCCAGGACTTCCACTGTCTGCTGGAAAACTGTCACGGTGACTACACAAAGCTGTGACTGAGGTGATGAGCAGCCCTGGAACACGGCTGTCTCCACCACGCGCAGCAGCCAGAGCCCCGGAAGCTTTGAGCACACAGTGGTCCCTGGTGGTAACCACATTGCCTAGAATTAATGCAGCAGAAGCCACAGATGCAGGACAGGAGTTCAAGCTGTTTGACAGTGGAGTAGGAGGGCATGAGCTTGAGGGAAAGCCAGAACAAATGGAAACTTCATTATCCATGGATTATGCACTTGGAACTCAGGTCCCAGGCAACTCTGATATTAGTAATTTGGCTCGTGGACTCATTAAGCTCTTAAAAAAGTGAGTCTAGTTAATGAATTAATGCAAGATGACATTTTACATACAGAGCGGAAACCAGGCACCCCTGAGTTATGTAACATCATAATTTCTCGAGCAAATGTGGTCACCGCTTCTCACCAGCAAGCATTTTACACTCTGTTCATTAAGAGCTCCCTCCTGGATTCTTAAAACCTCAAGCAGTTACATGCCAGTCAGTGTTTTAAGATCTCTGGAACCATTTGTTTTCCATGTGAAAATCCATCGACTTTTAAGAAGTCCAGCTCAGGGATTTTGCTGATGGTCCAGTAATTAAGAGTCTACCTGCCAAGGTAAGGGGACATGAGTTGGATCCCTGGTCCGGGAGCTAGGATCCCACAAGCCTCGAGGCAACTAAGCCCGCGTGCAGCAACTACTGAGTCCGCACACCTAGAGCCCATGGTCTGCAACAAGAGAGGCCACCGCAGTAAGAAAACCACACACCACAGCTAGAGAGTAGCTTCTGCTCCTCACAGCGAAGCCCATGCACAGCAGCAAAGACCCAGGGCAATCAAAAATAAAGAAGGAGGTACATCTCCCTGGAAGGGAGCTCATCAGTTCTCTCCCCAACACCACCCCCCACCAAAAGGGGCTTTCCCAGCCATTCTCTCTAGTCTAGTGAAGCTGGTGAGGATAACAGAAAGAATGCGAACACTGAGAATTCACATCACTAGTTTGCGATGATGAAAAAAATCTCAAGATGGATCATGGTGGTGGTGGCACAACAGTGTGAATGTAACTTCATGTCACCGAACTGCTCACCTGAAATTGGTTAAAATGGTAAATTTTATGTTACATATATTTTTACAACAATAGGAAAAAGGAAAGGGACTCCTCATGCACTGTTGAAGGGAATGCAAACTGGTGCAGTCACTATGGAAAACGGTATAGAGGTTCCTCAAAAAGGTAAAAATGGAAATACTGGGTGATGCAGCAACTCCACTTGTGAGTATTTATTCAAGGAATATGAAAACACCAGTTTGAAAAAATGTGTGTACCCCTGGTTCATTGCAGCATTATTTACAGTAGTCAAGATATGGAGACAACCTGAGTGTCCATCAACAGAAGAATGAATGGGCAGAAAAGATGTGGTCTGTGTGTGTATACACGCAAGCACACACATATACACACACATGTGTGACTACTCAGCCATAAAAAAGGAAATCTTGCCACGGTACCTGGAGGGTATGGTGCTACATGAGATGTCAGATGGAGGAAGAAACACACCCGTGTGATTTCAAGCATGTATGAATATAAAATACAAACAAAATAAGTGAACAGACCAAATCAAACAAAATACGGAGGTGCAGGGAAGGGAGTGGTGGTCACCAGAGGGGCGGGGGTGTGGGGCACCGTATGGTGGTGATGAGTGGCGGTGGTTTCGTTGCTCAGTCGTGTGTGATTCTTGCGACCCCATGGACTGTAGCCCACCACGCTCCTCTGTCCATGGGATTCTCCAGGCAAGAATACTAGAGTGGGTTGCCATTCCCTTCTCCAAGGGATCTTCCCAACTCAGGGATTGAACTCACGTCCCCTGCATCGCAAGCAGATTCTTTACCACTGAGCCACCAGGGAAGCCCGCGGTGATGAGTGAGAACCGAATTTTTGGTGGTGAGCACACTCTAGTGTATACAGAAGGTGAAATACAATGTTGAGCACATGGGCGACCTAGTGACGAGGGTGTGGGAAAGCCTAGCATGGGGCTGGACCTGCCAGCACAGGGCTGCTTCCGCTTCAGAGCTCACACTGGCCGCTGAGGACCCACTCAGACCTCCTCGCGGCTTCAGAGGTTGACCGGGCACAGGGTGTGGCCTCAGACTTGCTCACTTAGGCTGCATTTAGATGATTCTTGCGGCTGGGCCACAGCTGGGGGTAGTTGTGGATCTTCCAGCTTTCCACAAGGAAGGACTGCTCTGGTTTCCTGGGCCCGCCTGGACCTGGCCACCCTTGCCAGCTGTTTCCAGCTGGTGGGAAACCCTTCCCCTGCGTATGTGAAGTGGGGGCTGTTGCTCCAAGTGGAGAGGAGGGACTGGCATCCTGCAGGGCGGGGGCAGGTTTCAGGCTTTCATCCAAAAGCTTCTGAGCAAATGCCTGCTGGTTGCCTAGCGGGCCTTGTTAGGGGGCTGTGGGCAAAGTGTTAGGGGCGAGGCTCTGATAGTCGCTCAGTCCTGTCTGACTCTGCTACCCCATGGACTGAAGCCTACCAGGCTCCTCAGTCCATGGAATTTTCCAGGCAAGAGTACTGGAGTGGGTTGCCATTTCCTTCTCCAGGATGTCAGACCACTGGGGCTCAAATCAGGCACAGCCCGTCACCTCCTGACCCTGTGATCCTGGTCAGGGGACCCAACCTCTCTAGAAAGAAGGCAGTTACAACACCTACTTCACGGAGTTGCTGTGAGTCACATAGATGTGATGAATTACATATATGTATGCCTGGAACACCCACAGTGTGTCCACTGTTGTTCTGAGTATTTGATAATGAGTCACTCATTTCTCACTGGGAACAGCCCAGTGTGGTGGGGACTAATACCATCCCCATTTCACAGATGAGCAAATTACAGCACAGAGAGGTTGGCCACTTTCCAAAGGGCACACAGCCAGTCAGTTGAATTGCTAGGGGTTGAATGGCTCCAGAGTCCATGATTTTAGCCTGTGCAATGCTGGCTCTTCATCTTGAAAGCTTGGCAAAGGGCCAGGCATGAAATAAGTACTTCAACAGCATAAGGAACCCCAGACACACTGGCTGGTGTGCCTCATACATATTATAAACTTCCAGAGAAAAACTTTTCTGTCATAGTAATTATCACTCCTGTTCCCTGGATATTATATTCTCCTGGGCTGATTTTTTTTTTTTAATGACTTTATTGAAGTATAATTTACATTCTATATGGCTTCCCAGGTGGTGCTAGTGGTAAAGAATCCACCTGCCTATGCAGGAGACATAAGAGATGCGGGTTCCATCCCTGGGTCAGGAAGATCCCCTGCAGGAGGGCATGGCAACCCACTCCAGTATTCTTGCCTAGAGAATCCCATGGACAGAGGAAACTGCGGGCTACAGTCCATGGGGTCACAAAGAGTCAGACACGACTGAAGCGACTTAGCGTGCATTACATAATATAAAATTCGCCCATTTTAACTGTACAATTCAATGAGTTTTAGTAAATGTATCAATTTGTGCAGCCATCACCACATGCAGTTTTACAGCAGCCCCATCTCCCCAGCAAGATCCCCAACGCCCATCACCAGTGAGTCCCCATGCCCCAGGCAACCATTAATCAGCTTTTTGTCCCTATGAATTTGCTTTTCCTGAACATTTCATATAAATGGAATCATGCAATATGTGGTCTCTTGTGTCTGGCTTATTTCGCTTAGCATAATGTTTTGAGGCCTCATCTGTATCATAGCATGCATCCGTAGTCTTTATGGCCTGATAATATTCCATGGTATGGACAGTCCACGTTTGTTCATCTATCCACCAGTCGTCGGACACTGGGGCGGTTTCCACTTTTCAGCTACTGCGAATGGGGCTGCTGGAACATTGCACGCCCTTCCTGGGGCTGACTTCGGGGAACGTGACTGAAGCAACCTGGTAACCTCTCTGCTTTTCTCTCCCCTCTGGGGTTTCCCAGAACCAGGCAGCGGGCAGGTGTTTGTGACCTCGGAGAACCAGCTCGTGTACTACCCCAGCATCACCTACGCCATCATCGGCAGCTCCGTCATCTTCGTGCTGGTGGTGGCCCTGCTGGCGCTGGTCCTGCACCACCAGCGGAAGCGCAACAACCTCATGACGCTGCCGGTGCACCGGCTGCAGCACCCCGTGCTGCTCTCCCGCCTGGTGGTCCTGGACCACCCCCACCGCTGCAACGTCACCTACAACGTCAACAACGGCATCCAGTATGTGGCCAGCCAGGCCGAGCAGAACGCGTCGGAAGTGGGCTCCCCGCCCTCCTACTCAGAGGCCCTGCTGGACCAAAGGTGTGTGCTGGGTGGGAGACCCTGGGGCAGCCAGGGCGGGAGGTCATCCCTCTTAGGGGCAGAGACTGTGCACACACCTGGGATCTTGGTCTTGCAGGAGCCTGCAGGCAGCTGCGAAGGCACCACAGTGTCTGACTTGCACTGAGTCTTTGCAAAACAGTTCACAGGTATCATCTCACTTAATCCTCATAGCGACTCACCAAGCGAGGTTATATTTGCCTCAGTTTTGCAGGTGAGAAAACTGAGTTTTTCGGTTACTCATCTGAGGACAAACAGCTAGGATCCGAGCCAGTTCAGATCCCTCCTGCTCCGTGGTAATGCCACAGAGACACATGTGCCCAGCTCTGGGGACTCACCTGCTACCACAGAACAGTGCCCGTGTTGGAGGTTTGATTTCTAATTGAATGAATGAATGAACGAGTGGATGAATAAATAAGTTCTTTAACATTGCATGGCATCATCTATAAGATAAAGGAGATGAACTAGAACATTCTCAAGCTTAGAGCCCTCATTGCAGATGGAGCTGTACAAGAAACCCCAACACACAAAGTCAAATGCAGAATTCTGTAGTTGGAGCAGGTAGTGGACCTCAGTCCCGCATGCTGAGCCTTCCTCTGCCCTTTGGTGACCTCCAACGTGTCCCAGAGACCCCACTTTGAAGTCCCAGAACCAGAGCTACCTGAGCCCCCTGTTCTCAGCATCCCCTACCCTGCAGGATCCCTCTTCTATAAGCCTGGGACTCACTGGTGAGGCATTTTGCAGGGAGTGTTCCTGGGCTAACTGGGCTCTTCCTTGCGCCCATCCATTGACAGCTCTTGTATTATTTAATCGTCATTTTTCCTCCTCATAAAAGATAAACAAGGCTCCAGGGCCTGGTGCTTAAGGACATCTTTGCAAATAAGCACTAAGAACACAGAACCTCACTCATTTGGACCATCAGATGTAGAGGAAGGTTAAAATTGCTATGTCTGGAAACAGAACTCCTGGGTTCAAATCCTAGCACTGCTGCTTACTAGCTCTTTGTGATCCCATGCAAGCTGTCTAATGCCCCTTTGCCTCAGTTTCCTCCCCAGTACAATGGGCATACAAGTAATGGCTCCCTCTAGCATTCTTCTGATGTTAAATAAAAGAAAGGATATAAGGTGAGTGGCGCCATGCCTGACTCATAATAGGCCTTCTGTAAATGAGAGCTGGAAAATAAAATGCCTTTGAAGTTATCTCAATGCAAGCAAGGTATTATTAATATGCCCTTCTAAATATAGGGAGGCTGAGGGTTGGAGAGGAGGTCCTCTCACTTACCCAAGTCCAGAAAACCAGGAAGAGTTGGCTTTCAGTGAGGACCCCCAATTCTGTGGATTGTAAAGGTCTCCATCGAAACCTCAAGCCAGCTGCATCCCTGCTGAACCACCCAGGATGAGCTGGGGGCTT
Source organism: Aepyceros melampus (assembly GCA_006408695.1). NCBI lineage: Eukaryota > Metazoa > Chordata > Mammalia > Artiodactyla > Bovidae > Aepyceros > Aepyceros melampus. The sequence continues at coordinate 127,307 of SJXQ01003675.1, read as the reverse complement.
CCTAGAATTCCTCCTCCTAAAGGTTATGTCTTCGGCACTGTCCAGTTGGCATAAGCTGACCTTTGATCCCTTCTCTCCATCTTATTGCTCATCACTGGTTTCCCTAGTACTAAGATTGCCTTTCTCCTTGGAGGGAAAAATCTTGATCCTGACATCATCATCCACTCAAAAACAGACAGAAGTCAGCATTGTCTGCCATGCCTGGGCTCCTAATGTGTTTTCTTCTCTCTCCCTTCCCCCCAACCCTGCTCCTCACCCCACCCTGCCCTCTTCATCGCAGACCCGCCTGGTACGACCTTCCTCCGCCACCCTACTCTTCAGACACTGAGTCTCTGAACCAAGCCGACCTGCCTCCTTACCGCTCCCGGTCTGGCAGTGCCGACAGCGCCAGCTCCCAGGCAGCCAGCAGCCTCCTGAGCGTGGACAACGCCGGCCACAGCCTGGGGCAGCCTGGCCCGCAGGAGGGCACCGCTGAGCCCAGGGACTCCGCGCCCAGCCAGGGCACCGAAGACGTATAAACTCCGGCTCTTCCAAAGTCTCTATGGGTTCATCTGCTCTGACTTTGACTGTCCTAACAACTTGCGCTTACGGGAGGCTCCTCGAGGTCCCTCAAGGAGTGATTTGGAGTGTCAGCTAGCTCTCCATTCACCTCCTTGCCCAGATTTCAGGAATGTTCTTTGGAGGGCGACCTGCCTTGTTCTGGCCTCTCGTTGACCTGTTGTGTGGTGCATCTCTTCTGGGCACTTAACTCTTCCCTCCAGGCCAGGGATCACAGCCTTGCTCTCCACGTCATTTTTCTGTTACTGTTGGAATCTGGCTGAGGCGGGGGCGTAAGTTTGTAGGTGGCGGGAGAACGTGGTACTCAGGTACTGAGAAAGCAGTGTTTGTGTCATATGCAGAAGGGCAGAGGAGACTGGACCAAATGCTGTGTGGGCTGTGACCTTAGAGCTCCACTGGGGATTTGGGTTGAGCGATCCTCCCAGGAGGCTGTCATTGGATGCTGCACTACGCTGCACATTGCTCTTGGGTCAGCAGAGGCTGGGGCCAAAGAAAACTGTTGCTGTGAGAATGCCCTTCAGAAATCAGCAATGTCATTTTGGTTTTCTGAAGGACTTTGAAACCATCAATTCTGGAGAGATTCTGGATTTAACAATTTACCCAAGAATCCTCATTTTGAGAGTTTTTTCCAGCATCATATATCATCAGCCTCATCCCAGAATAAGCAGGGAGCCCCCACCATGAGTTTATCCGCGTTCTCAGCTCCTAAAATACAGGCTGCCAAGAACCTGGGTCTGCTTTGTTCCACAGTCCTTTCCCTGGTTTCTGATTGTCACCCTCCCAGCTGTGACTTGCCTTAGCCAAGGGAGGAGGACTAAACCTGAGTTGGCCAGAAATCTGATCTGGTCCTTTTGTCCCCGTAAACCACACCCAGCCTGCCTTGCGCATTCATGCAGCTTCAACCCTCACCTCCCAAGTCCCCCCAGACACTCAGAAGTCATTCTACCTGTGCAGTTGGGCTTGAGGACACTATGGCTTTCTAACTCACATGAAAACCTAATTCAGTACCTGCCCTGAGAGCTCCCCATTCTTGGGCTGCACTCACCCCCTATTTCCCAAGGCCCAGCCAGATACCAGCACCAAGATTTAGGATTAGGGTCAGAGCAAGAATCAGACCTCTCCAGACATCCCATAGTTCCTTCTCTGAGAGACATGGATCACAGACAGTTTGGAGCAAGATTTGCCATTCGGACTTTTTTTTTATATATATATAATCTCTTAGAAATGCATTTGAAACAGTGTGTTTGTTTTTTCCCTTCTAGTTAAGGGACTATTTATATGTGTATAGGAGAGCTGTCTTTTGTTTTTCCACTCGCAAGATCCAAGCAAAGATGCTAAATATCACGCCTTTGTCCCGCTGAGCTCTGATAACCAGTCCCGCCGCCCCCAGACTGCTCTGTGTGCCAGGCGTCTGTGCATTGTTGCACTTTGAGTTTTTATTTATCGAGTTCGTGAAGGATGCAGAAAGACCAATGCCTTTTTCCCTCAGTTCATGGTCTCTGTATTCAGGCTCGTTTTCCTCTTTCTCCCTGCTCAGCCAGCCACAGCGCCCACCCCCTCAGGAAGTCATGGGTGGAAATGTACATGTTATTTGTCAAGAAACCACACTGACTAATGGGGGGTACAAAACTGGAACCAGGTGGAGCCACTCTGGGCAGCTGTTGTGCAGACCTGCTTCCCACATGCTCAGTAACTTCTTTGATGCTAATTCAAACAGAGCCTGCAGCAGGGGGGACGAAGTGGCATTCAGTGACCCTGTTCTGTAGACGATTTTTTTTTTTAACCAAATTGAAAGTGTGCTACAGGAAAGCTAGCCACTTGGTGATTTTCAAGTTAAGAAAAGAAACCTAGTTGCTTACGTCTTTTCGTTTTTAAAATAACATGCGTTATTTTCTGAGTAGTCCGGTGAAGAGAGAACTTTAGGTGGCAGCCGGAGTGTGTGAGGAGCTCTGGCTGAATATTTCTTCTCATGTGAGTCAGAGTGGCTTCATTTCTCCCCTTGGTGGGCCCCTGCTTCTTTCTGGTGCTCTGGAAATTGTTTAGAGGAAAGGATTCTAATTTTAATTAATTGTGCAGTGAATTAATTTCACGCGCTTTTCAGCTTCCAGGCATCTTAGGAAAGACAAATGGTCTTAGTCGATAAGGAGAGCCTATTAATGTTGTTTTTTAAAATAAACACAAGGACATTTTTATTATGATTTGATTTTTTTAAATGGTGGGTTTTTTTAAAGATATAAATAGGACACCAAAGCAGCAGAGTTTTGTTTTTTCCCCTATTTAAGATAGCAAATAAGTGGCCAGCGTTATTTCTTTAACTCATTCCAACCAGGATATTTTTTTAATACATGGCATAAATCTGTGCCAACCAGAAAATCATCTCTGCGCCTTTTTCTCAAATAAGATCAGCATTTATTTTAGCATTGAAATCGTTCCACTTTGATCAGTCACATCACCTGCCCTCAATCCCTTTACTTTGAAATTGACATTTTTAAAAAACACAAGGAAGTGGTTAATAAATAGCATGTGACGTTCAAAGCTGATATAAACTGGAAAGGCTATGTGTGGTTGCTTTTTTGATTAGGTTTTTTTAATTTTTATACTTTCAAATAAATTTGCAGTTTCATTCTTTCTGTTGGTGTAAATGATTCTTAACCCCCTTTATTGCTCAGTGGACAGCTGCTTCTGTCGTGCCTTCTGCAATGAGTGTATACCCTAATAAAATGAGGAGAGAATATTGATGGGCCCTCAAAATATGATGGTGTTTAAGGATTCCACGACTGGCATGGTTGGAATTCGGAGCTAAAGTCATGGACACCAGTCCATTGTGGAGGGACCTGGGATGTCAGTTCAGAAGATGGACACTGACTATGCCCAGAGTGACTTCAGTGTTTGAGGGAAAGGGGCACATGGCTGTGATACTGAACAGGTTCTGACCACATACTCAAGACATGCGCTGACTCTGGCACAGGTGTGTTGGTGAACAGCTTTGAACCACAAATGGCTCTGAAGGGTCCACCGGTGATGGGAGCATCTTTATGCTCTTATTTTATCTAAGTCTCATTTTATGCTACAGGGACAGTTTCACAGGAAGTCGGGATACCCAGGAGGTCACCACCACCACCACCACCACCACCACTCANACTCAGAAGTCATTCTACCTGTGCAGTTGGGCTTGAGGACACTATGGCTTTCTAACTCACATGAAAACCTAATTCAGTACCTGCCCTGAGAGCTCCCCATTCTTGGGCTGCACTCACCCCCTATTTCCCAAGGCCCAGCCAGATACCAGCACCAAGATTTAGGATTAGGGTCAGAGCAAGAATCAGACCTCTCCAGACATCCCATAGTTCCTTCTCTGAGAGACATGGATCACAGACAGTTTGGAGTCAAGATTTGCCATTCGGACTTTTTTTTTATATATATATAATCTCTTAGAAATGCATTTGAAACAGTGTGTTTGTTTTTTCCCTTCTAGTTAAGGGACTATTTATATGTGTATAGGAGAGCTGTCTTTTGTTTTTCCACTCGCAAGATCCAAGCAAAGATGCTAAATATCACGCCTTTGTCCCGCTGAGCTCTGATAACCAGTCCCGCCGCCCCCAGACTGCTCTGTGTGCCAGGCGTCTGTGCATTATTGCACTTTGAGTTTTTATTTATCGAGTTCGTGAAGGATGCAGAAAGACCAATGCCTTTTTCCCTCAGTTCATGGTCTCTGTATTCAGGCTCGTTTTCCTCTTTCTCCCTGCTCAGCCAGCCACAGCGCCCACCCCCTCAGGAAGTCATGGGTGGAAATGTACATGTTATTTGTCAAGAAACCACACTGACTAATGGGGGGTACAAAACTGGAACCAGGTGGAGCCACTCTGGGCAGCTGTTGTGCAGACCTGCTTCCCACATGCTCAGTAACTTCTTTGATGCTAATTCAAACAGAGCCTGCAGCAGGGGGGACGAAGTGGCATTCAGTGACCCTGTTCTGTAGACGATTTTTTTTTTTAACCAAATTGAAAGTGTGCTACAGGAAAGCTAGCCACTTGGTGATTTTCAAGTTAAGAAAAGAAACCTAGTTGCTTACGTCTTTTCGTTTTTAAAATAACATGCGTTATTTTCTGAGTAGTCCGGTGAAGAGAGAACTTTAGGTGGCAGCCGGAGTGTGTGAGGAGCTCTGGCTGAATATTTCTTCTCATGTGAGTCAGAGTGGCTTCATTTCTCCCCTTGGTGGGCCCCTGCTTCTTTCTGGTGCTCTGGAAATTGTTTAGAGGAAAGGATTCTAATTTTAATTAATTGTGCAGTGAATTAATTTCACGCGCTTTTCAGCTTCCAGGCATCTTAGGAAAGACAAATGGTCTTAGTCGATAAGGAGAGCCTATTAATGTTGTTTTTTAAAATAAACACAAGGACATTTTTATTATAGATTTGATTTTTTTAAATGGTGGGTTTTTTTAAAGATATAAATAGGACACCAAAGCAGCAGAGTTTTGTTTTTTCCCCTATTTAAGATAGCAAATAAGTGGCCAGCGTTATTTCTTTAACTCATTCCAACCAGGATATTTTTTTAATACATGGCATAAATCTGTGCCAACCAGAAAATCATCTCTGCGCCTTTTTTCAAATAAGATCAGCATTTATTTTAGCATTGAAATCGTTCCACTTTGATCAGTCACATCACCTGCCCTCAATCCCTTTACTTTGAAATTGACATTTTTAAAAAACACAAGGAAGTGGTTAATAAATAGCATGTGACGTTCAAAGCTGATGTAAACTGGAAAGGCTATGTGTGGTTGCTTTTTTGATTAGGTTTTTTTAATTTTTATACTTTCAAATAAATTTGCAGTTTCATTCTTTCTGTTGGTGTAAATGATTCTTAACCCCCTTTATTGCTCAGTGGACAGCTGCTTCTGTCGTGCCTTCTGCAATGAGTGTATACCCTAATAAAATGAGGAGAGAATATTGATGGGCCCTCAAAATATGATGGTGTTTAAGGATTCCACGACTGGCATGGTTGGAATTCGGAGCTAAAGTCATGGACACCAGTCCATTGTGGAGGGACCTGGGATGTCAGTTCAGAAGATGGACACTGACTATGCCCAGAGTGACTTCAGTGTTTGAGGGAAAGGGGCACATGGCTGTGATACTGAACAGGTTCTGACCACATACTCAAGACATGCGCTGACTCTGGCACAGGTGTGTTGGTGAACAGCTTTGAACCACAAATGGCTCTGAAGGGTCCACCGGTGATGGGAGCATCTTTATGCTCTTATTTTATCTAAGTCTCATTTTATGCTACAGGGACAGTTTCACAGGAAGTCGGGATACCCAGGAGGTCACCACCACCACCACCACCACCACCACTCATGAACAATAGTAACCTTGGCCTTGACCAAAATCAAAATCAGTGTGGGAGTCAAAACACAGGACCTACAAAATCAAGGTGTAGATCACGTGTCGGTACCCAGAGGTGTTGGAAGAAGACTAGTAGTATCCCAAGTATATACCAGGTCAAGTCCTGCCCCAAGTGGTCTAGGGAGACCTTCCAGAACAATGTGCCCCAAAAGCTTATCCAGATGTAAGCGCCTTCATCTCTTAGAGTATCATTTTTATGGGTACTAAGTTGAGAAAACAGTTGAGAACACTAATCTAGAGCAGAGATCAGTAAACTTTTTGTGTAAAGAGTCAGATAATACAATACTTTGGCTTTGCAGCCCTAGGGTTTCTGTTCAGTTCAGTCGCTCAGTTGTGTCCGACTCTTTGCGACCCCATGAATCGCAGCACACCAGGTCTCCCTGTCCATCACCAACTCCCAGAGTTCACTCAGACTCACGTCCATCGAGTCAGTAATGCCATCCAGCCATCTCATCCTCTGTCGTCCCCTTTTCCTCCTGCCCCCCAAAACAGCCATGCTGCTGCTGCTGCTAAGTTACTTCAGTCGTGTCCAACTCTGTGCGACCCCATAGACAGCAGCCCATCAGGCTCCCTGTCCCTGGGATTCTCCAGGCAAGAATACTAGAGTGGGTTGCCGCAAAACAGCCATAGACAATACATAAATCCATAGATGTGCCTGTGTTCCAGTAACTACCAAAATGGGCTGGATCTGGCTTTGTCACTTCCCCACCCCTGACTTAATGGCTCATTCCTACATCGTGTTCATGGATCCAAAGCTCATAAAGAAAAGAAATAGCACAGTAATGGTTGGCCTCGGATATTGGAATCCTCAAAATGGCACCAACCTCCAAAAAATTAAAAGTGGAAGAACACAGGAAGAAGGCAGTTCAAGGACCTGTGAAATTCATTTTAATTGACCCTCTTAGCTCTTTTCCAGTGAATAAAGAAATACAGGTTTATGATGAGTAGAGATTTTCCCAGCGAGGCTCTAAACAGTGAGTTGAATGCCAAGGTCTTGGTTGAAAATCTACTCTCGGTAAGGATTCTCTAAGATAAAGTATCACAACAGTCTGTCTCGTAGAGAAAAGTTCATGGGGATAAATGAGCTGGGAGGTAGCGTTCATCTTCTCAATTTAACTTGCTACCCTCAAGCAAGGCAGTAGATTCAAAGAATGAACAGTATAACGAAGAAGGAGCTTCAGAGGGCTGCAGTGGAGGTGTGGTACATGTTCATAGGAGAAGAAATGCATCCAGTGAGAAAATACCCAGATCCCTTGACATCCTGTAGTTACAAGTGAATAGGAATGTTAATAGAACCCCCAGTTGTAAGTGATAGTTGTAAGTAATCCCACTCACACAAGCTGAATTGTGTTAAATTTTAGAAGATGTGTTGGCTAAATGCAATCATATTCAAATGTATGGAAATCGATTTGGGGCAAGGCTGAATTCTTTTGTTCAACAGCTGTCATTAGGGATCTGTTTTGCCCTCTCTGACTTCTGGGTCCTGCTTTATCCATGTCAAGCCAAGACTTCTTGGCTTTATAAAATGTGGTGGAAAATAGGGTCCCAGAATATCCAGGTTCATGATCTAAGAAAAAGAGATTTTCTCTGGGCTGAGTGCCTTCACTGTTCACCTGAAACTATCACAGTTAACTATTGTTGATAAGCTACACCCCAAGACAAAAAGTTCTAAAGAAAAACAAAAGATACTCTCTCTCTGAGAACTAATGGAAACTGCCTTCAATGAACTTCCTAGCACCACAGATCCTGTCTGGAGAGGATGATATCCCCAGTTCAGAGATGAGGAACTGACACCATGTTCAAGCAGGGAAATGAGTTTTCAGGGTATTATAGAAAGAGAAGAGGGGGGTAGTTTCCTTGTAAGTGACAAATAAACTGTTTAAATAACTCATCTCTCTAGTTGGAATCAGTTGCCAGAAAGTGATGGAATGTGACTATCTTGACCTAGTTGTTATCTTGACTTAAATCTAATAAGTGCCTCTTTGTGAAATGATGTTTATCTTTTCCCAGTGTTTCAGCTGGGATCAATCAGTCACAGCCATTACAAGTGTTACAGGAATAAGGGATTGACGATGGAGATAAGGAATTATACTGACTCTGGAAGAGCTGGCAGAGCAATGCCTAGAAGGCTGCAGCTGGAGGATCCCAGACATAATTACCAATGACACCAGCCCAAGCCTGGGACAGATGGAGAACCAGGAGCTTGCAAGGGTGACCAGGAAGGCACTATAATAACTCCAAGATGGTACTTCAGTGACTTAGTTCATGGAGGGACTTAAATCACATGGCCACTCACCCCAGTCCAGAGTAATGACTTACTACACTTCTGCCTTCAAGCCTCACGTGAGCTCCTTTCATTGACACACTTGCCCCCTAGAATCACAGGGGAAAGCGGATTCCAGGAAGCATGATTCCCAGCCTGAGATGAGAGCGAAGACAACAGGCATTCATCCCCTCTGGGAACCATGATCTTGATCCAAGCAGTAGTTTCCAGAACAGACACTCTCTTTCTCCCAGTGAGAGGGTTCTTGTTATGTATTATGGCAAATTGGACTCAACAAATATTGAACATTAATTTCTTTGTATTTAATAAGAAAGGAGAATTTCATTTTTGACCTTTAATTTTTTTTCTAGGTCTATCTAATAATTGGAGTGCACAGTTTTCAAACTAGAAGGATTCTATTATTTAGTTTAGTCTCCGATAAGATGTTTAGACAACTTGTGTTGGGAAATGGAAAAGCATGGTGTTGGAGAGACTTTTATTAATGATCTGCATTGACTTCCTAGTGTCCACTGAGGGTCCCTGGGAGACTCATAAAGGGCCAGGTGTGGGTGATGGGTGAGCAGCTTCATGAAGATGGGGGTAAGATGCTCGTCTCCTGCCCTGAGAGAACCCACCAGCATGCTGACCACAGGTTTGGCCATCAAACCAAATGAGTTATTAGAAGCGAAAATGGAGAAGCTTCCCGGCCCCTCTCCAGAATGATTTCCCTCTCCCTTGCTTCCTGACACCTTCTCACAGGAGCAAATTTACCAGGCAAGAGTCAGACCAAGTGAATCTATCAATTATTTTTCAGTAGCTAAATCGCATCCAACTCTTTGCAACCCCGTGGGCTGCAGCACACCAGGCTCCCCTGTCCTTCACTATCTCTCGGGGTTTGCTCAAATTGGGCCACATCAACCAGAGAACGGGTTGCTCCAGGTGGAAACAGGCATTTCGGAGATTCCAGAAGAGGAGTTGGCCTTGAGAAAAGGCTGAAAACCCATTCTGTATCCTCCCCTTTTCCTTCTGTCTCCCCTGTCCTCTTCACCTCTGTTTCCATCTTCCTCACTGTCTCACTCTGTTCCCTGGTTCATGAGTTTCAGAGGCAGAGCTCTTCCTGCCCCTTAGACAGGCAGGGTGACTGAGTTCCCTTGGAGTTTAATCCTCAGCCCCAACTCTGCCCCGGAAGATCTGAGAATTTAGCTTGGGAAGTCGAATGTACTACAAGATCCTTATTTTGATTTTAGCTCATCGCTATGTTTTTCTTTAGCATTCTTTCCTGGGGTGTGTCTGAGCATCAACTATTAAAACTGACATCTTGATGTTATCTTTGGCCCTGGCCTCTAGTCTCAAACAGAGTTCACAAACCAGAAGCCCAAGGGTGGCATTCAACCCAGAGAGAGATTTCATCCCAGCCTGCAGACTCTCATATTATTTGAATCTGTTGCCAATGATTAAAGTTCGAGAGATTTCACGTAAATATCTGGATGTCTGGCTTCTTTTTAAGAGCCAGGAGATGGAGCAGCGTGGGGCTTCCCGCCCATGTGTCAAACTTGCCCAAAGCGAGGAGCAGCTGCCCTGTTGGGACGGAATTTGTATTCCTCAAAGCATCACAGTCACCCCTTCTCCTCGCTGTCTCCCATCCAGCCCACTCAGCTCGCTGGGTCGCTTGCCCGGCGGGGCAAGGCTAAGGAGCTGGCGCCTTGCTCCTAATGGTCCCAACAGTTTCTTTCTGGAAGGAGCAAGTACTCAAGATTGACAGTCTCCCACGTTGCCACTGATTAGTCACTTTCTGGACCTCCCCAGTGCCTCTTCTCGAAAATGAAATCTTAAGTTGTCAGCGTGGATATGTGTCATGCTTGGCACCTTTATTTTTACGATAAATATATATAATGTACAGCTTACCATTTCGACCATTTTTAACTGTATAGTTCAGTGGCATTAAGTGCATTCATGTGGTTGTGTAACCATCACCACCATCTATCTCCAGAACTTTTTCATCTTCCCAAACTGAAACTCTGCACCCACTAAAAATAACTCCTCATTCCCCCTCTCCCAACCCCTGGTAACCTCCATTCTACTTCTGTCTTCGTGTATTGGACTATTCCAGAAACCTCATATGAGTGGAATCATGGACAAAAATGATCTTTCCTATATCTAATTTTATTTCACTTAGCATAATGTTGTCAGGGCTCATCCATGTTGTAGCCTGTGTCAGAATTTCCTTCCTCTTTAAAGCAGAATGATGCTCCATTGTAGAGATATACACACATTTGTCTGTTTAGCAATTGACAGACATCTGAGTTGCTTCTACATTTTTGCTATTATGAATCGTGCTTCTCTGAACATGGGTGTACAGGTATCTCTCTGAGTCCTTCCCTTCATTTCTTTGGGGTCTGTACCCCAAAGTGGAGTTGGCTCAGCACCCTTGTCACACTCTTCCTAGGCCTGGGAAATCCCCCTCCTATGAGCCCTGCTCCCCACCCCCCAGGACAGTCAGTAACTCGTTTGGAAACTAGGGCCCAGACACGTGAGAAGTTTCAGCCCATAGGACCCTCTCTTGAAGACTTGCATTTGAAAGATTGATGGGAAGAAGGAAGCATATGCAGGGTTGCTTCTAAGGTGGCAGAGGAAATTGAACTTTAGGCCACAGCAGGGGCAAGCATCTTAAAGGCCACAGGCATTGGTGGGGCCAGCTGTGGTTCCTAGATCTGAAGCATCTGCAACTTAGCATCAGGAATTCTCACTGGAATCTATTTCTCCCCTCATAGCCTCCCACATGACTCTCTACTTCTCAGAATTTCCCCAAGCCACTGACAATGAATTCCTTCTCTACTTAAACCAGCAAGCCTATTGTTGGCAGCAGAGATCCTGACTGATCCAGTATTCCATGGAGCTGCAGCATGGAGGCACGAGCGCTGGATTTGGAGTCCACAGACCTCCAACTGTGATGTTGGAGAAGACTCTTGAGAGTCCCTTGTTCAGCAAGGAGATCCAACCAGTCCATCCTAAAGGAAATCAGTCTTGAATATTCATTGGAAGAACCGATGCTGAAGCTGAAACTCAAATACTTTGCCACCTGATGCAAAGAGCTGACTCACTGGAAAAGACCCTGATGCTGGGAAAGATTGAAGGCTGGAGTAGAAGGGGACGACAGAGGATGAGGTTGGATGGCATCACTGATGTGATGGACATGAGTTTGAGTAGGCTCTGGGAGTTGGTGATGGACAGGGAAGCCTGGCGTGCTGTACTCCATGGGGTCGCAAAGAGTCAGACACAACTGAGCAACTGAACTGAACTGAGACCTGAGATCAAGTGTCCTCTCAGCTCCTGATTCTCAGTCTGACTTCACACAAGTCAAGATGTCTTCCCAAAGCTCAACTCCCTGCCTGCAAGATTGTTGTAATCGTCTTTACTTCTTCAAACAGCTGTGAGAAATCCATGCTATATTACAGAGGAAATCCCTTGTGAAGGGCAATGGAAGCTTCTAATGGGGAGACACATCCCTGTTACTTCACTGGGGATCCAAACTCCCCTGCTTTTAAATGCTAAGAGATTTGAGAGTCCACATTATGAAGGCCACTTCAGGGCAAAATCCTGAATGTACTTGCATCCAGGAGTTTGAAGGAATTCAAGCAAGTGCACTTTTGGGAAGTTTAATAAGTCGGTAAAGGCAGAGAGATGAGGGGCAGATGAGGGGCTGCCTATTTATTAGGCAGCATCTGATGCTTCAAATGGCCTCTCAGGTGGCTCAATCGCTAAAGAGTCTGCCTCCAGTGCAGGGGGCCCAGGTTCGATCCCTGTGCTGGGAAGATCCCTTGCAGAAGGAAATGGCAACTTACTCCAGTGTTCTTGCCTGGAGAATCCCACGCACCAAGGAGCCTGACAGGCTACAGTCCGTGCAGCCAAATGCAGAGCAGTGATGCCAGTAATGAAGAGGGTGAGGATGTCAGTAATATTTATTGGTTAGCTTTTGTGACAAACAGTTTGCTATCCTTTGCATTGTCTCATGTAATCCTCTGAAACAGGGGTTGGCAAACTTTGACTCTCAGGCCAAGTCAGACCCACCACCTATTTTGTGAATCAAGTTTAACTGGACACAGCTATGTCCATTCATTCACTGATTCTACAGCTGCTTTCATTCCAACAACCACGGAGTTGGAGTAGTTGCAACAGATATCACATGACCTCCATATCCTATGTATTTGCTATCTGACCCTTTATAGAAGAAGTTCCTGATCTTGGTTCTAAATGAAGCTTGAGAGATGGATACCATTGTTCTACCCACTCTCCAGATTGGAAAACTGAAGGCCACAGATGCAAAGAGATTGTTCTAAGAGCTAAACCTTGAAAGCCCTCAATTTCAGATTTGTGCTCAGAGATCATGGTCCAACCACTTGGTTTTAACCTTTCCATCATTTTACGACAGTAACATCCCCTCCTTTTCATTCCCCTTGGCCTTCTGGGGACTTGTAATACAACCCATGGTTACCACACTGCAACTTCAAATGATGGCATCAGCCCTGCACTGAAATGTCCATTTTCTGCCTCCAGGGTCTCCATCAGAACTAGACGTTGCTTCCTGAGGGGTTATTTGCTAACTTAATGCTCTCAAAATTGACCCCCAAAGCCACGGTGCTGTCTGTCTGATAAATGCTGGAAATCTGTGCCAGTTTGGGAGCTGAATCCAGAGACCCGGAAGAACTAAGGCTTTGCCAGGCAGGGCTGGCTTTGGAGACATTTCCCCGGAGCACACGTGTCCAGGGCTCCACCTCTTATCACTTCAATGTCCCTGCGCCCCATCCTCCACATTAGGGTCCCCTGAGCCCCAGAGGAAGTGTTGGCATTTTGCTCTGCTTCTCATCTGAGCCTAAGGTTTACTTGAGACAGATTAGTCTCTGACAGTAAACAGCCACAGACCGTGGAGAGGCGCTCCCGGGGCCGGGCAGCCACATACTACCTGTCACGTGGTGAACCGAGATAGAGGGGAGCCAGAGGGCGCCCACTTGGGAGGACACGCAGCTCCAGCCGTGTCTGTCGCCTTCCTGGTTCCATGGCTTCCTCACCTCTGTGGTTTTCAATCAACTATGCCATCCTAATGCTCTTGTCTGTGATTCAAAAACGTTTCAGGACTGGGGGAAACAGGTGGCAGGAGCCAGTCTGCAAGCCCCTGGCAGATGAATCTGCCAGGAAGGAGCTGGCACATTGATATGAAGCCTCAGAGAGTGAGTTTGTGCCTGGGCTCTGCTTAGAAGCCTCGTTCAGGCGAATGAATGCTGATGGAAGGATTCTGATTTGCAAAATGAAATGCCTGCAGCCATTACTACCACCCAGAATGGTCTCATTTGTCATTTCAGGATGTGCCAGAGAGATGCTTTGTCAGGTCTAGTTCCCAAAGACAGACTAGACCACACCAGTCCTGGTCTCAGTTTTCCCAGGACTATCTGCGTGTGTTAGACCCTTCTCTTTACCTCAGTAAATCCATCTGTAAAATGGGAAAGCAGTGGGACAGCAGCTCAGGGAGAATCCTCATTCCAGAGAGCCTTGGCCCCAGGAGACAAGCTTGGGGTCTGGCAGCACTGGCAGCAGGAATGTTCTGCCTCCAGAGGGAAGGCAGAGGTTTCTGCATAATCTCTCAATAGTCCTCATCTCTTGGATAAATTGCATGCTGGATTTAATTTCGAATTCCTGTTGTTTCCTTCACCTTTGACCTCAATACAGACCCTATTACCTCTTGACCTCTGACAACAGACCTTTGACCTCTGATCTTTTGACTCCATGATCATCAACCTTTGATCTCTGACCTCTCACTCCAGACCCTTTGACTGCCCTCTGATCACTGGCCTCTGATCCTGGACCTGTGACCTCCTGCAATTAGGGTGATGAAGCAGGCTGCTGCTGTTCCTCGAAGGAGTAATCTGTCTGAGCAAGGAGAAAGGGGACAGGCACTTGGCAGGTGGCTTGTAGACTCTTGCTGGGCATGTTCTCTGCACCTTCCCTGGGGAGAAAGGCCCTCAGGGTAGGAGGGCTGTCTGCTGTAACCTCAGCTCCAGGACCAGGGTGGAGGAAGGGTTTGGGGGAGGACTTTCTTGGTTTGCATCCATGGCTCATGGCCCACTACAATCCCTGCTAAGCCCCTTTTGCATCTCAGAATCCCACCTCCTCCACCATCCCTGGGTAGAAGGAAGCAAGCCACTCTTGAGCACTGGCTATGTGCTTTCACTTAGGCCACACGCTCTCAAGCATGAACCCATTTAACGCACTAACCAGCTTCATGATATCGGCATACTCATGTTGGCCAGTGCTGGGACACAGGGAGCCCACTAGAGCCCTGTGGTTGCATGGATGACGATGACCAATGATCATGCTGCTGATGGTGAAAACCAGAGTTGAGTGACTTAAATTCTATTGTCACTATTCCCAGGTTACAGACAAGGAGACTGGGGCTTGGAAACACTGCGCGACCTCTCAAAGTGATGCCACGACAAGAGCCTAAGATTTTTGATCACCGTGCTATACCGCCTCCTGGAATTCACATTCTAGGACCGTAAGACCAAAAGGAAGCAAATCTCTAAGAGCTACAAAAGCCTGAGGACGAATGTTCCGAGATTAATGATCCAAGTGATTCTGCCAGTATCCGAAATCATTGCACATACAGCAACAGTAGAGTCAAAACGTGACCTGGAGAGGCAGCAGGCACACCACACACACTTAACTTTATCCCACAGCTCGTTAATCACCCTCAATTCAAAAGCATTTATCATGATTAGATCCAGCCCAGTGTCTGTGGTAATGGATTTTCTTTTTTGGGTAAGTAATTCAAATAGAAAACCATATCTTCCCTGAAAGATTCTACAGGTCAAGATCTGGAGGTCAGGATTATTCATTCACTGAACAGATCTTTGTTGTGTACCTACTGTGTGCCAGAGGACTTCCCCAGTGGTTCAGTAGTAAAGAATCTGCCTGCAATGCAGGAGCCGCAGGAGACATGGGTTCCACCCCTGGATGGGGAAGATCCCCTAGAGTAGGACATGGCAACCCACTCCAGTATTCTTGCCTGGAGAATCCCATGGACAGAGGAACCTGGCAGGCCATAGTCCATAGGGTCGCAGAGTCGGACACAACTGAAGCAACTTAGCACGACTATTTGTAGAGTCTTGTGGTGTCTTTGTTTTGACTTGGATTGACTTGCGTCTGTTGAATACATAGAGAAGGCTCTGTGGGGAGAGTTGGAGGCATAGGATCCAATTCAATTCACACCAGTCCTGAGGACTACAAGCTGGAGGTTCGGAGACCAACAAACAATTCATGCAAAAGTGGTGCATTAAATTCTGCTCTGGATCTCCTTCAAAATTTTATGAGCATACTCCCGGTCTTATCAATTTGTAAAAGAAGGTCACTTGGCTCAATCTATTCTAAATTCAATAATTGTTGGGTTATGATTATCTGACTCCTTCCTAACATGTTCTTGGTTAAGGAATCTGAAAAAAACATTCATAAACACATACTTTTTGATCAACCGTAGTGGTTGGTCTCTTTGTCATGGGTTTGGCTATATCAAAGCCTCAATATCCTCCTGGCAGAATTCCTATTCCTCATATGAATTTGCATTTAATTAGGTAAATGGCAAAACATATTTCTTCTTGGCGTATTAGTTTGTGAGGACTGCCATAACAAAGTATCACAGATTAGGCTGTTTAAAATACAGAAATTAATTTTCCCACAACTCTGAAAGCTTGAAGTTCAAGACCAAGGTGTAAGCATGTTTGGTTTCTTCTAAGACCTCTCTCCTTGGCCTGTAGTGAGCTGTTGTCTGGGTCTTCACATGGCCTTCCCACTGCGTCTGTGTTCTAACCTCTTCTTAGAAAAGCAGTCATACCAGAGAAGGGCCCAGTCTAATATCTCATTTAAACTTAATCACCTCTTTAAAAACCCTACCTCTGAATACAATCACACTTTGAGGTACTGAGACCTAAGACTTCAACAGATGATTTTTATGGGAACACAACCCAGCCCATAAAACTTGGAATAATTGACCACTTGCAGGAAGTGAGACATGTCAAAGTGAGGGAATTAACGCATTTAACAATAGTTTTAGAAAATTATGAGAAAATATATTAAAACTTCAACAGTCAGCAACTTTGTATGCGGACAGATGGTTCCTAGACTTACTGTGGAAATCATTCATAATGTATGTCTGTATTATGTAATATATCTAAAATTCACATACTACTGCACATCAGCTATATTTCAATTTTAAAAATTCAGTTATCAGCCTCTTTGACTGATACGCTAAGGACTCAAAACAAAACCCTGACTATTAAGAGTCTGTCTCAAAGTCTTTCTATTTCACTCCTGTCCAAGCTCTCAGATTTCTGCTCTTTGCTTCATTCTTTCGACTTTATGGTCCCCACTCACTTAGGTCTCTCTCTTTCTTCTGCTCTTTCTCCTGACTTTCTAAGTCAGTTTGTCTCAGGAAAAGCATAATAACATTGCAAAACATCCCTGTAAAACTACTAGACCAGAAGGCGCATCTATAGCAGCTGAAATTTAACCACGGTCTAGGGCTGAATTGAAAGCTATAATTGTAGTATTTTTGTAAACCGCAGGAAGACAGAAATTTGCTGTAGAAATTAGGATTTGCTAGACTGATTGTCCTGGACTATCAGATTTTTACTTGCTGCTGCTGCTGCTGCTAAGTCGCTTCAGTCATGTCCGACTCTATGCGACCCCATAGATGGCAGCCCACCTGTCCCCCGGTGAGGAGATAACACTAAAACTAGCAGCAGAGGTGAGAAAAACAGAGAAACTTAAGAATCCAGCTAAGCCACAATTTTTTCAAAGGCCCTAAAAGGGCAAGAAAAATAAGAAAGTTACTAAAATATGGTCATTTGAGAAGTCTTTTCCTTAGAGGCAGTGCTATGCTGGTATATATTTAACCACCAGCTCTCAACCTGGAAACGAAGCCATAAACTACGGCATTTGTATATTTCATGGTGTCACTGACTTCCCTGGTGGCTTAGACGGTAAAGCGTCTGCCTACAATGCAGGAGACTTGGGTTCAATCCCTGGGTCATGAAGATCCTCTAGAGAAGTAAATGGCAACCCACCCCAGTATTCTAGCCTGGAGAATCCCTTGGACGGAGGAGACTGTTTGGCTACAGTCCATGGGGTCTCAAAGAGTCGGACACGACTGAGGGACTTCATTCGGTATAAATACTCCCACCCTGGCCTGTTCCAAGAGAACAGCATGACATCATCAAAAGCAGTACTGAGTCAGGAGGCTTTCAAGAGCCAGTGCAAGACTCCACCACAAGACTCTGCTTCAGGTTGGTTTGGCTAGACTTGCAAACAAAATTAGACATCAACAGGGACTCCAGGAAACCACCAACGATATTCTGGGGGAGACCTACAGTCAAGGTCAAGGGAATCTATTTCCTTTTTTAATGTCCTCTGACCTGAAATAAGAGAAATGGAAAACAATAAATGAGAATGAACTGCCAATTTAGACATTTTTCAACAAATAATCCTGTAGAAATAAATAAGTTAAAAATGGAAACAAATATCTGGCCTTCTGGCTTAAGCTGCTGGTCCAGAGTCCAAAAGGCGCTCTGTGCACTCAGAATGCAGAGCTGGCTGAAAGGCCCGCCTGTAGGTGTTGCAAACCACAGAAGGTCAAGTGCCTCATGATGCACAGAAACCTGAGAGCAGCTTTCCAAAATCTGTCCAGCGGTGCTCTCGAGCAGACATCAGTACCCAGCAAGTCCGCCCCTTCCTTCCTCTAAACTCCATGTATAGCACATTGCTGTTGTTTTTGTCTACCTTGGTAGCTCTGGAGTCTTTTCATGTGGTTTAAGTAAAGTTGACCCCAGCTCTGTCCCCCTCCTCCTTCAGACTAGCAGGTGACTCAGAGGTGGCTGATCAGAACTCTGGCCCCTAGGTTCACTGACAGGCAAGCGACTCAATCTGTGACCTTGATCCCCAGAATTTTCAGGAAAGATGCTGTCTCTTTAGTGGAGTTAAGCCGGTGGCTAAGCTGCTAGACGGAATGCATTTCCCCTATACCTGGGCTTGCCCTGGGGAGGCTCACCTGTGTCTGCGCCCCTGCTTCTGTTTCCCTGCATTATTTGCCCCTTCCTCCTCTTCTCACAACCCCATGGATGCTGCTTTTTCATGGTCACTGATGCGTCCTCATTCTTGCCTTCACCTTGTGCATCTCTCCACTTCTCCTGTTTCATGCCATGAAGCAGAGACCATGTCTGTTTCATGTATTATTGTGTACCCAGTGCCTAGAACTCCTTTAGAATAAGGAATGACTATTGCCTTTCTCTGAGTCTTCCATTCAAACTACCTGAGTCACAGCATCTAATAGGACTGAGCCCCAGGCATGACTCTGGTCCAGTCTATTATGGCCAGTGTCTCGCAGGGCCACGGGCAGGTAATTAAAGGCATCTGGAAAGATGGAAGTGTAACATGTTCAGTGGAAATCAGCTCTGACGGCAGATTCTGACATGGCTCCAATGATTGCCGCCTCCAGGTATTCCTGCCCTTGTGCAATCCTCTCCGCTTGAGTGTTGGCTGGGGCTTGGTTGCTCCTAACCAAGAGAATACAGTAAAAAGCGATCAGGTTATTGAAGATTTTGTGACTTTTGTCTTGTTGGTATTCTCCCTCCATATCTCTTATACGCCTGTCCTGTTGGAGAGGACCGTTTATCAAGGGAGTGTTGGTGACCTTCAGCCAACAGCTGGAAACTGAACGCTACCAACGGTCATGGGAGCTGAGAAGTGTATCCATCCCAGAAAAGCCTTCAGATTAGACCGTAGCTGACGCCAGGATTTCAGTCTTCTAAGACACCCTGAGGCAGAGGACCCAATGAATCTGTTCCTAAATTTCAGACCTACACAAGTTGTAGCATAATAAATGTTTTAAGTTCAAGGATAAGTCACTGATGCAGCATTACATAACCGTCCTCAAGCCAAATGCTTTCTCATCTCAATGCCATTTTTACCCTTATTTCTTGTGTGTGGGTATGTGTGTGTTAGTTGCTCAGTCATGTCCAGCTCTTTGCGACCTCATGGTTCCTCCGTCCATGGGATTCTCCAGGCAAGAATTCTGGAGTGGGTTGCCATTTCCTCCTCCAGGGGGACCTTCCCGACCCAGGGATCAAACCCAGGTCTCTCACATTTCAGGTAGATTCTTTACCATCTGAGCCACCAGGGAAACCCACCATTATTTCTTAATTGTTGCCCTTTCTTAATTCTGGTCCTCCTGGGCTGAGCATTTGCAGTGTTATGTTTCAAAGGCCAGAGGCAGTGGGAGGAGACTGATTGTCCACTGAAGACCTCCCAGCTTGGGTCCGTATCCAAGGAGGAGACTGAACCTCCCAGAACTGCAGGCCATCTGTGCCCTGTAGCAGCAGGGCTGGGAGCTGCAGCTTCATTGCCCAGGGTCAGCGTTCACTGACCCTTGAAAAGAGGCCTGGGGCCAGCAGATGCCAATGACGGTGAGTGGCTGGCTTACGTTGGGGCTGAGTCCTCCTTCCTTCCCAGAGAATGGTTTATATTTTGGCCTGAGATGCCCATGGGAGCCCCACATTCTCCTCTGGGCCTCTGAAGCAAACATGGGCCGCTCGTGGGTTAGAAGACATTGGCTGTTCTTTTTGGTACATTCCCAGGCTCCTATTCGTGCTCCAGTGATCCCTGTCACTCAGAGCCCAAGAGACTTGATCCCAGAGCCCTGTGATCCTCAGCCAGAGCCAGGACATGGACGTTTCCCATCAGGGACAGGCCAGAGGCCAAGCCTCTTCCTATTCTTCCCCAGACTGGCCGTCTCCTTGGGGACATGACACACCCAGCTGAGGCCTCAAACAGGAGACAGAGAAAGCACCCTGTTGCAAGACTTCCTCTACAGCTTCCATCGAGTAGACTATCTATCTAGCTCCTCAGAGAGCGGCGGGGGAACCCAGCACCCTAGGCGGCTGGGTGAGTGGGTGACAGGACATGTTGCTGCCGCCTCAGCACCTGCAGTGGGGAGGGGGCTCCTTTGGGGCCTTTATGGTTTGAGGGTCCTCTCCCCCTTTTACCTCTGTGCTGCAGGGCCAGTGTGCCTGGTGGGGCTGCAGAATCTGTGCCCACGCTGTGCTCACGCGGCAGAGTGGAGTCCCAAGGTGGGTTTCTGGCCATCTCTGGTGGGCAGTTCTGAGAGCAGAGAAGTCCAGTCTGAGAACCACCTTCCTCCTGTGGGCACATGCCTAGGCGGCCGAGGAGGTGCTCAGGGGCAGGTTGGAGTGATGGGAAGAACAGAGGCACTGGGGCCAGGCAAGTCTGGGACTGAATCCAGCCCAAGTCACCTGCAGCGTGACCTCGAGTAAATTACACCCCCTCCCAGCCTCAGCATACTCATGTGCAATCAGGCAGTAATTTATTCACAGTGTGCCAGTCCTCACCTTGAAAGCCTCATCTAGAGAATTCCCTGGTGGTCCAGTGGTTAAAACTCCAAGCTTTCACTGCTAAGGGCCCAGGTTAGATCGATCCCTGGTCGGGGAGCTAAGACCCCATAAGAAAGGCCCATCAAGACATGAAGTAGGGTGAAGCAAGTGGGACACTTGTCTTGGGCACATAATTTAAGAGGATGTCATTCTGTTTATTGTTCTTTTGCTGTGCAAAAGCTTTTGAGTTTAATTAGGTCCCATTTGTTTGTGTTTTATTTCCATTACCCTAGGAGATGACTCAGAAAGGTATTGCTGTGATTTATGTTGAGTGTCCTGCTTTTCCTCCTGGAGTTTTATAGTATCCTGTCTTACATCTAGGTCTTTAATTAATTTTGAGTTTATTTTTGTGTGTGGTGTTAAGGAGTGTTCTAATTTCATTTCTTTATATGTACCTATCTGGTTTTCCCAGCAAAAGCCAAAGAATGGGAGAAGATATCTGCAAATGATGCAACTGACAACAGACTAATCTCCAAATTTACAAACAGTTGGTGCAGCTTAATACCAAAAAACCCCAAACAATCTAATCAAAAAGTGGCAGAAAATCTAAATATACGTTTCTCCAAAGAAGTCATACAGGTGGCCAAGAAGCACATGAAAAGATGCTCAGTATCAACATCACTAATTATTAGAGAAATGCAAATCAAACTACAAAGAGATATCACCTCACAGTCAAATTGGCTGTTATCAAAAAATCTACAAAACAATAAATACCGGAGAGGGTGTGGAGAAAAGAGAGCCCTCCTACACTGTGTGTTGATGAGAATGTAAACTGGTTGAACCGCTATCAGTAACAGTATGGAGATCCTTAAGAAACTAAAAATGGAGTTACCATATGACCCGTCAATCCCTCTCCTGGGTATATATCTGGAGAAAAACATGGTTCAGAAGGTCAGATGTACCCCAGTGTTCTTTGCAGCACTGTTTACAATAGCCAAGGCCTGGAAGCAACTTAAATGTCCATTAACAGAGGAATGGATAAAGAAGATGTCGCACATATAATGTATCATTGCTTGCGTGCTCAGCACTCAGTCATGTTCAACTCTTCATGACCTTATGGACAATATTCTGCCAGTTTCCTCTGTCCATGGGATTCTCCAGCAAGAATATTGAGTGGGTCGCCCTTTCATCCTCTAGGAGGTCTTTCCGATCCAGGGATTGAACTTGCGTCTTCTATGTCTCCTGCACTGGCATGCAGATTCTTTACCACTGATGGATCTGGGAAGCCCATGATGGAATACTACTCAGTCATTAAAAGAATGAAATATTGCCATTTGCAGCAACATGGATGAAGCTAGAGAGTATCATACTAAGTGAAGTACTTCAGACAGAGAAAGAAAAATATCATACGTTTTTACTTTTATGTGGAATCTAAACACACACACACACACATATATACAAATGAACTTATTTACAGAACAGAAACAGACTCACAGACTCAGAGGATGAACTTAACGGTTATCAGGAAAGAAGGGTGGCAAGTAGAGATAGTTAGGGAATTTGAAATTGACACGTACACTAATATATTTAAAATTGATAACCAACAAGGACTTACTGTATAGCACAGGGAATTCTACTTAATACTCTGCAACAGCCTATGTGGGAAAAGAATCTTAAAGAAGAGTGGATATATGTATATTTATAAGTGAATCACTCTTCTGTACACCGGAAACTAACACAACATTGTTAGTCAACTATGCTTCATAAAATAAATTTTTAAAAAGGTGTCAGAAAGCTGAGTAACCAACATAAATAATATTCTAATGCAATATTCTAAGTCTAAGTTAGTGCAAAAAAGTCACGGGGACCAAAATAGCACAATTCTAAACAAAGACAGGACCTGTCAACATTAGCAGCCGTTGTGAGGTGCTCCTGGGAGGCTGGCCAGATGGGTCATGGCCTCGCGAGGGGCTCCTGTCAGCCAGCTCAGTGCTAAGTTCAAGTGCAGCATGCTGGTTTCCTCTGTCTAGTGCAGTGGTTAGATGTACAGGGGCGGGGGACGGGGCCTCCCACAAACCCACGTCTGAGTCCTGTTTTTACTACTTACAGGTTTGAGGCCTCAAATCATGTTACTTCACCACTCTAAGCCTCATATCCTGACATGCGCATGCTAAGTTGCTTCAGTCACATCCAACTCTTTGAAACTGCATGGACCATAGCTCACCAGGCTTCTCTGTCCATGGGATTCTCCAGGCATGAACACTAGAGGGGATTGCTCTGCCCTCTTCCAGGGCATCTTCCCAATCTAGGAATAGAACCTGTGTCCCTTACGTCTCCTGCCTTGGCAGATGGGTTCTTTATCGCTAGCACCAGCTGCGAAACCCTTTTCCTGACATGTGAAGCAGCATAATAAACAGAATGATGATAACAACACTGTCTCCACCAGGCTTCCCTGGTGGCGCAGACAGTAAAGCATCTGCCTGCAATGCAGGAGACCCGGGTTCGATCCCTGGGTTGGGAAGATCCCCTGGAGAAGGAAATGGCATCTCACTCCAGTATTCCTGCCTGGAAAATTCCATGAGCCGGGTAGGCTACAGCCCACAGGGTTGCAAAGAGTTGGACACGACTGAGCCACTTCACTTCACTTCACATCTCCACCAAAGGGTGGCTGGAACACAGGACGCCTTCCACCAAGTGCTCAATCAAGTGGCTGTCGTTATAACATCATTGAACGTCCTTTGGAATCAACACCGAAAACTCACTTGGCTGGGCTGAGGATAAAACCCGCCGGTGTTTTGTGGCTGGCCTGTGCGCTGCCTTTGTGAGCCCTCCAGATAGGCTGTGTCTGCTGGGCTCTCTGCTTAATCAGACACACAACTGGCCTGGGAGCTGCCTGGCTGAAGCCGCCTTTACTGCTGCGTCTGCTGCCATCTGGATATCAGAGGATGTACAAGAAGGGGCTGGTTGCTGCGGCAGGAACAGCTGGGGTGACAGCCCAGAGAGTCCTGAGCTGTAATCTATTGGCTCCACGCTCCTTGGAGATGCATGGTTTGGGGCAAGGGATAAAATAGCATCTCTGGGGTACAGCCAGCCACTTCTAGCCTTGGCATGCCGGAAGCACGGGGCTTTGGCCCAGTTCGATGGCTTCATTGTCCAGTTTGAGAGCTGGACAGTGAAAGCTGGAAAGCTCAGGGTGCAGGGAACCCCAACAGGACAAAGGAAGGCATTCACCATCATGGGTGGATTGTTTCCTTCTGATGCTTCGGATGTCAGGAATCCAGGGGTGTTCCGTCAGGCATTCCCCCTCAAGGTGTCTCGTGAGGGCACAGTCAGATATTGGCCACCACTGCAACATCTGAGGGATCCAGCAGAGCTGGAGAGTCTGTGTCCAGGATGGTACACTCTTGGGGCTGTTGGTCTGAGGCCTCAGCTCCTTTCCAAGACACCAAAGAGGAAGCTGTGATGCCTTCACACACTGACACTTCCACTGTATAAATGTCCTGGTCACACAGGTCAGCCCTGATTCAATGCAGGAGGGACCTCAACAAGGGTAAGAATATCAGGAGGCAGGATCAGTAGGGGCCACATGCCAGGTAGGACAGCATCAAATGATGCTGCATGAGATGAGCACTCAACGAACATCACTTATTTTATTACTAGCTGAGTGATCAATAAGAGGTAGCTTGAAGGACTTCCCTGTGGCCCACTGGTTAAGATTCTGTGCTTCCAACGCAGGTGCTCAGGTTCGCTCTCTGGTTGGGGAACTAAGATGACACATGCCTCCCAGTGGAGCCAAAAAAAAAGAGAGAGAGAAAGATTAAAAGGAAAACTCTAGCTTGGAGCTCTAGCTCCTCCATCATCTTGCTGTTCTTCACTCATTCCCCAGCAGCACTCCTGGGTGGCATCTCACTGAACAGCATCTGTGTAGCTGTGTGCTGGGCCCTGGGGTCCCATCCGGGTCCCTGGGTATCCCTGGGATAGAATATACTGTGAGAAACATGGGAAGATGCTAAGAGCCAGGGGAAAGCGGGTTGACAAATAATAAATTCTTAAATGGGGGTGTCACATGTAATAGGACTTATTCATGTTGATTATCTTGCTTGAGAGCCATGGTGGGTGTAAAGAGCAGAAAGTTGGGAATGAGACTGCCTGGAGCAAATTTCATTTTTACTGGCTGTGTGACCTTGGGCGAGTTACTTAACTTTGCTGGAACCCAGTTTATCTTATCTGTCACAAATGGAAATAATGATAGTTCTTACTTCACACGGTGGTTAGAATATTTAATGGGTGAATTCAACATTCTAAGCAACTAAAAGGCTCAGAATAGTGCCTG
The DNA here is from genome assembly GCA_006408695.1 of Aepyceros melampus. NCBI lineage: Eukaryota > Metazoa > Chordata > Mammalia > Artiodactyla > Bovidae > Aepyceros > Aepyceros melampus. The sequence continues at coordinate 102,325 of SJXQ01003675.1, read as the reverse complement.
GCTTGTAATAAATATTCAGAAAGATGAGCTATTATTATTCCTCCTCAAATCATCCAGAGATGGAAGTCAAGGAGGAGATAAAGAAGCAAGGAAATAAAAAGCTGTGTGACCCCTGACTCAACAATTCCAAGGCAGAAAGTGAAAGACACGCTCAGTCGTGTTTGACTCCTTGCCATCCCTACGGACTGTAGCCCTCCAAGCTTCTCTGTCCATGGGATTCTCCAGGCAAGAATACTGGAGTGGATAGCCATTCTCTTCTCCAGGGGAATCTTCCTGACCCCCCAGGGATCAAACCCAGGTCTCCCGCATTGCAGGCACATTCTTTACCGCCTGAACCACAAGAGAAGCCCAAGGCAGAGCTGGTGTTAAATGTCACGTTCCTTCCGGGACTTTCCCCCAGAGTCTCTAGCTCGGTTGAGAGTGTGGTCACACGGGATAAGCTTGACCCAGACTGTGTCTGTGATGCTGTGAGTCACCGAGCCAGGTGGGTACCCTGGGAGCCGCCGGACACGAGCCTCAGCTGACTCTGTTCTCCCTCCCCTTATGCTGCTCTCTGTCTGTGTCTCCCTTCCTGGCTCCTTTTGTTTGGTGCAGACAAGCTCAGGAGTTCCTTATGGGATCTTGCCTTCTTTTGATGGGTGAGAGGCAAGGGAGGTGGGGCTGGGGCTGAGGAGGCTGGCATAGAGGCAGATGGAGTGAGGCGTGGGGAGGGGGGGGGGAGCAGGAAGGTAGAGGAAATCAAAGGCTCCACATCAAAGCAAGAGGAACGCTCAGCAGAGGATTCTCCGTCCTCTGAGACCAGATCCGCACTCTAATTCACGCATCTTAGTTAAATTTCAGGAACTAAGGGAGCTCCTGTCTACAATGACGTTGTTGAAAGGATTCAGGAATGTGACCAAGATACAGCTCCCGTTCCTGGAGCTCTGCAGAGAGAGGAGGTCAAGTTCTAGAAGGCGAGACACATCATGGAAACGATGAGGTTCAGGCTCTCCTGGAGCGCGGCTTCCAGGGAGGAGACAGACCACACCAAACAAGATCATTGCAGCAAATGTGAGAGAGACAAAGAGAACACCGCGCAAGGTGCCGGGGGCTGCCTTGTTCTAGGCTGTCAAGGAGGCCTCTCCCAGCGGCTCCTGTTTGGACTGAGCCCTGAGCAACCATGCGTGGATCTAGGGGCAGAGCATTCCGGGGAAGAGCTAGCGCAAAGTGCTTAGGCAGAAAGAAGCTGAACAGGGCTGAGGACGATATGGTGCGGGGGAGGGGTCAGCAGGGCTGGAGCAGAGTGAACACAGCACAGGGGGCCCCCCAGGGAGGGGGGAGGCCTCAGGGCTGGGGCACGCCCTGCCGAGGTTTTAGGGCTGGAATGATGACTCCTGCTGGGTTTAAAGTGATGACTTGGCCCTCAGGTAAAGAATGGATGCCAGGGGCAACAGCAGAAGTGGCGATGTGGGTTGGGGGGATGTTTGGAGTCCCTTTGAAAGGTGCTGGTCTCGCCAACTAGGGTCCAAGTGAGACTGAGCGGAGTGAGCGGGTTGGCGCTGTGACCTTACTATGAGACAGAGAGCTTGCCTGCTCTACCTATAGGGGGCAAGGAAAAACTGAGTCACTTATTTGTATTGGAGGAGACTGGGTTTACAATATTGTGTTGGTTTCTGCAGCACAATGAAGTGAATCAGCTATTCAGTCCAGTTCAGTTCGGTCGCTGAGTCGTGTCTGACTCTTTTTGACCCCATGAATCGCAGCACGCCAGGCCTCCCTGTCCATCACCAACTCCCGGAGTTCACTCAAACTCATGTCCATTGTGTCAGTGATGCCATCCAGCCATCTCATCCTCTGTCGTCCCCTTCTCCTCCTGCCTCAATCTTTCCCAGCATCAGGGTCTCTTCAAATGATCAGTTTTTCACATCAGGTGGCCAAAGTATTGGAGTTTCAGCATCAGTCCTTCCAATGAGTATTCAAGACTGATCTCTTTAGAATGGACTGGTTGGATCTCCTTGCAGTCCAAGGGACTCTCAAGAGGCTTCTCCAACACCACAGCTCAAAAGCATCAATTCTTCGGCGCTCAGCCTTCTTCACAGTCCAACTCTCACATCCATACATGACCACAGCAAAAACCATAGCCTTGACTAGACGGACCTTAGTCGGCAAAGTAATGTCTCTGCTTTTGAATATGCTGTCAGGTTGGTCATAACTTTCCTTCCACGGACCAAGCGTCTCTTAATTTCACGTCTGCAGTATGTGTGCCTGTATCTCATCCTTCCTGAAGTTCCCTCTCTCCCACCCCAGCCCCACCCTCTAGGTCGCCTGGAGCTCTGAGTTGAGCTCCCTGAGCTACGGAGCAGCTTCCCACCAGCGCTCTGTTTGCACATGGCAGTGTATATACATCACTGCTTCTCTCTCAGTTGGTCCCATCCTCCCCTTCTCCCCCTGTGTCCCCATGAAGGATGAGTCACTTAGGTTCTGAGGTTTGGGGCTGAGTCCAGGGGGTGTCTGCTGGCACAGGATCTGCCTCTGAGTCATTCTCCACCCCTCAAGCCAAGAAAGCAGTTGGGGACCCAGCGTCACAGTGCAGGGAGCCTCTCCTTACGGCTCCCAGGGCGGAGGGGTTTTTGGAGGGATCCCCGAAACCACTGGCCTGATGACGGCACAGGCGGGGCTCTGAGGAGAGGGGGCTGCTCGTGGCTGGTCCTGCCCTGTCCAGGAAAGAAAGGAGTTGGGGGAAGTCCCTGGTCGCAGCCCTGTCTGTAGCATCTGGGGACTTGGCAGTAAGGAGGACTGGCCTTCTTCCTGCACAAGTGGCCCTCTCAATAGTGCAGAGTGTGGAAGCGAGGAGCTTTGGGAGGTTTAGAAAAGGGAAGTGCCTTGGATCAGGCCAGGAAATGTGTGTCATGGGAACCAGAGTTCAGGGCCATTGAGCCTCTGGACCCTGGCAGCTCCAGCCCTGGGGAGGGTTATCCAGGAGGCTTCAGCCCCCGGTCCAGAAAGAGCCCAGAGAAACCCGAGGGAACTGGTCACCTGCAGCAGGGTCCAGAGGGGCCCAGTACCCAGAGGATGCCTGAAGGAAGAGCAGGTCACCCGGCAACATCTTCCTTGCCAATCTGTCCTCCTCATCACCCGCCACCTGTGGGCCAGGCTCTGCCTCCTGCAGGGGGAGCAGCAGGGGGCCGCTGAGGACTACATGGAGGTCCTGGAGCACTCCCTGGGGAACCCCTGGGTTGGAGGAAAGGACGAGAGAGGGAAGGAGGATCTCTGTGACTGATGCCAACCACCCGAGACTTGGACCCCAGATCCTAACCCCCCCTCCCCAGATAGACATCTGTTCACTCCCTCACTCACCCAACCAGCAATACTGGGGGTGCCTGCTGGCAGGAGTGTTGTGGCTACTGGAGGACACAGGAGCTTATGTGAGGACCCTCAGAAGGAGACTCCCAAGAAACCCACAAAGGCCCCTCAAAGGAAATGAAAGTGAAGTCACTTAGTCGTGTCCGACTCTTTGCGACCCCATGGACTGTATCCTACCAGGCTCCTCTGTCCATGGGATTTTCCAGGCAGGAGTACTGGAGTGGGTTGCCATTTCCTTCTCCAGGGATCTCTTCCCGACCCAGGGATTGAACCCACGTCTCCCGCATTGTAGGCAGACACTTTTACTGTCTAAGCTACCAGGGAAGTCCCCTCAAACGAAAGCACTGCTTTAAACCTCCCCCAGAGCCAGAGAATGTTCCCACCAAGCCAGCAGCATTTCCTCTCTTCCCACCTTCCTCCTGGCCCCAACCTTCCCTCTGCTGCCCGGAATAGCACGCATTCCAGGAGCTAGCACTTGGACGTGGGTCCTCATCCCCACCCTCAGCGTTCCTCTTTGTTTCCACGCTCTATTGCCAGCAGCTCCCAAGGTCACAAGGTCCCTCTGACCCTTGGGTCTCTCTGCTCCCGTATCAGAAGGAGAGTCAGCCTGGAGCTCCGAGCTTCTATCACTGGCACCTCCAGCCCCGCCCCTAGGAAACATCTTTTTTATTTTGACTCCCACCCTCCCAGGATGATCCCTCTCACTGTAAATTCCTACACCTCAATTTTTCCAGCAGTGGGAAACCACCTGTCTTGGGGCCAGCAGGCAGTTAGTCATGGGACCCCCAGTGAGTTATTTCATGTCTCCGGGCCTCTGTTTCCTGACCTGGCTTCATGCACACACTGGCCAGAGGCCTTATGTGGCAACGATGGTGTCCAGAGTGGAAGTGGGGTCACTCCGTCCTCTCAGCAGATCCATCCCAGTGGGTTGATGAGAAACACAGAACAGTTTCTGAGTTTGCTAGGAAGAAGCTCAGGTGGCTTGGACTGGTTGTGTCGGTGGGAAAGCACCTGGAAACCCCCAGCTCCTGCTCTTAACGCCACTTCTGCCCCCCACCCTACTCCCACCATGGAGGTTGAATCCACACCGATGGTCAGAGCTGAGCCTGGAGATTCATACCCAGAGCTGCACGCCGGGCACAGAGGAGATGTGTTCTCGGGGGCTCTGAGCTGGAGGCTCAATCCTGCAGCTGCCTGGCACTGGGTGTGGAGGCTGGAGCAAGCCACCTTGGCTCAGAGCCCCTTTGCTAGGAGCCAACAGAGATAAGTTTAATCTGCTGGATAATTGTTTCAGGGCAGGGAGCAGAGCAGAGCCTGGGCCAGAAAGACACCTTCCCCCCGGGGCCTGAGGCTCAGTCAGTGTCTGGAATGGTTCAGGGGAGGGGGACCAATAGCCCCTCCTTGCTCGCTCAAGGCTCCTCATTCACGGGGGACCTTGGCCCCCGGGGGCTTTTTCGCAGTCTCGCTGCACCTTAGTTATGACACCACTGGGACAGGGCCTCTGCCCCCCTCAACACGCCTTCACTTAACTTGTCACCGGGGCATCCAGGTGCCAGGCCCCTCACTAAGCGTCAAGGATGCAGTATGAAGCAGCGGGCGTGGCCCCTGCTCCCATACTGCTCATTTCAGGAGGACTTTAGAACTCTTTTGCTCCCTGGCCTCAGTCCACGCTGGGAGGTCGGGCATCGGCACACCCCTCCCCAGCCACCCAGAGTGGTCCCTGCTATCTCAGGTTGCTCCTTTGGCTACTTGGTCCAGAGTTTCATTCTCGCTATGGTTAAAAAAAAGGAAAAAAAAATCAGACATCACAGAACTGAAGCACTGCCTAGGCTCATGAAGGTCATTTTCACCTCCCAGGTCACTTCTCTGCAATGAGGCACAACCGCCTTTTGCTTCAACCGTTTCCATGCTGATTCCCCATAGGCCTGACGAGGGAGCTGGGAAAGGTGAGCCCAGGGAGGTGGTAAAGAAACTGTAACGGGGCCCGTAGAGTTTGGCATGTATACTGAGGACAACGGGAAGCACTGACAGTCCAAAGCACTGAGGACAGTAACATGAGGGCCCTGCAAGTGTTACTGAGCGCACACTCGGTGCAGGCCTGCACTGGGCTCTGGGGGTAGAGAGTTGAACAAGACAGACAAGCTTTTCACCCTTACAGTACTTTCCAGTGGGGCGGGGGGCAATAACAAATTATGTACACACATACATTCATTTAATGAATAGAATTTATTGGAGAGTGGGAAGGAAATAAACAGGATTCTGGGACTGAGAGTACAAGGAGGAATCCTCTTTAGAGAGTGTACCTGGAGAAAAAGTCTCTCTAAGGAAATGACTTTCTTATTGAGTCCTAAGAGTTGAGAAGGAGCCAGCCTTGTGAAAACCAGGAGAAAGAGTGTTCTGGGCAGGTGGGCGGGGATAGGGGTGAGTGAGCAGCATGTGCAAAGGCCCTGCGGCAGGAAGCAGCTTAGAGGACCCCTGGACCTGATGGTTGGGGTGATGAGGAAAGTAACAGGAGAACTGGAGGCAAACTGACGATGTCCCCATGCTTCAGAGCACCTGAAAAATGACAGCACCACGAGTGCAGAGATGAAGGGATATGGAACAAAGTGAATACGCTTCAGAGACAAAACCAACAGGATTGCTAGTGGGGGGCAGTGATGTCCCCCACATTTCTGGCTGGAGCTGGTATTTGCTGAGATGGGGAAGCCTGGGAAAAGGGGGATCTGTCTGGAGAATAAAACAAGGGCAGATTTACCTTCTGGAATGCATGGTGAAGGCCAGATATGGGGAAGGCAACAAGCCCAGGACAGGGAGCCCAGTTTCAGGTTGACGAGGAGACCGAGGGCGGGGACCATGTGGATGTGGGGGAAATCCACATCCCTGCTGAACAAGCCGACAAAGTGCTCTGGGTGTCTGTCCCCAGGTGGCTGAGCAGGCTGAGCAGAGGGAGAACGCTGAAGTGAAACCACAGTATGGAGATGACAGAAGGCGAGTGAGGGGGAAATTGGGTCACAAGAGAGACCAGGAGGAGGCTGCGGCAATGTGACATCTTGGCAGCTGGCTGTGCGCCATGGACACGGGAGGGCTGGACACCAGCATCTGTGCAGGGACCAAGCCGTCCCGAAACAGCTGGCCAGGCAGCCACGCCCATGCCCTTGGCCAAGGTTCACGGAGGGAAAGCAGGATGACCTTGCTAAGAGGTTCAGGACAGAGCGCTGAGAGAGGCTGCAGGCAGGGCAGGCTTTCTGCCCTCAACACCTCCACTACGTCCCCTCGAACCAGGTCCCACGCTGCACCGCTGAGACAATCCCTCTTCACTTTGGCCTCACTGTCCTCCGGCACTGCCCCTTCTGATCTCGAAGGCCGGTCAAGGCCCCAGTGAGGGGGCTAGCCCAGCAGGTGGGGGAGAACAAGGTATAGCCCTTTATAGACCAAAATCAGTGGCTGCTTGGACACAGGAAATGCCAGTTATGCAGGCATTCATTCACTCACTCATTCATTCATGCCTGCGGGCATTCAGCAAACACTGATGAGCATCTCTGATGTCAGGCAGTGCCCCAGGTGCTGGGCACCCAGGCTCTGTCCTTGGAAAAAGACAGATCAAGGCCTGGACATTGCTGGCCATCAAGACCTCTCGCTCTTTTCTTCCTCCCTCTCTCCCACTTCCTCCCTTCCTGGTGCCCAGAGTTGTCCTGAATCATCACCCAGTGCTCACTCCCACCCCTAGACCTCACGCAGTTTATGCTGATTGAAGCCCATTTCTTTAATCCTGTTTCATGGAACTAAAATGTAGGGAGAAATCAGATTGTAAAGAGCAGTAAATGACATTTTTCTGAATTTGGCCTTTGTGCTGAGAGGGCGGCGTTGCAGGATTTTAGGTGAGGGATGGCATTAGGTTTCCATTTAAAAAACACCTGCAGCGGGCGAGGCAACGACGGGATGGGAGGCCCGGAGAGGAAGACAGTGAGATGGGAGGAGGGGAAAGCACTCAGGAGGCCCCTCACCACCCCCACTCCACCCACCACATCCCCCTGCTGGCAGAAAGGGCTTCCCTTGTGGCTCAGCTGATGAAGAATCTGCCTGCAATGCAGGAGACCTGGGTTTGATTCCTGGGTTGGGAAGATCTCCTGGAGAAGAGCAAGGCTACCCACTCTGATATTCCAGCCTGGAGAATTTCTTGGACTCTATAATCCATGGGCTTGCAGAAAGGAACTGAAAAGTCTCCTGATTTGTAGGGGGGCTCTGCCCCAGAAAGGTGTCTGTCTATGTGTGAAGTTTAACCATCACAGATTGGGCAGCCTCCATTTCTCAGACTCCTTCATCTATAATTAATCCCCTCCAAGCGGCCTTGTCAGGAAAAATTACACTTAATCTCTCTTTTCTGGAGGTGAAGAAACCGGGATTTGACTCCCAGCCGACCTGGACTTGAATCATGGCTCCACCACCTGCCCAAGGATTTAGGTAGGAAGTGAGGCAGTACAAGGCCTGTGGGCTTTGCCGCTAACAAAACTTTACTGGGAAGAGTTGCATCTTCCGGGCCCCAGGAGCTGGATTTCTGGCGCCCACCAGCCTTGCGGTGGAAGTGATGAGTGCTTCCAACCTCAGCCCTGGGAACAGCCTTGAATCGGCTCCCAGCCCTGCCCCCACCTCCCTGCTCCTCTCCCATCTGTTGCTCTGCGCCCAGGAGGAGAGTTCTGTAAGGGCGGGGGCCTGGGTCCTAGGCAGGGTCCGAGGAGAGGCCGGCCCACCGCCCCATCTACCCTGCTCTGCACCGGTCTTTGTTTCCGGTATTAGCCCGGGTGGGGCGATAAGGAGAGCAACCGCGCCACCTGCTGGGCATATTGGGGAAACTCCAGCTGCGCTCGGGGGAGGCGTGGGTGGGAAATGACCCTGCAGGGGTGTGGCTTTCGGGCCCAAGACTCTTGGGTCAACAAAAGGGATGTAACAAGTGACGAGTGAGCTCTACTATAGGAGTAACCCTGGGGACAGAGCGCCATTTCAGCCAGAGGCAGGAAATCCAGTGCCAAAGGAGGTGCCTGTTACCTGTGCACGGAGGTGACGGGGATACAGTGGGCAGTGCAGGGGCACAGGGGAGGAAAAGGGTGGGAGAGGCAAATATTTCGATGATTAAAATGCAGTGTTTCCAAGACCAATGAGGGGCTTCCCAGGTGGCACTAGTGGTAAAGAATCTGCCTCCAGGAGACTATAAGAGACGTAGATTCTATCCCTAGGTCAGGAAGATCCCCTGGAGGAGGGCTGGCAACCCACTCCAGTATTCTTTCCTGGAGAATCCCCATGGACAGAGGAGCCTGGTGGGCTACAGTCCATAGAGTTGCGAAGAGTCAGACACAACTGAAGCGGCTTAGCACAGGACAAGACCCATGATGGGAGAAATATGATGGCAGACCAGACAGGCAGTTAAATTGACTTAATAGGTTCCTGTTAGGTGCTGCTCCTGAATCCAGAGGGATAAATATTAATAGGAATTCAGCCAGGATAAAGTAAGATATTCCAAAGAGAGGGCACAGCAAGGCCTGGACCGTGTGGCCTTCCTGGCTCAGGCCCAGGGCTAGTTTCTTCCTTTCTGCGCACCGCCCCCAGCCACGGACCCACCCCCAGCAGCTGGAGTGAACTCAGCACTTCCCTTGGAAATGCTGTTCCTGACCTCTGTCATAGTGGCAGGAGCTCAGAGTCCTGCCCTCCACAACCCCTGGCCAGCAGACTCCCTCCTCCTATCCACCATGGCTCCAATGGCTTCCTCCTCCAATACAAGCAAGACTAGAAACTAGCGTGGTTGGGAGACTGCTATGCGACCACCCTGTGCCCACAGATCTGAGGTCAGCCCAGGCCTGAAAGCTTGGTGGCAAGAGGGGAGAATGGCCCCAGTTGGGCCCATTCGTCACAGCTCGGGGCTTCCCTGGTGGCTCAGCTGGTAAAGAATCCACCTGCAATGTGGGAGACCTGGGTTCGATCCCTGGGTTGGGAAGATTCCCCGGAGAAGGGAACCCACTCCAGTATTCTGGCCTGGAAAATACCATGGATTGTATGGGCCATAGGGTCGCAGAGTCCAATAGAACTGAGCGACTTTCACTTTCACCACAGCGCCCTCTGCAGGTGCTTGGATGAACTGATCTGGGGTGAAAGCCGGCACTGCAGAGGTAGATTTAGGAAGAGAAATTCACATCTACATTCATTCCATGGGTCTGCCATTCTGATCAATGCGATATGTCAACCATCATTTACTAACAGGTGTCAAATCGTGTGTGTCTGTGGAGGCAGGTGGAACACCAATGAACGTTTCCTGGGGCATCTACTGCCTGAAGTGGGAACTTGATCAGATTCCCTGAAATTCTAACCAGAGGCCAACTCCTGAGCTGCGATCCAGTGTAAGTTTATACTGATCCCAGAGTCTTCTGATATCCCAAAGCATCTCTGAATTCATTTATGATTCAACTTGTTTGGACAGGATTGTGTTTCGCTGTGTGGTATGTGTCAGAGGTCGCATGTCCAGTGCAACATTGACATGAAGAACCAAAGCAGGCCCACCCATCAGTCAAGGGGTCTACTTCGTAGTTTTCTATGAATCTGTGAGGTGCATTGCCCTAAGTAGTTATCTCCACTTACAGAGGAGGCAGAAAAACCAATCAAGAGTCCTTCCCAAGAGCCCAGGGTGAGTAGAAGCTCAGCTTTCCAGAGTTATCTTCAAGAGCTCTGGACATTTCCTCAAGTGAAGACTGGTTCTCTCTCCTTGGAGATTAGGGTCCTCTGATAGCAGCCAGGATATGTTTAGTTGCTCAGTCATGTCTGACTCTTTGAGACCCCATGGACTCTAGCCCACCAGGCTCCTCTGTCAGTGGCATTCTCCAAGCAAGAATACTGGAGTGGGTTCCATTTCCTTCTCCAGGGGATCTTCCCAGCCCAGGGATTGAACCTGGGTCTCCTGCACTGCAGGCAGATTCTTTACCATTGGGCCACTGGGGAAGCTCACCATCCAGGAACTACTACTAAGAAATCTTTTTTTCTCTCTTTCTTAAAGTATTGTTCTAAAAAGGACAATTAAAGCCCAGAAATGTGAGCATTAAATAAAGAAGTTGTATCAAAGTCAGCATCACGGAAATGAGAGAATGTTTAGGAACGATCAGTATACAGGTTCAAAATAGTTCTTGTAAATGTCCAACCACTGGAAAACTTTCAAAATGCCAGGGAGCCAATGGTTTCCAAATGAAAATATTTTTAAAGTGTAATAAAAGCCCTCTCTCATTTCTGGTAACATCTCAGTTTACTGAACAAAATAACCAAGAGCCTCTATATCAGCTGCACTTCCTTCCTGGGAATCTGTAACTGCCAGAGCACAGAGCTTGACTAACGACCGTTAGACATGGCCCCCACCAGGTGTGTTTAGAGAACTGGCTTGTGTGGGAAAGCCTCGCACGTCTGGTCCCCAGGTCACTCACCGTCTTTGAACCTGATAATCACCAGAAGCAGGAAATGGGGAAGCAGAACTGATTTCTGCTTTCTGAGGGAGGGAGCGGAATGTCCTCAGATTAAGGGTCAAGTTTCACTATCTGTAAAGAACCCAGGTTTTCTTTTCCCAAAATCAAGGCAAGAAAGAGCATAGACCTTTGAGCTGAAAGACCCAGATTGGAGTTCTAACTCAGCCCTGGCTGTCTCTGAACTGACTCTTCCTCAGGAAATGCCCAGATCCTGAAGGGACCACACTCCACTGACTTCAGGAGGGCGAGGTGAACAGGCAGTAAGGTATTTGGGAGAATGTTTCTCACGTATCTAGTGTCACACGGGTGATGGGGTTTATCGAGAAAAAGTGCTGAGATGACATGTGTGTTCTTACAATTCTTTTGTTTCTAAGTACAAATGAGTTTAGGCAAAATGGAGTCTTTGTTTCTGCTGTTGGGGAGCAGTAGTTATCAGATCTGATTGCAAATATCCTTTCTTTCTTCCTGGTACATGGAAGGACTGACGTTCTCTGCCATCTCCAAAGTCCGGCGTGACCATGTGACTACCCTTGCCATCTGGGCAGAACTTTAACAGCAGGCATGCAATCTGTCATATTTCCCTGTCCTGCCTCGGTGACTGGGGAGGCATGTGTTGAGATGAAATTTCCATGTCCTTGGCCCCTTAGTGACTACTTTTGAACAGAGTCTCCAACCTGCACTGACTGTGTAGCAAAAAATAAACTTCTGTTGTGTAAAAGTCACTGTAACCTCAGAGAGACTGATCTTCTAGGGTTAGCTAATCCCTAGAGAGAGCAAACAGCTCCCTGAGAACACACCTTTGATACACAGGCCAACCAATCCCCATCCACAATCCCAACTATGTCTTCTATCAAACTCTCATACCCAAGCCAGTATTCGCCCTGCCCTGAGTCACCCCAAGACCAAGTACTAAACAGCAAGGGCCACACCTGTAGCCCAGAGCCTACCAAAATTATCCAACCTAGCCAATCCTATGCCTACATCTCCATTTCTTCCTGTGAGAACCCCAATAGAGGCTCTGCGTGCCTGCTCTTATCACCACTCCCGTCCCCCACCCTATTGCCCTGAGTGTTAGCCATTCAGTCCTGTCCGATTCTTTGTGACCCTATGGACTGTAGCCCACCAGGCTCCTCTGTCCATGGGATTCTCCAGAAAAGAATACTGGAGTGGGTCGCCATGCTCTCCTCTAGAGGATCTTCCTGCCCCAGGGATCGAACCTACATCTCTTGGGGCTCCTGCATTGGCAGGCAGTTTCTTTACCACTCAGCCACCTGGGAAACCCAATAAAGGCTGTGGACCACACTATCTGCCTCCAGGCCAACTCTGATTCTTTCCCGTTAGTCCTGCAAGACATTCCATGCCTCCGGTTTCTAAGGCTATGTGAGAGAAACTTCTTCCTTTGTGACAATCATTTGTGTGTCTGTGTGTCTTACCGTTCTGGATAAAAATGCATCCCAGTCCATTTTAACACAAACCTGACCCATCCTGATGGATACAGTAGGAGGAAGACTGGGACTGGCTTCATTGGATTTTCTCATTTTCCTCCTGACTTTGGGGTTCTGCTTTGCTCCAGGCGCGCCTCTCCTACCGCAGATGGGCTTTCTCTCCGTGGGGGAACAGGGACCCAAGCATGGCTTTCCTATCAGAGCTGAGAGGCAGGAGGTGAATTGTTGCCAATTTCAGCAAAAAAAAAAAGCCATAGGGAAAGATCAGATTGGCCCAACCTGAGTCATGTACAATCTCCCGGGGACACATACGTTTATCAGGACTGAGCCATCTGCTCACCCCTGTGGCTGGCTGGGTGGACAGTGCTGGGCAGCCGGGGGTGGCCATCACTGAGATCTACCATGGCCCTTTCATGGATGGAGCCTGGACACCCAAACCTTGCTGCAACCTAAGGAAAGGGCGGTCTGCAGGCAACTGCTCATTAGTACTACTGGGAAACCAGACAAGCACTGAACGAAGGAACTTTCTTTGATATAGAAGCTAGGAGGTTTATTCTGAGATAGGGTCAGGCCAACCATTAATATGGTAGCTACAAACAGTCCATGCTAACAATGGGAAAACCACCCCCTTAAATGAGCATGAGCAGAGAAGGGTAGCAAACAGTTATCATTTTTCGCCTGCACACGTGGCTTGTGGGATCTTAGATCCTTGATCAGGAAAGTGCAGAGACTTAACCACTAGGCCTCCAGGGAAGTTCCTCAATGTTATCTTTTGAATGCTCTGTCACACACCCAGTTTTGTTCAGGTGGATCTGGCTAAAGCAATGTCCAGCTGTCCAGACACCTCTGCCAGGCTTCCTGCTTCAAGTCAATTTCTTGCTGATTCATGTCAGTGTATGGCAAAAACCACTACAATATTGTAATTAGCCTCCAATTAAAATTAATTAAAAATTTCTTGGTTGCCCACGGCCAACCCAGCAAACAGGTTATTTGGAGATCTCTATGGGTCACAGGGAGTGGAAGGAAAAAAGAGAGGGATGGAGTATCAATGTTATCTTTTGAATGCTCTGTCACACACCCAGTTTTGTTCAGGTGGATCTGGCTAAAGCAATGTCCAGCTGTCCAGACACCTCTGCCAGGCTTCCTGCTTCAAGTCAATTTCTTGCTGATTCATGTCAGTGTATGGCAAAAACCACTACAATATTGTAATTAGCCTCCAATTAAAATTAATTAAAAATTTCTTGGTTGCCCACGGCCAACCCAGCAAACAGGTTATTTGGAGATCTCTATGGGTCACAGGGAGTGGAAGGAAAAAAGAGAGGGATGGAGTCACGACAAGGCTGAACTCTACCTAAGGCTGAGACCAGGGGCTCTCAACCTGGAGATACTGGGCTGGCCACCAGGGTCTATGAACACTTGTCCTTGAATATAAAAAATTTAGTGTTCACTTCCTACAGGAAAGATTCAGGGTTTTCATTAGGTTCTCAATGGATATAGCCCCAAATGGGTCAAGAACTGCCATTTTAACAGAAGGTATCTCAGCTTCCAGGAAATGGCAGAGAGGAGTCCAGGGATTTTTTTTCTTGACTTCCCTAGCATTTCACTGGCGGGGGCAGAAGTAAGATTTCTTGTCTCTACTTCAGTTCCAGTATTTTCCAAATGGAGCTAAAGTCACAGAACTCTAAGCCCCTTGCAGAGTCCTGTGGCGTAGAGACCTGGGCCCAAGATCTGATCAGGCAACTTACTAGCAGGTGACTTTACCTGGATGACCTGACTTTTGTAGATAAAGAGAGGAGTCACTCATTGTCATACAAACCCCGTTATAGTAGATGAAACAATGAGCACAGAGAGCTCTCTACTCTCCATCCCATTAATAACCAAAGCTAACAGTATCCAGCCCTTATTTGTCCTAATAGTGCTAAGTGCTTTTTAGGTTCGTTATACCACTTAAATCTTCACAAAAATTCTACAGAACAGATGCAATTATTATTCCCATTTAATTACAAAAAAAAAAGAGTAAAAACTCAGGGTGGGCAGGAATTGAACTCAAGTGCATCCTCTTAGCCTGAGGCCCCACCTCCTCCATCCATCTTCCCAAGCGCGCCATCCACACATCACCTGAGAAGTCGCCAAAACAAAGCACTCAGAGCAGGCTGCAGGCTCTTGCTCCTGAGTGATAGGGATAAGGGGCACCTCTTACACTGAGCCCAGTGTAAGGCATGTCACAGTGACAATTCCATCCAGTTAAACTCCTTGAGGAGTGCTTTTATTATTATTACTTATTTGGCTGGAATGGGTACCAGTTGCAGCATGTGGGATCTAGTTCCCTGACCAGGGATCGAACCCAGGCAGCCCCACCTCCTCCATCCATCTTCCCAAGCGCGCCATCCACACATCACCTGAGAAGTCGCCAAAACAAAGCACTCAGAGCAGGCTGCAGGCTCTTGCTCCTGAGTGATAGGGATAAGGGGCACCTCTTACACTGAGCCCAGTGTAAGGCATGTCACAGTGACAATTCCATCCAGTTAAACTCCTTGAGGAGTGCTTTTATTATTATTACTTATTTGGCTGGAATGGGTACCAGTTGCAGCATGTGGGATCTAGTTCCCTGACCAGGGATCGAACCCAGGCCCCCTGCATCAGAAGCACGGAGTCTAAGCTACTGGACCACTGGGGAAGTCCTGGGGAGCACGTTCATCACAGCTCTCGTGAGAAGCACCTGCTGATGTCAGCTCTGCTTTCGCTCTATGGACAGACGGCTATGCGGAAGGTGGGCCAGTTCACAAGACCAGTTTCAGGTCACAGCATGGTCATGAGATGAGCCAGGAAGGACGACGCGCAGA
>SJXQ01003675.1:30-87038 GCA_006408695.1 Aepyceros melampus | reverse complement strand
GGGAAGGACGACGCACAGATAGGTCATCTTACGAATGAGAGGCAGCACTGGTCCAAGGTAACGACTCAAGCCAAGGACAAGCTACAAAAGCGACTGGAATCACAAAGATTTTACAACTAGTATTTATTTCCAATCACTCCCACTTCTTCACCCTGAGTGGTCCCATTACATCAAGGAAGGGGCACCGGCTCCATGAAGAAGGGAATGAATTCCCACTTTCTACGCCGAAAGGCGGTGCAGTGGGACGAAGGGCTCGGGGAGGCTCTGGGCTCAGGGAGATGGGCACACTGCGGGGACCCTGCCCTGTGGGGTCGGTCTGGCTCCTCCGACAGAGCAGCAGGACTGTGGACATCACCTGCCTGACTCCCTGCACGTGTTCCAGAGCAGAAGCAAGCTCCACCGGCAGACTGAACGCTGGACAGGGACTTACTAAGACAAGCACCACAACCTGGGCCTGAATCGCGCACTCAGTCAGGCAGAGGCAGCTGACCCAGCCAACGCTCCCTCCCTCTCCCACCACAGCGGTCACGAAGTCCCCACAGGAGCCTTGTGGGGACAGTGGCTTCTGCCCACCAGCTTCAGAAAGAGGAAAAGGAAGACAAGTGAGGAGAAACGCGTGGGGGCCCGGCTGCTTCCTCCCGACCCAGCTGCTGCACCTTCTGGATGCCAGCCCCCTTCCGTGCTGGCACCCCACCCCTGCGGTGGGCGCTGGCGGGGCCACCACGTGCTGGGGGGCGGCGGGCAGGGCGCCGGCCCGCGGGCCGCCTCACTTGCTGGCCACGGCGGACAGCTGGTCCCGGATGCGGCCCAGCCCGTCTAACATCGTGTCCAGCGTTTCCTTACTCAGCTCCACGGTGACGGCCGATACGAAGGGCCTGTCCCCACACAGACTGGGATCTTCCTGGATCTGAGAAGAGAACATTTCCCCAGAGTCAAGGCTGTCTCTCTTCAACCCGCAGGCCTTACCTGGTTCTGGTGAAGCTCTGAGGAGAGGCTCTTTCTTCTTTGCTTAGAGTCACGAGACTAGTCCTGGAGTTACCCAGCAAATGTGGGCAGGGCAGGAGCCATCTCAGGGTCTCCGAACAGGAATCAGAGAAGCCAAGGCTCCCTCACCCTCCCAACCCCAACTCAGCGCGAGTGAAAACACCGCCTGGTGCATGCTGGCACTTTAGACCGGGGCTCCATGGGTATGTAAGAATCCGCGAGGATGGAGGAAAAATATTACAACCTCTAGTTATATGTGTTTGCATCTTTTTTTAAAAGTTGTATCTTTTTTATGTCTTACACTAAGTTGTTAGAGGCACCCTTTGTTTTAATTTTCTCCCCGGTGTTGAGTTTCTGGCTGTCTGGTGGTTAAGTAAATACAGCATTACCTTATCTAGTTTTAACTAAAAACTGGGAAAAAAAAAACCTGAAACTGTTAGTCGCTCAGTTGTGTTCAACTCTGTGTGACCCCATGGACTATAGCCCACCAGCCTTCTCTGTCCATGGGATTTTCCAGGCAAGAATACTGGAGTGGGTTGCCAGTTCCTTCTCCAGGGGATCGTCCTGACCCAGCGATCGAACCCGGATCTTCTGCATTGCAGGCAGATTCTTTATCATCTGAGCCACTAGGGAAGCCCAGATTTTAATTAAACAAACCCTAAAAACAGGTATGTGACTTAAAAAGACTCCTGAAAATAACTGTGAAGATACCACCAATGAGGCAACTGCATGTGAACAATAAAGAGCTGACACTTCTCCAGCTGCGAATAGGAGCCCCTGTGCAGCATGGTACAAACAGCGACAGCCCCCTTAGCTTGGACAAGAATTCAGTCAAGTATACGACACTTACCAAGAAGACAATTTGAAATTTGAGTGCGTGCTTCTATTGTTAAAGCCAAACCTTCCTGTTTAAGTGTCAAAGGTAACCTTTAGGTTCAGCTGCTGCTGCTGCTGCTAAGTCGCTTCAGTCGTGTCCGACTCTGTGCGACCCCAGAAACAGCAGCCCACCAGGCTCCCCTATCCCTGGGATTCTCCAGGCAAGAACACTGGAGTGGGTTGCATTTCCTTCTCCAATGCATGAAAGTGAAGTCGCTCAGTCATGTCCGACTCTTAGCGACCCCATGGACTGCAGCCCACCAGGTTCCTCCGTCCATGGGATTTTCCAGGCAAGAGTACTGGGGTGGGGTGCCATTGCAGCAAATTATTTTTAAAATTTGTATCTCATGTCTATCTTATTTTTTTTTAATATTTCTACTTTTGCTATAGGTTTTTTTTATGACTGTACTATGCTAATTCACGTATACTTTCTAAATAAACACTCTGCACTTTAGGGGTGCTACAGTTTCTTAATGTATGGGGTTAAGGGCTTCCCTGATGGCTCAGCAGGTAAAGAATCTGCCTGCAATGCAAGAGACACAGGAGATGCAAGTTTGATCCTTGGGTCAGGAAGATCCCCTGGAGGAGGGAATGGCTACCCTCTTCAGTATTATTGCCTGGTAAAATTCCATGGACAAATGAGCCTGGCGGGCTACTGTCCAAAGGGTTGCAAAGAGTCGGACACGAGTGAGCGACTAAACACACACACAGAGATCCTATGATTTTGGAGACTGGCATTTCCGCTGGTCTGTGGGACACAGATCCTGCATGCCCGACCCCCTGCCTTCTAGTGAGCATGACGGCGGACATACCTTCATCTGGAGCAGACAGGTGGGGACGGCCATGCGGCTGATGCTGTCTGAGGAGGTTTTGATGTCCACCCTCCAGTCCAGGTCCACCAGGCGCGGCAGAGAGACTGCAGGGATACAGCTCAGCTCAGCCCTCGCACCACCGAGTAACCAAGCCTTTGCAACGAGCAGCTCTAAGAGCTGCGCACGTGTAAGGCCCTTAGTCCACACAGCAAGCCTCTGAAGGAGACAGAGAGATGGGGAACCCCCTGCCTTCTAGTGAGCATGACGGCGGACATACCTTCATCTGGAGCAAACAGGTGGGGACGGCCATGCGGCTGATGCTGTCTGAGGAAGTTTTGATGTCCACCCTCCAGTCCAGGTCCACCAGGCGCGGCAGAGAGACTGCAGGGATACAGCTCAGCTCAGCCCTCGCACCACCGAGTAACCAAGCCTTTGCAACGAGCAGCTCTAAGAGCTGCGCACGTGTAAGGCCCTTAGTCCACACAGCAAGCCTCTGAAGGAGACAGAGAGATGGGGCCCAAGATCCCACAGCAAGCCCTGGGCCTTCTTGACCACTGCTCGTGGGCCCCGCACGTGTTATAGTGTGGACTCCTGGTGCACAGCACCTCCAGGCTTCTGCCTGAACACCTAGCCCTCCAGACATCAAGGGAGAATGAGGAATGAATGACACAGGTAGAGAAGATGAGGCCATGGCCTCAGTCTTAGGAAATGTGTAGCTGTGCCAACAGCAGAAAGAGCTTTCGTTTGAGAGACACACAGGCTTGGCTTCAATATTCCTGTTTAAGAGATGGGGCCCACGATCCCACAGCAAGCCCTGGGCCTTCTTGACCACTGCTCGTGGGCCCCGCACGTGCTATAGTGTGGACTCCTGGTCCACAGCACCTTCTGCCTGAACACCTAGCCCTCCAGACATCAAGGGAGAATGAGGAATGAATGACACAGGTAGAGAAGATGAGGCCATGGCCTCAGTCTTAGGAAATGTGTAGCTGTGCCAACAGCAGAAAGAGCTTTCATTTGAGAGACACACAGGCTTGGCTTCAATATTCCTGTTTATCCTCTAAGCCTCTGTTTGCTCATCTGTATAATGGGGATGATCCCCACTCCGTTTACAAGGTTGCTGGGAGGACTAAATGAGCTAATGCAGGCCGAGTTCTGCAGCACTGTGACCAAGTTTAGTGTGACCGTTTATCAAGCACCCAGTTTTATTCATTCTTTCACAATAATTTCAATTATGGTTAATTTGTTTACTAATGGAAACACGGTCATTGTAAGTACTTTCTGCTTTGGACATTGGGTTTTTTGTTTTTTTTAACATCCCTTATAATCAGAAACAATATTAAAAAGTAGAATTAAAAAGAAATGCAGAACAACCACTGTTGAGTTTGGAATTGGGTTAATTCACTTTGGTTTTAGTTAAAAACTCCAGCAGATTTAGGGTTAGGGCTGGGGAGGAAGGAGGGTGGGGGAAGAGGCAGGTTCCCTGGTACTCACTCTGATTCGCTTGGGCTTCAGCTCTCCAAGTAGATCTGTTTAGGGAAAGATGAGAAAAACAGAATGGAAAAGGGATGCCAACTGAGTCTTCTGATAATGAGGCCCGTGGGCCTGGGCCCCCATTCCTTCAGTGATCTTCAAACCTACAATCCCCTCCTGACAGGAGAGGACCACAGAAATGCCCCTCTCCAAGGAGCAGCTGTTTGTTTTATAGAATCGAGTGATGTAGAGACCAAGGTGTTCAGTTTTCACGGCTTAGGAAAAACAAGAGAAGGCTAAATGCCCTGTAATCACAGTGTACTACTGTTCTCAGAGACAAAGCAGAAAAGGTCAACTTATCCTTTGTTACTAGGCATCTACAACATGTTGGCACCTTACATAAAACACACCCAGACAGAACTAACGCTACAGCAAATCACGCCACAGTGAGGGGCAGAGTCAGAGTAAAGTGTGGTTACCCGTGAGAAGGTTTCTAAATAAGCAACAAAACCCTTGGTAAGTAAGTGTTATCTGTTGTGATTATCACAGAGGTCTGTTCAAGCCTGCTGCTAACCAGTAGTTAATCAGTTCTGCTTAAATTGTATGTACTGAAAAGGATTTTCCCAGCTAGAAAATGTACAGGTAATTCACAAAAGAAATAAAAATGATCAATAACATGAAAAAGATATTTGACATCACTAGTACCAAAGATTCATGCAAGCGTGCTAAGGCACTTCAGTCATGCCCAACTCTTTGCAACCCTTTGGACTGTAACTCTCCAGGCTCCTCTGTCCATTGGATTCTCCAGGCGAGAATGCTAGAGTGGGCTGCCACGCCCTCCTCCAGGGGATCTTCCTGACCCAGGGATCGAATTCGGGTCTCTTATGTCTCCTGAACTGGTAGGTGTGTTCTTTACCACCAGCACCACCTGGGAAACCCAGTACTAAAGATACATAAATTGAAATGAGGTACCATTTGCCACTTGTAAAACTCAGAAGTTAAAAAAAAAACAAAAACCCAGTGCAGGTGATGGTGTGGGGAGAGTAGCACACCCACGTCCTACTGATGGAGAAGTCATTGGTGCAATCTTTCCAATGGCTGACTTGATAATAAAAAGCCAAATGTCGATATCACCATTTACCAGCAAGGAAATAGTTAAGCACAATGTGGGCAAAGGTTCCCCAATAAAATGTTCACTGAAGTGAAAACTGCCAACAGCCTAAATGTCTAACACTAAGGTATCTATTAACTAAATTGTACATAATTTCTTCATATAATAAATACAGTTAGCCATTAAAAATAATACTGAAGGTAAATATTTATCACCCTGGAATATCATTCACATTAATACTGTGAACTGAAAACAAGCAAGTTATAAAACGGCACAACACTACTGTGTTAAACACAAAAGCAAAACAAAAATCCCTCCCTCTCTGTGTAAGTGGAAAAAGTACACCCCTCGAAAAAGGTTTTCTGTTAAGGAATGAACACTGCTAACCCTCTGGGTGGTGGATTTAATGGTTTTCTTCTTTTTTTGCTTACCTGTGCCTGCCTTTCAAGAATGAGCATACTTTATCTAGAAGAGAAATTAAAACATACCAGCACTATAAGAAACTCTCAAGAAATGAGCACTTACACGTGTTCCAGGATGATTTTTGTCAGCAGGTTTTTGAGGTTTTGGTGGAAATTTTCAGGAAAGAGTGCCAGAATCGCCTCGGCAGAGGAGAGGTCACGGAACACGGCCAGCCTGGTGAGGCGGTGCAGGGCTTGGAGCAGCTGCAGGGCAGACGGGGAGCCTGGGCGGTGAGGGGCACTGGGACAGGGGACAGGGCGCCATCCCCTGCTGGGAAGAGGGCCTGCCGCAGGCTGCCACTGTCACTCATGCTGGGTCTCACAAGTGCAGAGGCCCTGGGGGCCCAGCCGCTGATGCCCACGTGCCTCAGCCCGCCTCCAAGTTCACTTGTTGCTTAGAGGACATGCAGCTGCCCAACCAAGGATGCTATCAACCTGCCAGAAAGTCTATCTGCTGGTGGGCAAAGGGCTAATAAAGCCCGTTTTTTTCCTGGTGCATGGACTCTGACCTTAAGCTAACTTTCTAGCCTGTTCCCCTGGTAATGTGAGAGAAGCGGCAAGTCAGCTGTGTTACTAGGCAACGCTGCACTGGTCCCTGCCGCTGGACTGGGAGGCCAGTGGAGACACCAGAGCCCACGGTTTGGGCTTCCCTGAGTGTGGTCACACGGTCCCTGCCAGCGCCCGAAATTGTGCTTACTGCACTGGTACTGGCTCCGGGGGAGTTTGGGCTTTTCATCCAGAGTGGCTGGAATGTCACCTCCTTACCCCTAGCTGTCACCAGGGAGGGCGAGGAGAGCAAAGAGCTCCAGGCTGGCTGTGCAGAGCCCCCTGTGGAAGGAGTGTCTCGCGCGGCCCTGCTAGGACACGGTCCAGGTTCCACCCCGTGTCGTTCCAAGTGCGTATGTAGCCAAGTGTGGCCTGTCCTCGTCTTGTGAGTATCACACTGCTTAGCTGCACCTAACAAGATGCTCCGGAGGGAATTTTCTCTGCCTTAGGGCTTTCTCAGATGCCATGGGAGGCTGCTCAGCTCAGAAAAGCACAAGTGTGGCTTTCATGCACACTGTCTAGGTAACAAATCTGAAAAGGAAACGGTCAAGAGCTCTGATTCTGGGTACAGTCTTCCCATCCATGCCTCATCGTTAACGATGTGAAGGTTCAATGACAATAGCTTTTTTGGGGGGCGGAGGGCATAGTTGCTTTACAATACTGTGTTAGATTCTGTTGCACAACAAAGGTTATCAGGAGAAGGAAACGGCAACCCACTCCAGTATTCTTGCCTAGAGAATCCCCACGGACAGAAGAGCCTGGCAGGCTACAGTCCATGGGGTCACAGGAGACGGACACGACTTAGCAACTAACCCACACCAAAGTGTATCAGCTGTGAGTATACATATATCCCCTCCCTCTTGGGTCCCCCTCTCACCCCCTCATCCTACAGGGCTGCCTCTAGGCTACCACAGAGCACAGAGCCGAGCTCCCTGTGACATACAGCAGGCTCCCACTGAGTTCCCTAACGTTAAAAAAAAAAATCATCTATAATGTCAACAGACAACTCTGGGGAAAACTTCCCTTGGACATGGCAGTGGCTGGGACGTCAACGAAGAGACCGATGAGCTGAGAAGCCAGTGGCCAGAGGTCGTTTCTGACCACACTTACTTGTTCTGCCTCCTCCTGGGTCACGGACAAGCTGGAACACGTAACATCCAAGAGATTCTTGGAGCCAAGGGCTGAACTGGAAAAGCTCTCTTGGCACAGCTGCTGACAACATCTTTCGAGGAGGCCTATAAATTAATTCACAGATGGAAAAAGACAAAACAAGAAACAAACTCAGACTCTGAAAATACATTTCTTAAGAACACAATACAGTCTCGGTCGAGGCGTAACGCCTAAGAGGCTCATGGGACACTTCCATTTCTGGGAAGATGATGCAGGTGTACTTTGTCTTATTTTTCCGGCTAAACACGGCTGAACTCCCAGGCGCTTTACAGAAATGTAAGACTACGCTGGAAAGGGAGAGAAGGCAGACCTTCTAGGGCCTCATGACCAAGGAATGACACGGCCATATTATGTCCTGAGACTGCAGACCTTGTTTAAATCTTCTGTTTTAGCTGGCTTTCCTTCACTGCTCAGGTAGCACAGGGAGTGTGTGTGTGCGTGTAGGGAGGATGCAGCTTCATGACTACCAGAGGAGATGAAAGCCCGGCTTTCCTATTGGTTCCTACTGACACTCTCACGTGGGGGCTCCTTGCCAACACTCTGACGTGCGGGCTCATTGCTGCCACTTTCACCTGGGGGCTCCTTCACTCTCACATGGAGGCTCCTTCACTCTGACGTGGGGGCTCCTTCACTCTGACGTGGGGGCTCCTCGCTGACACTCTGACGTGGGGGCTCCTTGCTGACACTCTGACCTGGGGGATCCTTGCCGACATTCTGATGTGGGGGCTCCTTGCTGACACTCTGACGTGGGGGCTCCCTGTTGCTACTCTGACGTGGGGGCTCCTTGCTGACACTCTGACGTGGGGGCTCCCTGTTGCTACTCTGACGTGGGGGCTCCTTGCTGACACTCTGACATGGGGGCTCCCTGTTGCTACTCTGACGTGGGGGCTCCTTGCTGACACTCTGACCTGGGGGATCCTTGCCGACATTCTGATGTGGGGGCTCCTTGCTGACACTCTGACGTGGGGGCTCCCTGTTGCTACTCTGACGTGGGGGCTCCTTGCTGACACTCTGACGTGGGGGCTCCCTGTTGCTACTCTGACGTGGGGGCTCCTTGCTGACACCTGACATGGGGGCTCCCTGTTGCTACTCTGACGTGGGGGCTCCTTGCTGACACTCTGACCTGGGGGATCCTTGCCGACATTCTGATGTGGGGGCTCCTTGCTGACACTCTGACGTGGGGGCTCCCTGTTGCTACTCTGACGTGGGGGCTCCTTGCTGACACTCTGACGTGGGGGCTCCCTGTTGCTACTCTGACGTGGGGGCTCCTTGCTGACACTCTGACATGGGGGCTCCCTGTTGCTACTCTGACGTGGGGGCTCCTTGCTGACACTCTGACCTGGGGGATCCTTGCCGACATTCTGATGTGGGGGCTCCTTGCTGACACTCTGACGTGGGGGCTCCCTGTTGCTACTCTGACGTGGGGGCTCCTTGCTGACACTCTGACGTGGGGGCTCCCTGTTGCTACTCTGACGTGGGGGCTCCTTGCTGACACTCTGACATGGGGGCTCCCTGTTGCTACTCTGACGTGGGGGCTCCTTGCTGACACTCTGACGTGGGGGCTCCCTGTTGCTACTCTGACGTGGGGGCTCCTTGCTGACACTCTGACATGGGGGCTCCCTGTTGCTACTCTGACGTGGGGGCTCCTTGCTGACACTCTGACATGGGGGATCCTTGCCGACATTCTGATGTGGGGGCTCCTTGCTGACACTCTGACGTGGGGGCTCCCTGTTGCTACTCTGACGTGGGGGCTCCTTGCTGACACTCTCACATGGGGGCTCCTTCACTCTCACGTGGGGGCTCCTTCGTGGGGGCTCCTTGCCGACACTCTGACGTGGGGGCTCCTTGCTGACACTCTGACATGGGGGTTCCCTGTTGCCACTCTGACGTGGGGGCTCCTTGCTGCCACAGTGCAGAGGTAGAAGTTCTGGCTCCGTGTAGTCTCCACGCACCACCAGGGGTGGTGGAACCCGCTGGTGGGGAGGGAAGTCCAGCTGCCTACTCGGCTTTCTCTGACGCCAACTGACGGGGCCACTGAAACACCTTGTCACAGCCTCACAAGGCAGAGCCTGTGCTCCCCAGCATCGCTGACACAGCAGGCAGCAGGGCCACAGTTTTTTCTGTGGTGCTTTGGTGGAGCAGAACAGTTACTGTCTTAAGAGTTTTCTCTCTTCCTAAGCTATCCCTTTCTTGGTCTTCGGCAAGAGAAAGCAAGTATTTGATGGAGTTTCTTTGTTTTCATCCATTGGGCTCCTGGGTGGCCCTCTTCCTCAGCTCAAAGTCTGGGACATATGAGCAAAAAAGAAAAGCCAGTGTCCAATGTGGCTCTAACTGTATGTAGAGGAAGAATTTAAGATGACTGTATCATAAATACAGGCCTACTTCACTCTACCTGGTAAAATGATGATACTGATACTGCCACTGAGATTGTGACGTTATGTAAATAAGTGTACTAAGTTGAACAAGCACTATAAGAGTTATAAAGAGAATTATATTTTAAAGCACTATAGATAAATCAAAATGGAATTCCCCCAAATGGTCAACTGGTCAAATAACCCACAGCAAAATTAAAGAAACAAAAAATAAAGGCTAAGTGGATTAAAACAAGGGTCCCCAACCTCCAGGATCTAATACCTGATGATCTGAGGTGGAGGTGATAAAATAATAACAGAAATAAAGTGCACAGTAAATGTAATGTACTTGAATCATATCAAAATCACAGCCCCCAAACCAGTCTGTGGAAAAACGGTCTTCCACAAAAACAGTCCCTGGTCCCAAAAAGGTTGGGGACTGCTAGATTAAGAAATATGGTCAGTTAAATGCTGTCTACAAGAAACTCCCTTCAAATATAATGGCAGAAAGAGATTAAAAGTAAAAGAATGGAAAAGGAGAGCGAGCAAACAATCAGGAAAGCAAGAATGGCGACATGACCATTAGATAAAGTAGACTTCGCAGCAGAGAAAATTACCAGGAGAGGGACATTAAATACGATAAAAAGTTCTGTTCACCAAGAAGACGTCCTGAATGTAAGCACTGGGCAAGAGAGCTGCTAAATATGGGAAGTGAAAGGAGAAATCGACAAATCCATAAATACAGCTGGACTCCTTACAGCCCTCTTTCAACCACTGATACAACAACTAGGCCAGATTCAACAAGGATACAGGAGAACTCTGCAACACCATCAATCAACCTAATTGACATTTATGGAACACCACCCAGTAACAACAGAATACACACTCTTTTCAAAAGCTCACTGAACATATACCAAGAGAGATGATATTCCCAGCCAAAAAACAAACCCTAATGAACTAAAAAGAACTGAAATCATACAGAGAGTGCTGTCAATGAACACAATAGAATCAAACTAGCAATCAATAAGAAAGATCAAAGAAATGTGTCCAAACATTTGCAAACAATAATCCACAGACTAAACGGACAGTCTCAAGGGAAAGCTTAAAAATATATGAAATAACTTATTTCATTTATTCAAGTGAATAAATGAAAATGAAATAAGCACGCAAATTTTTGGGATACAGCCAAGATGGTGCTAAGAGAGAATTTACAGCACTGAAGGCAAACATTAGGAAAGAGGAAAAATCTCAAAAAAAAAAAAAACCCAAGTTCTCATCTCAAGGACCTAGAAAAATATGAGCATAATAAACCTAAAGAAAGAAGGAAGGAAATAACAAAGAGCAGACACCAAAAAAAATGAAAACAGGAAAAAAGAGGAATCGATGGAACAAAACACTGCTTCTTTGAAAATATCAAACTTTAAAAAATTAACTAACTAAATTAAATAAATTAATTTTTAAAAATTAACAAACTTTTAGCAAGACTGACAAAGTTAAAAAGAAAGGAAACACTAATTACCATTACCAGGAAGGCAGTAGGGCGTATCACTACAGACCCTGCAGATTTCAAAAAGAAAATAAGAGAATAACTAAATACAAACAACTATACACACATAAATTTGACAGTTTAAATGAAATGGATCAATTTCTCAAAAAAACACAAACTACCACAACTCTCCCAATATAAAACTGAAAACTTGAACAGTCCTGTAACTATTAAGGCAACTGTATTTGTCATTTTAAAACCCCTAGAAAAGAAATCGGCAGACTCAGATGGTTCACTGGAAAATTCTAACAAACATTCGAAGAAAGAATTAACTAATTCTACATAATCTTTTTCTAGAAAACAGAAAAGGAGGAAACATTTCCCAATTCATTTGACAAAGGCAGCATTACTCTGATACCAAAATCAGAGAATACATGTAAAACCAACCAACTAAACAATAGACCTATATCCCTCATAAAAAGAGATGCAAAGATCCTTAACAAAATACTAGCAAATAGAATTTAGCGATATATAAAAAGCATTATTCACTATAACCAGATCGAATTTACTCCAGGGACGCTAGTTAGGTCAGTTCAGTATTTGACAATCTGTGTAGTCCCCCATATTAACAGGCTTAAGAAGAAAAGAGCAGTAGATAAAAGCCAATATCCATTCTTGATGGAAATTCTCATAATATTAGGAATAAAGGGGAACTTCCATAACCTGATTTAGAGCATCTACCAAAAAACCTAGAGACAGCATACTTAACGGTGAAAGACTGAAGTTGGGAACAATACAAAGCTGTCTGCTCTCACTACTGTTACTCCACATAGTGCCGAAAATTCTAGCCACTAAAACAAGGCAAGGGGAAGAAAGAAAAGGTTTGCAGATCAGAATAAAAGAAATAAAATTGTCCCTATTTGCAGACAGCATGACAGTCTATGAGTAAGCCCAAAGAAATGTACAAAAATTATTAGAATAAATGAGGTCAGCAGTTTTCAAATTCAAGAGACATATACAAAAATCAGGTGTATTTCTACACACTAGCGATGAACATGTGGACACTGTAATTAAAAGTACAATATCATTTGCAACTGGTCAAAAAAAATAAAAAGAAATACTTAGGAACCAATCTAACAAGGCATGTACAGGACTTGTATGCTGAAAATTACACAGCACAGATTAAAAAAATCAAAGATCTCAATCAACAGGGAGACACATCATGATCATGGATTGGAAGATCCAACACATTAAAATGATGTCAATTTGCTCCTACATGATAAACAGATTTAACCCAATTCCTCTGAAAATCTCACAAATTTTCTTTTAAAGATATATCCAAGATAATTCTAAAATTTATATAGAAAGGCAAAAGAATTAGAATAACTAAAGTAATTTTGATAAAGAATGAAGTAGGAGGAATCCATCTGCCTGATTTTAAGACTTATTATATAGTTATGGTAATCAAGAATATATGGTATCTTCAGAGGGATAAACAAACAGATCAATGGAACAAACCAAAGACCTCTGAAGTAGACCTATGCAAATATGCCTGACTGATTCTTGACAAAATTGCAAAAGCAAATCAACAGAGGAAATAGACTTTTCAACAAATGGTACTTGAATGACTGGATATTCATAGGCCAAAGGTGGGGTGGGGCCTCAAAGTGTCTCACACACCTTATACAAAATTAAGGCAAAACTGGTCACGGACTTAAATGTTAAAAGATGTATAAATGGAATATAAAAAACTATAAGCAAAAAATAAGGGAAATTTTTGAGAGCTATAGCTTCACAAAGAGTTGTGAGAATTTATACCAAGAGCATAATTCTTTAAAAAACCCACAGTTCATATTAGGAAATTTTTTTGAAAAACTATACTTCATCAAAATTAAAACCTTTGCTCTGCAAAAGCTCCCATTACAAGCTGAACTGTGTCCCCCTAAAATACACTTATTGAAGTCATAACTCCCAGGATCTCAAAATGCAGTCTCATTTAGAAATATGCATGCATGCATACTGCAAATATAACTAGTGAAGATAAGGTCATACATATGTGCTGAGTTGCTAAGTTGATTCAGTCGTGTCCTACTCTGTGCGATCCTAAGGGCAGTGGGCTGCTAGGCTCCTCTGTCCATGGGGATTCTCCAGGCAAGAATACTTGAGTGGGTCCATGTCTCCTCCAGGGGATCTTCCCAACCCAGGGATTGAACCCAGGTCTCCCATTTTGCAAGCAGATTCTTTACCATCTGAGCCACTAGGGAAGCCCCAAGGAACACAGGGTGAACTCTAATCCAGTATGACTGATGCTGTAATTAAGAGGGAAATTTAGAAACAAGATGCCAACAGGTGAATGCAGAGACTACAAACACTAAATATTATCAAAAAGCCAACAGACGGTAGGAGGGAAGCATGGAACAAACCATCCCTCAAAGCCCTTAGAAGGAACCAATTTGACCAACGCCTTGATCTCATACTTCTGGCCTCCAGAACTGGAAGACAATACATTTCTGCTAGGTGAGCCACCAATTCTCTGTAGCTATACACTAGGAAAGAATATGTGCAAACCACACATATAACAAAGGACTACACTCTCAAATATATAAAGAAACTCAAAAGTAAAAAGCAAACAATGCAATTAAGAGTATGAACAAAAGACATAAACAGATATTTCTCTGAAGAGATACAGATGGTAAGCACATGAAAAGAAGTCCAAAATCATTAACCATTAGAGAAATTCAAATTCAAACCATAATGAGATAGAAATACATGCCTATCAGAATAGCTCAAATAAAATATAGTGATGCCAATAAATGCTGGTGAGGATGGAGAGAAACTGGATCATTCATGCACTGCTGTTGCAAATGTAAAGTGGTACAGCCATTCTGGAAATTTTGGCAGTTTCATAAAAATAAAAACCCCCAAAACATGCAACTACTAAAAGATCTAGAATTGTGCTCCTAGGCATTCACTTCAGAGAACTAAAGACTTATGCTCAACACAAAAAAACTGTATACAAATGTTTACAGCAGCTTTACTTGTAATAGCAAAAAAACCTGCCCAATGTCATACCATGGAATACTGCTGCTGCTGCTGCTGCTGCTACGTCGCTTCAGTTGTGTCCGACTCTGTGCGACCACATAGACAGCAGCCCACTAGGCTCCTCTGTCCCTGGGATTCTCCAGGCAAGAACACTGGAGTGGGTTGCCATTTCCTTCTCCAATGCATGAAAGTGAAAAGTGAAAGTGAAGTCGCTCAGTCGTGCCCAGCTCTTAGCGACCCCATGGACTGCAGCCTACCAGGCTCCTCCATCCATGGGATTCTCCAGGCAAGAGTATTGGAGTGGGGTGCCATACCATGAATACTACTAAGCAACAAAAAAGAAAGAATTATTGATACATACGGCATGGATCAATCTCCAGAAAACTGGGCTCAGAGAAAAAAGCCAGTCCCCAAAGGTTGTATATTGTATTACTTCATTTATAGAACATTGTTGAACCGAGAAAATTATAGAAATGAAGAACAAATTAGTGAATGCTAGAGTTCAGAGAGGGAATGAAGGCTGAGGGCAAGCGGGTGTAGCTCTATAAGGGGAGCATGGAAAACCCCGTGGTGATGGAAAATGGTCTGCATCTCGACTGTCAATGTCAATATCCTCGTTGTGGCATCACACCATAGCTTTGCAAAATGCTACCACTGGGGGAACCTGGGTAATGGCAAATAGGCTCTCTCTGTATAGGGTGGGTTTTTTTGTTTTGTTTTGTTTTTCTCGCAACTGCCTGTAAATCAAGATCTCAAAATTAAAGTGCATGGGGAATGGTAAGGCGGATCTAGCGATTACTACCCCAATGCGCCAATCCCCAAAGCCAGCCCCAGAGACTTCCGGTAGGGCACCATGGAATACTACTAAGCAACAAAAAAGAAAGAATTATTGATACATACGGCATGGATCAATCTCCAGAAAACTGGGCTCAGAGAAAAAAGCCAGTCCCCAAAGGTTGTATATTGTATTACTTCATTTATAGAACATTGTTGAACCGAGAAAATTATAGAAATGAAGAACAAATTAGTGAATGCTAGAGTTCAGAGAGGGAATGAAGGCTGAGGGCAAGCGGGTGTAGCTCTATAAGGGGAGCATGGAAAACCCCGTGGTGATGGAAAATGGTCTGCATCTCGACTGTCAATGTCAATATCCTCGTTGTGGCATCACACCATAGCTTTGCAAAATGCTACCACTGGGGGAACCTGGGTAATGGCAAATAGGCTCTCTCTGTATAGGGTGGGTTTTTTTGTTTTGTTTTGTTTTTCTCGCAACTGCCTGTAAATCAAGATCTCAAAATTAAAGTGCATGGGGAATGGTAAGGCGGATCTAGCGATTACTACCCCAATGCGCCAATCCCCAAAGCCAGCCCCAGAGACTTCCGGTAGGGCACCTTCGTACAGCACCTTCAAGTCCATTGTCTTGTTTTCCCCACCGTCCTGTCAAAGCGATAGTAATTTTGTTCCTACTATCGAAAAGCTCGGAAAGGCGCAACCGCCTGCCAGGGGTCACAGTGACAGACAGTGGCAGAGTCGTGGCTCCAAATCAGGGCTGGTTTATTCTCAGCTCCTCCTCCTCTGTCCAGAGTCTTGGAGACAAAGGCCCGTCTTGCGCTGCCCCAGCCCTCCCATTTACCTTCAGCAGGCTCTGGAGAGCTGCAAAGTTCTCCGCCGTCAGCGCGGCCATCTTCGCCGAGTCACGTGACCGAGGTGGGCGTGGCAGCGCGGTCACGTGGCTCCGATGGCCGCGCGGGGCGTACCGGGGGCTGTAGTCCTTCCGGGTGGCGGGAGCGGCCTAGTTGTGGAGCGAGGGGACGGGGAGGCGCCGCGCAGGGCGCGAAGGCGGGACTGCTCAAGCCGGGGGACTCGAGGACCGTGGGATTTGCAGGACGCAGGCGCTGGATAGATTTAAGGGGAAGGGAATTGGCTTCCCTGTGGCTCAGGCGCTAAAAGCGACTGCCTCCAATACGGGAGACCTGGGTTCGATCCCTGGGTCGGGAAGATCCCTGGAGCAGGAAATGGCAACCCGTTCCGGTACTCTTGCCTGGAAAATCCCATGGACAGAGGAGCCTGCTAGGCTACAGTCCATGGGGCGCAAAGGGTCGGACACTACTGAGCCACGTAAAACTTTGTCTACTCGCCAGGTCCTGGGAACACTGATTTTCTCGGCTCGTGTGGATGGGCTGGCTGATGGGGGAGGCCATCTGCAGGCTTGAGGAGCGCCTTGGAAACGTAGCTGTTCTGGAGTGATTATCATACCTGGCCGCTCGGAGTTAAAATGTGGCTGTGCACGTCATTACAAATTCTTGGAGTGTACCTCCCAACCCCCACCCCACCTGTCTCGAAGATTGCTTTCACGCGTACAGTTAGTTTCCTTTTTGTCCCTGGGGTAGGTACGAGCTGATAGTATTAACCTTATCCAAATGAGGTGTTGATGACTTTCCCTAGTCCTGGAGGAGATCCATTCTGATAAGCAGGTGGGGAAGTTTTAGGGAGAAGGAGTAGAAAGGGAATCCAATGAAAGATATTACGTAACTAGGTTCCTATGACACCTTTAGCCGAGATGGGAGGTGTGGTTCATGGAAATGATTTAATACATTGATTCAACAAAATGATTGGAACAAATGTAAGGATGGTTTTGAGTGGACAGTACAAGACTCTTGATTTGCCCAGTGATTAGATCCCATCTTGGAACAGATTCAAATTGTAAAGTCCTGGAACTTAGTTTTGAAGGAACCACCTACCTCTTCTGGCCTCCATCCCCCAACCTCTGACAGTTCCCTTACGCATCTCTCCTATCTAGTTGTCTTTCTTTTCCATCCCCAGTTCCTTCACGAAATCTGGCTCGAAACACGTTCTGATGAATTTAAGCCAGAGAAAGAATGTCTAACTGTGAATCCAGAAATTGGTCGTTAGTTTTTCTGCCTTCTGTTTCTCCCCGCTCTTCCTTTTGGTCTCCCATTTTCTGTGGGGATGTTGTCCAGGCCCAGGACAACAGACATAGGCTGTTGAGAACGAACCTCTATCTGGACTAGAAGATTGTCCACTTTGTCCTGGAGTCCTGATTCCAGCTCTCTTTCTTGGCCTCTTCCTCTTCTTTTCTCCCAGGACCACATGGCTTGATTTTTCTTTTCTGCCAATAAGTCCCTGTAAACTCTAGGTTTACTTCTGCCTGTATCCATAGGGCCACCCACTGCTTTGAGTGAGTTAAATGTTTGTTAACAACCCCTCAGAAACCGGTGGCTGATTCATGTCAATGTATGACAAAACCCAACACAATATTGTAATTTGCCTCCAATTAAAATAAATTAATTTTAAAATTACTTTCTCAGACTTTTCTGCAGGATATTACCTTATTATTTGCAGGTCTGTGCTTTCTGTCTTACTTTGGGAAGATGGGCAGAATGGTCACCAGCCTCCAGGATGGCACTCAATGACCCCCCTGCCGGGTATTCCCACCCTTGTGAAGTCCCCTCCCGCATGGTGCCACAATTAGTCTGTGTGACCAATAGCAGGTGTCAGAAGTGATGGTATGTCACATCTAAGATTAGTTGTAAACTAACTTTTAGTTAACTTAGTTTAAACTAAGGTTAGTTATAAACTGGACAGCTTCTCAGTACTCTTTTTTTTTTTTTTGGTCTGATTTCTTTTTCCTGAATCTCTTACTCCCAAGAAAACAAGCTGTCATGATAGGAAAAGTTCTCTGGAGAGATTCATGTGCTGAAAAACTGAAGCCTCTGACCAAATAGCCAGCCAGAAACGAAAAAGCCTGCCAACAGCCTCGTGACCGAGCTTGGAAGCAGATTCTCAGCCCTGGTAGAGCGTCGAGATGACAGTGGCCACGGCCAACACCTCGACTACAACCTCACAGGAGATTCTGAGCCAGAGCTGCCTGGCTAAACCACTCCTGGATCTCTGGCCTTATGAGTGTTCGTTTCTTTAAGCTGCTAAATTTTGAGGTAATTTGTTACATAGCAATAACAACTATCCCATGGAGGCAGAAGAGCATAAGGGCTTTAGAATTTAACCTAAGGTTGAATCTGAATTCTCCATGTTGTTAACGTACCTTGAACAAATTCTTGAACTTCTCTGAGCCTCTTGAACTTCAGCTAAAGCTGATGTTGATCAAAAACTGATGTGGATCACACCCACTTGCCCCAGTGGAAGGAGCCACCTAACAGTTCTCCTTGCCCCTGTGGGCCGGCATGCTGTGAGGGGAATCCTGGGCTCAGGCAGTGCCAGGCAGGGCCTGCAGCCTGCATCAGATCATCCCATCTTGCCAGAACTGCCCACACTGCCACTGCCATGTTGCAGCTAAAGGTGTGTCTACGGCCCGGAGAGTTTCTAGCAGTTTCTCAGTGAACTGTTACATGGGAAGCAGCAGAACGGATGTTAGAGTTCACTTGCATGATTTGGTCTCACACTCTTGTTTTTGTTAAACCTAGTCTGATTTATTTCCAATACTCGGTATATGGATCTGTGCTTGCTTTCATTTACTTAATGACACCAATTTATTTAATAAATGTACATTTGTATTATTAAATAAATGTGTTAAATAGATTTACTTAATACATGTGCCACGCTCCATTCTAATCATTTCACACTTCTTGGTTTATTTACTTCCTATATCAATCCGATGTGATACACACACACAACACACACACACAACTATAATTTTTACCATTTTACATAAGGGGAACTGAGGCACAGTGAAGTCAAGTTAACTTGTCCAAGTTCACACAACTAAAATTTTGACAAAGCCCAAACTTGAGCATTTTAGCTCCAGAGTCTGTGCTGTCTCCTTGTCTTCCTGTAGCTGAAAGCTCATGCTTCTTCTCTCTGGATGTCTGACTACCTTCCCCAGGGGCCAAGAACAATCCGACAGTGTTCCTGGACACTCAACCCAATGGTATGGTAAGAGACAAGACGATGAGTCGAAGGGGTGACCTGGGTTTTAGAAAAAGATCCAGGTTCAATTTCTGGCTCCTGTGTGCTTCTAGCTAGTTATTTCATCACTGAACCTCAGTTTCTTCATCTGTAAAATAGGAGCAAGAATAATTAAAAAGAAAAAAAAAAAACCCTTCTGACCATTAGAGGGTCAAAAGGGTCATTGCCTAAGGATGACTTACACCCAAAATGGGGAAGGATTACTTATATGGAGACTTGGTTCCAGCCATTGGCTGCACTGAAGGGCAGAACATTCCTGTGATCTGGGAAGGAGTGGGCACTGGGATGATCAACCATCTCTGTTTGGGACACCAGACTCTCTTGCTAACACTGGACAGTCTCAGGCAAACCAGGCTAGTTGGTTACCTTTGTTTGAGCCCTGCGCTTTTGAGGAAAACCACCCTTTGAGAGCTCTTGACCTGTCTTCTCCAGTGTGGCTGCAGTGAAGAGAGTGATATGGATAGAGTTTCTTTTTAATAGAAGGTAATTAAAATCTCTTGGAGAAGGAAATGCAACCCATTCCAGTATTCTTGCCTGGGAAATCCCATGGTCAGAGGAGTATGGTGGGCTACTATCCATGGAGTCACAAAGAGTTGGAATACAGCTTAGTGACTAAGCAACAACAATTAAGGGGACTTCTTTTGCGGTGGTTAAGGCTTTTCCTTCCAGTGCAGAGGGTGTGGGTTTGGGTTGAAGAGCTAAGATCCCACATGCCTCATGGCCAAAAAACAGAATGTAAACAACAAAAGCAATATTATAACAAATTCAATAAAGACTTTAAAAATGATCCACGTCAGAAAAAAAACTTTAAAAAAAGAAAAAGGAAGGTAATTAAAGACAGCAATCTTAGTTTTGAGGTTGTTGTTTTTTTTTGTAATAGCTTTACTGAGATATAAGTCTTGTATACAATTTACCCACTTAGAGTGTAACAATTCAATGGATTTTAGTGTTATGTAACCATCACCATAGCCAATTTTAGAACATATTTTATCACTCCTAAAAGAAAAACTATACCCTTTAGCTATCATTCTGCCAACTCTCTTCATCACACCGAGCCCTAGGCAACCTCTAATTTCTTTTCTGTATCTATAGATTTGCCTATTCTAGACTTTTCATATAAATGAAATCTTATGAAACATGGTCTTTTAATTAGCTTCCACTCAGCCTAATGTTTTTTCATGGGATGTCCTAATGTTTTGATGGCCTGTTTCAGCTTTTCATTCCTTTTGACTGTTGAATAATTTCCATTGTGTGGATACACGACATTTTGCTTATCCATTCATCGTTTGATGGATGTTTAGGTTGTTTCTGCCTTTGGCCATTGTGAATAATGCTGCTGTGAACACTCTCAAACAAGTTTCTGTGTAGCTTTATGTTTTCATTCCTCTCGGAGTATATACCCAGGATTGAAATCGCTGGGTCATATGGTAACTCAAAGAGTTGGACACGACTGAGCGACTGAACTGAACTGAACTGATGGTAACTCTGTGTTTAACTTTCTGAAGAACTGCCAGACTGTTTCCCATCGTGGTTGCCCCATTTTACGTTCCCATCAGCAATGTCTGCGGGTTCCAGTTTTACACATCCTCACCAACGCTTGTTATTATCTGTCTCTTTGGTGGTAACCATCCTAGTGGGTGCGAAGTGGTATCTCATTATGAGCAATCTTGTTTTGAAGTTGCTTTTGCCTACCAAGCGCTTTTGGTCACTTAGATTCATTCCTTTTGACTGTTGAATAATTTCCATTGTGTGGATACACGACATTTTGCTTATCCATTCATCGTTTGATGGATGTTTGGGTTGTTTCTGCCTTTGGCCATTGTGAATAATGCTGCTGTGAACACTCTCAAACAAGTTTCTGTGTAGCTTTATGTTTTCATTCCTCTCGGAGTATATACCCAGGATTGAAATCGCTGGGTCATATGGTAACTCAAAGAGTTGGACACGACTGAGCGACTGAACTGAACTGAACTGATGGTAACTCTGTGTTTAACTTTCTGAAGAACTGCCAGACTGTTTCCCATCGTGGTTGCCCCATTTTACGTTCCCATCAGCAATGTCTGCGGGTTCCAGTTTTACACATCCTCACCAACGCTTGTTATTATCTGTCTCTTTGGTGGTAACCATCCTAGTGGGTGCGAAGTGGTATCTCATTATGAGCAATCTTGTTTTGAAGTTGCTTTTGCCTACCAAGCGCTTTTGGTCACTTAGACCACTTATGTTCATTTGAGGTGACTGATGGAGATTACAGGGGCAGGAGCCCTCAGTCTGCCCTTTGGTCCCACCACTAAGTCCAGGCTTTATCAGGGGAGTGCCTGCAGGAGATGGATTAGGCCAAGGGACTGCAGTCCTTCGGGGAGAGCCCCCTCATCTCACTGGCTGACCTCTTCCTCACCCCCATTTCATCATCTGAGACAGGGCTACTCATTTTTTGATCTTAGGCCACCTATTCCAAGTCAGAGAGTGGGTTTGAAGTGGCCTGATCAGCGGACAGGGAATCCGCCAGCAATTGAGGGGCAGAAGATTTGAAAATGACAGGCGTGGCCTGGCGTGGAAAATGATGTCTGTGGCCAGACCAAGCATCACAAGTAAGTAAGTAAAGTCACTCAGTCGTGTCCGACTCTTTGTGACCCCATGAACTGCAGCCCACCAGGCTCCTCAGTCCATGAGATTCTCCAGGCAAGAGTACTGGAGTGGGTTGCCATTTCCTTCTCCAGGGGATCTTCCCGACCCAGGGATCGAACCCAGGTCTCCCACATTGGAGGCAAGCGCTTTAACCTCTGAGCCACCAGGGAAGTCCTAAGCATCACAAGGTAAGTGATTTGAGGCTGACTTCGCACTAACAATTTCTCAGGAAACGTGTCAAAATTGGGAAATTTGACATATAAGTCCAGGTTTCTGGGTTGTTTTGAAATCGGCAGGCATGGCCATGCTACGGTCACCTTTCCATGTCGTGGCAGTCGCCCGGAGCTGAGCCCCAGCTGCCTCTGCATCCTGGCTTGCGTGCTAGAATCCCACTGTCCCAGCTGCTTCCCGTTGTGTCGCAGTTGGCCACCTGCCTCATCCCTGAGGGTATTTATTGGCGCCCAACTTCCCTGAGTGACCTAATGGGGCAAACTTAGGCCATCGTGAGCAGTGAGGCTGAATTTGGGTATTCGAGACTCTGGGATTCCAGCCATTCTCATGCCTTCTCCTCGTGAGTCTAAGCAAATCCCAGGTGTAATGTGAGCATCTAACTTGTCATTCCTGCTTCTTAAGCAATTTTTCCAGGCCAAGTAATGTTTCACGAATTTTATATTGTTGTCGTTTAATTGCTCAGTCATGTCTGACTCTTTGCAACCCCCTGGACTGTAACCTGACAGGCTCTTCTGTCCATGGAATTTTCCAGGCAATGATACTGGAGTGGGTTGCTCTTTCCTTCTCCAGGGGATCTTCCTGACCCAGGGATCGAACCCATGTCTCCTGCATCTCCTGCATTGACAGGTGGATTCTTTACCACTGAGATGCCTATTAACTCATTTAATATCCATGTTAACCCAAGGATGATCTCGGCTTACAGGTGGGAAAACTGAGGCTCAGAGAGGGGGAAAAAAAAAGAACCCTCATAATCTATGAGTAGTTAGTGGCAGAACCAGGATTTACAGACAGAAGGCTCATTTTGTGAGCTTGCTCCCAACAGAGTGTCTGGTCTTTGAGGGGGTCCCAGGGATGCTCTTACATATTAATTCATCTGGCATTGCCAACTGCAGCTGACGTGCAACACAGCCAGGCGACAGTCCGGGCTGGATGCCCCCTCATGAAAGCCGAGAGTTGGAGTGTTTGAAGATGAGAGAGCTGTGATTCTTTTCAGCTCTAACTTGTGGTGAGCCTGTGAAAATTGATAAGAGAAGAGGAGAGTGAGAGGAAGGTTCCCTTGGCAATTTGCTATGCCTGAAGACTAGCCTGGATCCGATCGGTCACTCCTGATGGGTGTCCCCTG
Organism: Aepyceros melampus; assembly: GCA_006408695.1. Classification (NCBI taxonomy): domain Eukaryota; kingdom Metazoa; phylum Chordata; class Mammalia; order Artiodactyla; family Bovidae; genus Aepyceros; species Aepyceros melampus. The sequence continues at coordinate 63,806 of SJXQ01003675.1, read as the reverse complement.
CTCCCTACCACAGGGCACCATGGGCTGGGAGTCAGAAGTTGCTTTCCCACCTCTGACCAGGCTGGGGGCTGTGATTAGCGAAGTCCACAACGCGCCAGACGCAGGAGGGTACTGTGGCCTCGTTTCCCGTCCTCCCGTCCCCAGGAGTAGCACAGCAGTGGCTGGTGACACACGCCATTGTGTCACACACACAGGGCCTCTTTGTTCCCTCCGTACACAGAGAGGAGGCTGGAACAATGGCCTTGAATGGCACTTTGCTCGCCCTTCTCCATCGTTACACTTGTTTTTTCAGTTCTGGCATCAGCTAAACAATTATTTCCTGCGGGGGGTGTCAGCTTTTTATCTTTTCCGCCTGTTCCTCTGCCAGTCCTCAGGGCCCAGGGCAGTGGGAAGTGAGTGGACAGTCAGGCCCCGGGACAGCTGGGCCTCATCGAGATGTCATCTTCTCGGGAGGCCGGAGGGCTGTGCTACCTCAGCTGCCCTGGAGGAAGGAAGCAGACCAGGTAACACAGAAGCGGCTGAGAGCTTCTGCCGTGGAATGTGGGCTGGAGGTTATGGCTGAATGTCCAGCCCGAGGAGGGTGGGTTTCTGGTTTCAAGGCACCCTGCTGGCTTGAGAGCCACTGTCTGCTGGCAGACAAAGAAGCAAAAGCTGCTGAGGTCAAGGTCCGCAATCCACTGAGTAGGGAAGCATGCTTCCTGTCAGACCCCCGACTCAATGCCGCTGATGACTCTGGGTGACCAGCAACTTCAGGGTCTTTGTGGGTTTGTTGGGAAGACTAGTTCTCTAATGATAGCTGCCCTAACTAAGCTCTTACTCTGTGTATTGCATATGTGTACACGTGACTATAGGTATCTAACAGTATTGCTAGCAATTAGAGCAAACAGTTATAGCGTGTGCTTTCCATTCTTGCTTGTCAGACCCAGGCAGTCTGATTCTAGAATCTGTGCTTGCATCACCATGCTTCTTGGCTGATTCCTTTACAGCAAACCAAGGTTATTGTAAGCTTTCACTTTAAGGGGCACTGACCTATAATACTAGCTATATGTAGCTATGTGTAATGCTAACTCCTGTGTCAGGCGAGGTTCTAAATGTTTTCCATCTGTTTCCTCATTTATTCCACATAATGAGCTCTATTTATTCCACATAAACTCTGTGGGGTGGGTACTTCTATCATCTCCATTTTATTAGATAAGGAAAGTGAAGTGCAGAGGCCTTAAATATCTTGCCCAGGGTCACACAGCTGTCAGGTGGAAGGGTCAGGATTTGAACTCAGTTTTCTCTGGAGCCTTATGTGAATCTGAAGCCTGCCCTACCCTTCGGCCGGTTGGGAGCTGGTCTCCTTCTCTGGATCATGAGTTCTGGAGGGTGGTGTTCTGATCCTGGCTTTGTAGAACATCCGCACTTGACTTGTCAGCTCCAGGAACGCAGAAGCTCCTCAGTGGTTTGCCTTTGTTCCTTGGCTTTTGCCGAGTTCAAGGAAGATAGAATTGCCCAGTGGTGACAGGGAAGGAATTTGGAATGATAATAATTGCTCAACAAATGCCACTGCTTATTTGGCCAGCAACAGGCTGAGTAAGTGAACAGATATTAAATAAGCAGAACTCACGAGATATATTCAGGAAGCCAGCTTTATTTGTGTCTATTGCTGCCTCTAATTTTTTTTTGTGAATATGCTGCCCTACTGTTTCCTTGCCATGGGATGAAAATTAGGGAAGCTCCCTGACTTCTTCTTTTATATATATATATATATATATATATATTTTTTTTTTTTTTTTTTTGCTGCTAGATGTTATGATGGGCCTTTTATTTTATTAAGTCTTTTCTTCATTTGTTACAAATTTTTTTTCTGTTTTATTTTCTGGTTTTTTGGCCAAGAGGCCTGTGGGATCTTAGCCTCCAGACCAGGGATCAAACCCACACCCGTTGCACTGGGAGATAAAGTCTGTTACCCACTGGACTACCAGGGAAGTCCACCGCCTCATTCTTCTGATTACCTTCTAGTTCCAACACTGTTTCAGCTCAGTAGCTGATACATCAAGGTCTGTGCAGTAACCCAGACCTTCAATATTGCATCCAAATGGAGACAAGTCTTCCTCCCCGAATGGCTGGGCCTGGTGGGTGTTAAACCTGCTTCTTTGTCTCTTGATACGATGTTGGGGATACTACAGAGAATGCCCTTCTTCCTTAACTTTGGGGATTTCTAAACTGCCAGTCCCTTGAAGCAGGTGCCTAAGACTCTTTGCTGAGTCCCCAGCATCTGAGCAGTCTGTCTGAGTCAGCGAGGGTTGCCAAAACAAATAGCACAGACTTGGTGGCTTAAAGAACAGAAATTTACTTCCTCACAGTTCTGGGGGCTGGGGGCGGAAATCAAAGTGTCCGCAGGGCTCGTTTCTCCTGAGGCCCTCTCCGTGGCTCACAGACGGCGTCTTCTCACTGTCCCCACGTGGCCTTTTCTGTGTGTGTGTGCACCCTGGTGTCTCTTTGTGTGTCCAAATCCCTCTTCTTGTAAAGATTGGACTGGGGCCCACGCTAAATGCTTCTTTTTGACTTAATCATCACATTAAAGCCACATCAGCAAATATAGTTATGTTTCAAGGTTGGGCACAGGGCTTCAACATATAAATTTGGGGGCACATAATTCAGCCATACCAGACGTTCTCGGCTTCTTTCTCCTCTCTTCCTGGCGATTCTCTTAAAAAGATCCATACAAGGGCTTCCCTGGTGGTCCAGTGGTTGAGACTCGGGGGTCCCCATGCTGGGGGCCCGGGTTCTGACTGGTGATGCAGGAAGAGGTGGGACATGGAGGTTATTCTCACAACAAATTCCTACCAAGGAGGGCTGAGTGCTGGGGTGAGGGGAGCAAAGGGACACATTCCATTCCTCTTAGAGCTGCAGCCCAAGGAAAGGAGCAATTCAAATGCAATCTTGCAGAAAGACAGAAAAGGAAATTAGGGAGGGATTGGGGAAGTTTGGATACAGATCAAGTATTCAGTTAATAGAGATGATTCATTTTTTTGAGGTGCTATTAGGGTATTATAGTTTAGATTGGAAAATAACCCTCAGCTTTTTTATCTTTTTCGGAGATGCAAGCTGAAACATTTTGAGTTGAAAGGTTACGCTGCCTGTAATGTGCTTGGAAACAGGAGACGTGAGTTTGATCCCTAGGTTGGGAAGATTCCTTGGAGGAGGGCATGACAACCCACTCCAATATTCTTGCCTGGAAAATCCCATGGACAGAGGAGCCTGGCGGTCTGCAGTCCATGAGGTCAAAAAAGAGTCAGACACAACTGAGTGGCTAAACACCACCACCACCTGCACGCACGCGCGCGCGCGCACACACACACACACACATATTGAGAGAGAAAGCAAATATGGTGAAACGTTATCAATTGTTGGGAGTATATGAGAGTTCACTGTAGTATGGTACTGTTTTTTTGGCTTTGACTTTTCATAATAAAAAATTTAAAATACAGTGTAGTAAGGGCATTAACTGGAAGTAAGATACAGTGGAAACACAAAGAAGGGCTCCTACTTGGATCTGATAGGTGAGAGAAGCTTTCCAAAGAAAATATCATCTAAGACCTGAGAGATGAGTGGTCAGTAGGCAGGAGGTTGGGGAAGAACTGATGGGAGAAGGTTCCAGGCATACGTAAAGGCATGGTAGTCTGTTTTGTGCATGAAGGCCTGGTAATCTGTTTTGCTAGAAAAACGAAAGGACATTGAATGAGAATTGAGTGAGAAGCAGAGAGTCACCAAGAGGTGAGATGGGAAAGGTAAGCTGGTCCTGTAGAGTTGTGGGCTGGGTAGGAGGGCTTGAATTTTGTCCTGATTTGGGTGTAAGCAAGGAGGTTGTGTTTCAGAAAGATGTCACTAATGAGTACTGAGCCATTATCCTCTGGCAGCCACTGTTCTAAGCACTTAATCTAGATTGGTTCACTTAATCCTCACTGTGCCTTTCCCAGGGGCCTACAAAATTAGCCTCTCTATTTTAGAGATGAGGCAAACAGGCATGGCTGGGTTTGGTAACCTGCCCAAGGTCCAGATATGGAGGAACCTGGAGGAGCAAGGATCTGATGGCTGCTAGAAGGCAGGTATTCTTTCTTTCCTGAATTCTCTTGGGACTCACCAGCTCACTATCTGTGGTGACTGCAATTGCTGATGACCGTGACATCCTTTGTTTACTGAGATGGCAGGAAATATTTCCTTTCTCAAGGCAAAGTCCAAGATGGTGGCCAGACCCTACCCCACTGCCCCATCTTGGTCTGAGCCTTGGGACATAGTCAGAGAATGTCCCGTGGTCAGAGAAGAGATGTCCTCCTCATCATAAATGGAGAAGGTGTCAGTAAATCCCTAATGTCCCCTTCATCTGTGAGGAGCAGCCTGCTGTACATCCAGCTCACGTTTCTCTTGCCCCGGCCTCTGCTGTCATTGTCGTTCAGCTGCTAAGTCATGTCCGTCTCTTTGCGACCCCATGGACTGCAGCACACCAGGCTTCCCTGTCCTTCACCATCTCCCAGAGTTTGCTCAAAGTCGTGTTCATTGTGTTGATGATACCATTCAACCACCTCATCCTCTGTTGCCCCCTTCTTCTCCTGCCCTCCGTCTTTCCCAGCATAAGGGTCTTTTACAATGAGTCAGCTCTTCAAATCAGGTGGCCAAAGTATCGGAGCTTGAGCTTAAGTCCTTACAATGAACACTCAGGGTTGGTTTCCTTTAGGATTGACTGGTTTGATCTCCTTGCTGTCCAAGGGACTCTCAAGAGTCTTCTTCAGTACCACAATTTGAAAGCCTCCAGCCCCTGCTAACCATCATTTTTGGTACAACTTGACATTTTCACTGTTTGAATTTTGTCACCTGTAACTGTTGCAATCTGTAGGTCAGCCCTATACCCTAAGTTTACCAGAACAGGCCACAGCCTGAGTCCATTTCCTGTCTCCCAACTCCAAATGTCTCTTAATTGTCTTCCAAGGTGGTTAGCCTTACCATGATGTGATGTGAACACCTGTGCTGTTTTACCAGCAGCCCTTGACCTTTGGGCCTCCTCAGAGGGCTCATCAGGGAGACAAATTAAACAAATATTGAAAAACAATAGAAAGGAAAATACTTGGCTGTGTCCTTCTAATGCTTATTGATTTTTAAGATCTTCTCAGGCATGAAAATAAGAGTCATTGCTGGCATCTTGATGCTGGATTCCTGTTAACTGAAAGAACAACTTATTGATCAGGCTGGGGTACCCAGCAGGGCTGGAGCCAACCTGTCTCCCCTGCAAGTGATCAGTCCCAGAGATGGAGCCCTGCTGGGAGGAAGCTGTATGCACTTGAAGTGGGGGTGATGCCAGGAAGGTCCTCGTGTGTCCCAGGAAGACACTGAGGCTGTGTATCATTTCCATACCAATTCTCTTGGGGGCCTCGTTTTTCTCTTGCTAAAGGCCCCAAGAATTCCAGGTGTTTTTTTTTAAATGATCCAAACAGTTTTTATTCATTAATATTAATAAATACAGCAGCTTCATTAGACATGTCCATTTTCTTCTTTGATCTTAATGTATTAAGAGAGCCTTTGGCATGTCAAGTTACGGAAAGCAGCGATCATCCCTGCATTGCTACCTGTATTTATCCAGGTTATTTTTGTGTGTCAAAAATGATACAACTTATATGGATTCACTCACAGAAGACATGGCTCTGCAGAATGAAGCATCAGCTTTTCTGTATATACTCCTGTTTTCCAATCCTCTTTCCAAAGGAATTGCCCATTTTACAGCAAATCTTTATTTTGCTCCTACTATGTGCTACACATTTTCCAGTGGTCATGTATCGATGTGAGAGTTGAATTTTGAAGAAAGCTGAGCACCAAAGAATTGATGCTTTTGAACTGTGGTGTTGGAGAAGACTCTTGAGAGTCCCTTGGACTGCAAGGAGATCCAACCAGTCCATTTTGAAAGAGATCAGCCCTGGGATTTCATTGGAAGGACTGATGCTAAAGCTGAAACTCCAGTACTTGGGCCACCTCATGTGAAGAGCTGACTGATTGGAAAAGACCCTGATGCTGGGAGGGAATAGGGGCAGGAGGAGAAGGGGACGACAGAGATGAGATGGCTGGATGGCATCACCAACTCGATGGACATGAGTCTGAGTGAACTCCAGGAGTTGGTGATGGACAGGGAGGCCTGGCATGCTGAGATTCATGGGGTCGCAGAGAGTCAGACATGACTGAGTGACTGAACTGAACTGCTGTGCTACACATCCGGTTCTGGGTATCAGAAATACATGTGCCTGCTCAGTTGCTAAGTCATGTCCAACTCTTTTGTGACCCTCTGGACTATAGCCTGCTAGACTCTTCTGTCCATGAGATTTCCCAGGCAAGAATACTGGAGTAGGTTGCCATTTCCTCCCCCAAAGGATCTTCCCAACCCAGGGATTGAAGCTGCGTCTCCTATGTCTCCTGCGTTGCCAGCAAATTCTTTACCGTTGAGCCATCAGGAAAGCCTGTTGGTGATAACAGCAGTACACAAAATGAAAAGATCCCTGGCCTCCTGGAGCTTGCTTCCTAACAAGGTTACTGTGTAACCTTCCAATCTATAGCTATATCATATATATCCATGGCTGTATCAATGACTGTATCTGTAGGTTCGTTTTGTACACATGATCCTGTGATTGTCTTTTTCATTAACAATGTGCCTTGGAGTTCATTTCATGTACACAGAAATGGGCCTTCTTCATTCTTTGAAAACTGGAGAATGGTCTTCTGTAGGGATAAACCCCTACTTGTGTTCTAATTTTTTTTTTCATGGTACTGCAGCAAGCTATCTTCTGCATATACTGTTGTGTTCACAAGAGTCTGTACACTTACTAAGTAGCCAGAGGTACTTAATTAACCTCTCTGTGACTCAGTTTCTTCATGTGTGAAATAAACATAATAATTGTACCTCCCTCTACTCATCAAGGAAATGCAAAGCAGCCACAATGAGATGCCACTTCACATCCACTCAGATGTCTGTAATCAAAAAGACAGATAATAAGTGTTGGTTGGCAAGGATACAAAGAAATTGGAACCCTTGTGCTCTGCTGGTGGGAATGTAAAATGTTGCAGCCAGTTTAGAAAAAAGTTTGCAGCTCCTCAAAAGGTTAAACATAGAAATGCTATATGATTCAACAGTTCTATTCCAATGTATATACCTGGGATAAATGAAAACACAAGTTCACACAAAAACTTGTACGTAAATGTTCACAGCAGCATTATTCATATTAGCAAAAAGGTAGGAATAGCCCAAATGCCCATCAGCTGATAAGTGGATAAACAAAATACTGTGTATCTATATAATGGAATCTTATTTGGCATTAACAAGATGTAAGTTCTGATACAAGCTGTAGCTTGTAGCTGAATCTTGAAAATATTATGCTTACTGAAAGAAGCCAATTACAAAAGACCACATATTGTATGATTTCATTTCTATGAAATGTTCAAAATAGACAAATCCATAGATACAGAAAGGAGATTGGTGGTTGCCAGGGGTTAAGGGGTTGCAGAAATGAGGAATGACTACCAAGAAGGCTTTCTTTTAGGGATGATTAAAATGTTCATGAATTTGAACAAACTCCAGGAGACAGTGGAGAACAGAGGAGCCTGGGGTTTTGCAGTCCATGGGGTCACAAAGAGTTGGATATGACCTAGCAACTGAACAATAAAAACAACAAATATTCTAAAATTGTGGTGATGGTTACACAACTTGACGAATATGCTAAAAAAAAACCATTTAGCTGTACACTTTCAAGTGGGCAAATTATATGGTATGTGAAATGTATCTCAATTGAGCTGTTATAAAAAATATAATATCTCCCTCATGGGTAGTGAGGATTAACTGAGATGGTACAGAAATGTGGAGAACAGTACCTGGCATTCTGCAAGCTCTATCCAATAATCCACCCCTCTTGCTGTTGTTCTAGAGATCAGATTCTAAAGGCAAAACTGTTGAGCCAAACTTCAGTTCAGTCGCTCAATCATGTCTGACTCTTTGCAACCCCATGGACTGCAGCATGCCAGGCTTCCCAGTCCATCACCAGCTCCTGGAGCTTGCTCAAACTATGTCCATTGAGTCAGTGATGCCATCCAACCATCTCATCCTCTGTCGTCTCTTCTCCTCCCACCTTCAATCGTTCCCAGCATCAGGGTCTTTTCCAAGGAGTCAGTTCTTTGCATCAGGTGGCCAAAGTATTGGAGCTTTCGCTTCAGCATAAATCCTTTCAGTGAATATTCAGGGTTGATTTCCTTTAGGATTGACTGGTTTGATCTCCTTGCAGTCCGAGGGACTCTCAAGAGGAGCCAAAGTGTTGGTGCAATAAATATATATTTTTTTTAATTTCCAAAGACTCTACAAAGTTTCCTGCCAAAAGGTCATCACCAATTCACTTTCAGAAGTAGCATACAAGGATGCCTGTTTTTTCTCTCTTCTTTCCCTTTTCAAAGATGCCCCCAACTAAGAAGTTTGGAAGAACATGTACATAGTATTCAGAATACTTTCCTTTGGGTGTTGGGATAGTAAGCGAATTTTCTTTTCTTTTTCTCATATTGCTTATCTGCATTTTTCATGTTAAAAAAACCATGTATTAATTATGTAATGTTTAAAAAATAAGACATACACACACACCCCCATCCCCTTATACTCTTCACCATGGGGCTTTTACACCTCATAGGCTTCAGAGATTAGGGTAGGAGACCTTATACTTCTCAGTCCATTATAAAAACAGGTTTTGGAGGGTGAGGGGGTTGTAACTTTCTAGAAGGATCAGCCAGAGGGCAACAACTGTAAACACAGAGAAGTACATAAATTACAATTCTCAGCCCAGGCCTGCACTTTCTTGCTTGATGGTGCCCCAAAGCCCTATAATAAAAATCATGCCTGGGAATCATTTGCATCCTTACCAGACACCAGACACTGCAAATTTTCAAATGCTTCATACTCATTGTCATTTAATCCTGGCAATAGGTTCTGGTGCAAAAATGGAGTTAGAGAAATTAAGTGACTTGCCCAAGGACACAGTGCTAGTCAGTGATTGGGTAGACACTGTTTAAGATGGTTTAGCTGTGAGTCAAGAGTCAGGAACCAGGATCTTTTATGACCTCACTGAAAAGCAAGGTCGTGGTTAAGACAAGCTCAGGGGAGGTTGATTCAGCAGTTCAGTGATATCCTCAGGACATTTGTTCTTTCCATCTCTCTGCTCTGCCATCTTTCAGTTGTTTTCATCTTTGGGAAGTTAGAGGACTCTAGCAGTGACATCTAGACATAATAAAGTTCAGAAAAAGAAGAAAGGATTGATTTCTTTCTAGGGCTTTCCCCTTACAGTGATGGAATATTTTCCCTCCAGCAAACTCTTCCTGCAGCCATGATGTTTATTTCATCAGCCCCTTCAAGGTCACTTACCTATTCTTGAACCAGTCACTGGCAAAGGGAACAGAACTACTCCCAGCCAATTAGGCTGAGGTTTGTGTTGGAGGTGGGTCATTGTTCCCTGAGGAGGGAATTCCATGAGCAAAATGAGGATTCTTCTTGGGAGACAGAAGGGGAAATGGAAGTTGAGAAGTTGGCTGGGGAAGACAGTTAGTATCCAGCATAAGAAGAGATTCAAATGTGTGCTGTCAAACTCAGGAGTAGCTAGCTATTCCTGACCACTGCACTATTCTGTATCTTGGCGAGGACCTTTATTGCTAGACATTGACTATTGAGGGTGAAGCAGATTAACCACCCTCATCTGCCTCTTCTCTCTCTTCAGGTCCCATCCTTTCTAAAGGGAAGTTTGAGAGCTTGATTTAGGGCAGATCATGAAAAGTAAAATGGTAGGGTTTTAAATTATCCCCGATCAACTAGATGCTTTCCATCTCAGGGCTCTCTAGTCTGGGAGAATGCCATTTCACATCCCCCTGGGTCTCTCAAGAAAGGTCCCTTTGAGATTGTCACCTCTTGGCAGCTTGTAGGACTGACTTGAGTAATAGGACAGTATCAGTTTGTAGATTTAGAGGACTTTGGGAAGATGTACTTGACCTCCCTCCCTCCCTGGGAATCACACTTTTAGCTGATGTGATCAATTGAAGTATTATTCAGCAAAGCTTCACTCATCTCACTTGCAATCTGGGACCTTGTATGCTTCTTACCCACTGACTGTGGGCTTGGCCACTGGCCGCTTCAGCGAGTGGAATGTGAGTGGCTGTGACTCCAGCAGAGCCTTTAAATGATGGTTACACTGTGTGGCTTCTCTTGTAATCACCATGAGAAGAGCATGCTTTGGGTAGCCAGTGCCCTTTGTCTCTGGATCCCAGGATTAGTCATATGGAACAGACCCAAACCCAGACTGAGGTAGCATCACCGTAGCCAATCTGCAGACCTGTGAATAAGAAAAATAAATGCTTGATTTCAAAAGTCACCAGTTTTTATTTTGCAGCAGTGTTGCAGGAATAGGGGAGTCCCACAGGTGATATTTTCGAGTATTGCCCAAAGGGTGTGGATGGTGTGAGGGACTTGTAGGACAAGATATGAGACCAGATCCCATCAGAGCAGCCCCTGGAACAGCATGTGTTAAATATAACTCAGGGAGGGAATGACCTGGAGATGTTTTGGTGACTTTCTTGAAACAGCCCAAATTCTAAGAACTTTTTAGAAGTGTTCTCTTTAAGTGTTCTCTGACCCATTCTCATTGAAACACTCTTCATGGCCAAGAAATTGCTACACCACATGTTTCATCATCAATGCTCAAATGTAGTAGAATGTAAGGGAAAGAGCACTGGGCATTAATTCCTGAGCCCTTCCAGTCTGCCTTGCATATGGGCAGAATGGCCACTGGTAGCTGGAGAAAGCCCTTAGTCAAAAAGATGTGGATGCTAGTCACTGAAAGCCAGGCCACTGTATCCTGAAATGGTACCTAAGAGAATGTGGGCAGGGAACCAACAGCATCAACTACAGGGGGGAGGAGGGAGGAGGTAGCTGGAGAATGCAACGACCAAGTTTAGGAAAGGGGAGGAGGTTAGGACAAACCGAAGGGCAAGCAGATTGTCCTAATTCTCATTATTTTAGTGCTGGTCCCACTCTAAGGTGTGACTGCTGTTTTCGGTAAAGATCTGAAAGGGGTAAGAGAAGGAATGCGTATCATTTCTTGGTGACAAACCCAGCACTGATGGGACATTTTCACAACCACAGGCCCGCACCTCGGCTGGACGGGGAAGCGCTGGGGAAGTGAATGTCTTCATGGAGAGGACTACTGCCCAGCCCCGAGGGGGCCCAGCCAGAGAGGTAAAGGAGAGACACCCACGCTCAGTCTCCTCCTGAGCTGGAAGGCTGGGCTGGGCTGAGCTTTACTTAGCTCAATAACCAACCCCCCTCCCCCCGCCAAATTATAGTTTTAAACTGCTCTATGTATTGGAGAAGGCAATGGCAGCCCACTCCAGTACTCTTGCCTGGAAACTCCCATGGATGGAGGAGCCTGGTGGGCTGCAGTCCATGGGGTCTAGAAGAATCAGACATGACTGAGCGACTTCACTTTCACGTTTCACTTTCATGCATTGGAGAAGGAAATGGCAACCCGCTCCAGTGTTCTTGCCTGGAGAATCCCAGGGAGAGGAGCCTGGTGGGCTGCTGTCTTTGGGGTTGCACAGAGTCGGAGACAACTGAAGCGACTTAGCAGCAGCAGCAGCTCCATGTATAGATGGTATAATTCAAGATGTCAGGTTTGTTTTTTTTTCCTGAGTTGAAAGAAAATGGAATTTTAAAGAATTAATTATTTTTGGCTGTGCTGAGTCTGCATTGCTATGAGTGGGCTTTCTCTAGTTGCCATGCACAGGCTTCTCATTGCGGTGGCTTCTCTTATTGAGAAGCATGGGCTCTGGAGCTCAGGCTTCAGTAGTTGTGGCACACGGGCTTAGTTGCCCCACAGTGTGTGGGATCTTCCAGGATTGGGGATCAAACCCATGTCCCCTGCACTGGCAGGTGGATTCTTAACCACTGGATGACTGGGGAAGTCTGGAGATGGAATATTTGGGACAAGGTGGACGTGGCAGTCTTTCCTGGCATAGAAAGGTCTTCCTAGAGTGGGGCTTTTCCTGAGTGCGTTTTGCTTCTTTGCTCTGACACTGTAGTGGTGGTTCTTTGACATTTGGAGATGTCCATCAACCTCCTTATTTTTCATGAAGTTCTAAAGAATTGAGATCTAGACACAAGGAATCAAAGTGTCAATTATGAATAGCAAAATAGTTAGAGACCACCGAAAGTCTTTTAATTGGAGGAAATTCAAGTAAGTATGACATATCTGTAAATGGAATAGTATGCAGCTATACAAAAGAATGAAGATGCTCTCTCTGAGTATTCACAGGGCAAGAGCATCAAGAAAATGAGTAGGAGTGAGAATGATTAATAACTACTAGGTTTCTGGTGTCTTACATATGTATATGTATTTGGCAGGAAACACAAGAAAGTGCAAATCAGTAGAACTCGGAGATGGAAACAGAGTGGGTGGGACCTGGGTAGGGGGAACATGTTTCCCTGAACACTAAAACATGTATATAAATTTATACCTGTATATGTCTAGAGAGAGATATATATATATATATATATATATATAGTAGTCACGTATGGATGTGAGAGTTGGACTATAAAGAAAGCTGAGCACCAAAGAATTGATGCTTTTGAACCATGATGTTGGAGAATTCTCTTGAGAGTCCCTTGAACTGCAAAGAGATCCAACCAGTCAATCCTAAAGGAAATCAGTCCTGAATATTCATTGGAAGGACTGATGCTGAAGCTGGAATTCCAATATTTTGGCCACCTGATGCGAAGAACTGATTCATTGGAAAAGACTCTGATGCTGGGAAAGATTGAAGGCAGGAGGAGAAGGGGACGAGAGAGGATGAGATGGCTGGATGGCATCACTGACTCAGTGGACATGAGTTTGAGCAAGCTCTGGGAGTTGGTGATGGCCAGGGAAGCCTGGTGTGCTGCAGTCCATGGGGCTACAACTGAGTGACTGAACTGAACTGATATCTGGAGACCTGGAGAATGACTCAGAGAGGGGAAGACATAGTTGCTTTGCCCTGCATCATAAATCATCTGACTGCTTCTTCTCATCACTTTGGGAAAGGGAGAAGGAAAAGGGTAGGTGGGGCAATATGAGAAGGCACAAGTGAAGAATGGTTGGGGTGGGTGCTCTGCCTGCAGTGCAGAACACCTTCTCCGTCTGCTGATTCTCCCGCTGGTGTGCTCCCACAGTGCAGTCCATTGGATGTGTCTGGTGCCGAGTGCATGTGCGCTAAGTCACTCAGTCGTGTCTGACTCTGAGTTCCCATGAACTGCAGCCCACCAGGCTCCTCTGTCCATGGGGTTCTCCAGGCAAGAATACTGGAGTGGGTTGCCATGCCCTCCTCCAGGGGATCTTCCCAAACCCGGGATCAAAATGGAACCAAATATTCCATTTCCAAATTTCCTTTGTCATCCAGTGGTTAAGAATCCGCCTGCCAGTGCAGGGGACGTGGGTTTGATCCCCAGTCCTGGATCAACGCTGTGGGGCAATTAAGCCCGTGTGCCACAATTACTGAAGCCCGAGCTCTAGAGCCCATGCTTCTCAATAAGAGAAGCCACTGCAATGAGAAGCCTGTGCATGGCAACTAGAAAAAGTCCATCCATAGCAATGACGACTCAGTGCAGCCAAAAATAATTAATTTTTAACAATTCCATTTCCCTTCAACTCAGGAAAGAGAAATCTGACATCTTGAATTACTCAGCCTGTACATAGAGCAGTTTTAAAGCATCTCTTAAGTCGCTTGCCTTGGTCACACCTGGAAAGCGCCTTGACACAGATCAGGTACTTTGAGAAATGACTGCTAGAGTCAAGCAGGCCAGAGAGCTGCAGAATCTGTCGGCACAGCTCTATGTGATCACCCACTTGGGAGTTAATATAGGGTGATGGTGAGGTGCACGGGCTCCAACATCAGAGTATAGCCATGTTCAAGTCTTGGCGCCGCCAGATACCTGGGCTTGAGTACCTGAGTCCTCCCTTGATCCTGCCCTCCCTCGTTAAACAGCAACGCCCTCACTGTTGGAGGCATCACACACAGAGTGAGGGGACAGTGCCTGGCCCTTTTGGTAGTGGCAGTGGTGGTGTGTGTGCCCCAGGTAGCGTCTGACTCTTTGTGACCCCATGGACTATAGCCCGCCAGGCTCCTCTATCCGTGAGATTTCCCAGGCAAGAATTCTGGAGTGGGCTGGCTTTTCCTCTTCCAGGGGATTTCCCGACCCAGGGATCAAACCGGAGTCTGCTCCATTGGCAGGCAGATTCTTTACCTCCGAGCCACCTGGGAAGCTCTCCTGGCCCGTTACAGATGCTCAGTTGCTTTGGGAGTTTATTTTTACTAGTTCAGTCTTTTTTGTGTGTGTGGCCAGGAGCGCAGATCCTGACTCTGTATAAAATACAGAACAGAGTCTAGGGTTTCTCGCGTGGCCAGGGCAGCCCACCCCTTCCTGACCTCACTGGCTGATACTGCAGCTGCGCTTCCCATCCAACCTCCAAGGCGCTCTCCGGAGGAGCCTCTCTGCTGGCAGATGTGCCTCTAGGATTCCAGAGGCAGCGCCAGAGGCTGCCGTGCAGCTGTGTTCACGGAACACTCTATCAGTATTTATTCCCTGCATAATTGCTAAGTAAATGGCTTAATGTTACTGTGAAAATGACTCTAAAACTTAATGGTTCCCCTTAAAAGGAGAACCCTCCTTCCACTTCTCAGCTGCACCAGATAATTCGTTCTCCATCTTCTTTCAGTCTCAGGGAAAGAAACAAAAGCCCCCCAGTTCACTCCAGTGAGACACTCACGTGGAGTCTTGTCTGTGGTGATCTAGTCCTGATGGGGGAGGGACGAGAGAAAAAGTAAAGCCAGGGTAAGCTGTGCTGTTGGGGATTTCCCACTCTTAAAATTGTCACTTTTTTAAGATCCCATTTTTGTGACAGAAGTTTTAAGCCACACCAGTGTTTAAGAGTTAAGTATGCTTCGGGTTTCAGAAACATTGAATACATCAGAGATGGTTTTGTGCTGGTCCCTGGGTTCTGGTGAGAGACACATTTTGCGTTGCTGTGTGGCCGGAGGCTGTCTCTGTCTCCTTTTGAAGCAACAGGTGAGCCAAGGATAGACAAGCCCGCCCTGCAGGTGTAATCAGACCGAGAAGACTGCTCAGCTCGGGGAGGAGCCTGGGCTCTGGACACCTGGCTTGCAAGTCTCATCCCATCCCTAGGGTCTTTTTTTTTAATGAATACCTCAGATAGGGGCCCAGCAACAGCCAAGCGTCAGTGACCTTACCCGCACTGCCCATTAAATCCACCTGAGGAAGAATACGAGCTGGAGTCTGTCAACTCAGGAACCAGATATCGGAGGCTGGAGGGCCCTGCTGAGTTCTCTAGGCACTGTACTCCAGGCAGCGTGTTCTGGAGGGTTTAGCATTTGTTCAGATCCTGGGCTCTGAAGTTGGATTGTCTTGAGTTCAAGTCCCAGCCATGTGTCTTCCTAGCTGCTGTGTGATCTTGACCCAGGGGCTCAATTCTCTGTGCCTCAATTTCTCTTCTGTAATTGTGAGGGGTGGGTGAGTTAATAATGAGTAAAGTACTGTTTTCCTAGTAAGTAGGATTGAAGTTTAGTCTCTAACACTCTCTAAGAGTCTTTTTTCTTCCTTGTCTGTTACCTGGCACTAAGGAGTACTTAATGCAGTATTATCGAGTACAGTTGAGTGGGGTAGTTGGCAAGAGGACACTGAAATGCACCCCCTGAAGATGACTGTTGTAACCTGGACGAGTGTCAGTTGGCACCTTGGGCTGAGGTTCTTGCGTCACATGAGCTGTCTCTGGTTTTGCTTTGCAGTAATCCAGCTCTTATCTTGGCGCCTGCTGTTGCTGCTGCTGCTAAGTCGCTTCAGTCGTGTCTGACTCTTAGCGACCCCCTGGACTGCAGCCTACCAGGCTCCTCCGCCCATGGGATTTTCCAGGCAAGAACACTGGAGTGGGGTGCCATTGCCTTCTCCGGTCTTGGTGCCTAAGTTACCGTAAAAAAGTCTCATCATCAGCGAGCAAGGCAGATTTACTGACAATATCCTGGTGAGGTTTGAGAAGGGGATGGGAGTGTATGTTGAGTGCACGCGTGCGTGCGTGCGCACACGCACACACACACACACACACACACACCACTGCCACACCCGCTTCTGCCCCAGGATTTCTTTCCTCCAGAGTCCGCGTGCTTGGCTCTGCTTTGAGGTTTTCCGCTGGTGCCCTTTTCCCCACACCAGCTTCCAGGGTGTTCTCTCTGCCTCTTGGGAACTTAAATTCCTCACGGTTTTTTGGCTGCACCAGGTCTCAGTTTTGGCATGCAGGATGTAGTTCCATGGCCAGGGATCAAGCCCAGGCCACCTGCACTGGGAGCTTGGAGTCTTAGCCACCACTGGACTGCCAGGGAAGTCCCTCAGCTCCTCACTATCTTTTAATAAGCAGAGCCGTTTGGCCTTGCCCCAGGTCCAGTGCATGAATCTACCCAATCAAAAGCATCGTAGCCCAACAACCCAACCTGATTCATCGTACGAATCAAGACGTTGCTCTCCTAAAGGGGCATCAGAGCTCGTTGTTGTTGTTTAGTTACTAAGTTGTGTCCAACTCTTTGCAGTCCTATGGACTGCAGCGTACCAGGCTTCTCTGCCCTCTAATATCTCCAGTTCAGTTCAGTTCAGTTCAGTCACTCAGTCGTGTCCGACTCTTTGCGACCCCATGGACTGCAGCACACCAGGCCTCCCTCTCCATAACCAACTCTCAGAGTTTACTCAAACTCATGTCCATTGAGTCAGTGATGCCATCCAGTCATCTCATCCTCTATCATCCCCTTCTCCTCCAGGAATTCTATCTCCAGGAATTTGCTCAAACTCATGTCCATGGAGTTAGTGATGCTATCTAATCATCTCATCCTCTGCCACTCCTCCTTTTGCCTTCAATCTTTCCCAGCATCAGGGTCTTTTCCAACGAGTCGGCTCTTCACATCAGGTGGCCAAAGTATTGGAATTTAAGCTTCAGCAACAGTTGTTCCAATGAATACTCAGAGTTGATTTCCTTTAGGATTGACTGGTTTGATATTGCAAACCAAGGGACTTTCAAGAGTCTTCTCCAGCCCCATAATTTGAAAGCAACAATTCTTCAGCCCTCAACCTACTTTATGGTCCAACTCTCACATCCGTGGGCTTCCCCAGTGGCTTGGCTGTAAAGAATCTGCCTGCAATGCAGGAGATGTGGGTTGGATCCCTGGGTCAGGAAGATTCCCTGGAGGAGAAAATGGAACCCACTCCAATATTCTTGCCTGGAGAATCCCATGGACAGAGGGGCCTGGTGGGCTACAGTCCTTGGAGTCGCAAAGAGTCAGACACCACTGAGCGTGCACAGATGCACTCACATCCATACCCTGCAGCATTCAAATGCCCATTGCTCTATTGGAAACCTACCACTCTGTTCTTTACCAGCTCTGTGATGACAAGTAAGGTACATGAGCTTTCTGAATCCCAGGATAATCACCTAAGAAATGAAGATACTGATAGGACTAATGGAGCTGTTGTGAAGACAAAGTGAAATCATGCCTGCAAAACACAGAACAGTGACTCGAGTTTAACAGGAATGCTATCTATGCTTTTTGAATAAACCATATCCTGAACTCTCACAAAACATGAACGGGATTTCTCTCAGTAGAAAATGGGCATTGGTAACTTTTTATGAGATGCGTATGTGCAATAAGAGCACAAAGGAGAAAACGGGGCTATCTAGATGACACTGGGAAATTTTTCTGCAAGTTACTTAATCACCCTGCACATTGGGCTCCTCTGTCGTAATATGGGGATATATACTAATAGCACCTGTTTATATGGCTGTGGGGAAGAGTAAATCAAAGAATGTGCTTAAAGACAAAGATTCATGCCATTTAAAAGTTTAAGAAACTGTAGCTATTATTATTAAAAGCTTAGGCTTTGAATCAAAGTATTAGGCTGGGAAAGTATATTTGTCTTCTCTCCTGGTATAAAATTCACATTTGAAAAGTTCAGATGTATTGAGAAAATCCCAATGCTATTTTACAAAAGGCTTTAGTCAAGACAGAAATTGATTAATTTAAGCTGATAGCTCTGGCTTTAGAAATTTTAAATCATTACACAATTCATAAACTTCCTAATGGTTCTCTCTTGATATTTAGTTTTGGAAATTGTAACTTCTTTGGGGGCTATTAGCTTTATAGTCATTTCCTTTCTTCAGCTACACATTAAGAAATAATTTTGGGCATGAGCCAATAGCCCAGCACTCCTGACCAGTGTTCCCTTGATTTTGTGTAAATTGTGAGCCACTGGCCATTTTCCAAAGACAACTCATTAGGAAGATAGAATATGCATGAGTATAGTTTATACTATACTCATAGTTTATAGTTTTGGAATCAAATAAGGCTTGCAACAAATTTAATATGACATTGTAAAGGATATGCAAAACCAATCTGTGCTGTGGGGTAATTAGACAGAAGTAGAGTTCACACTGCTGCTGCTGCTAAGTCGCTTCAGTCGTGTCTGACTCTGTGCAACCCCATAGACGGCAGCCCACCAGGCTCCCCTGTCCCTGGGATTCTCCAGGCAAGAACACTGGAGTGGGTTGCCACTGCCTTCTCCAATGCAGGAAAATGAAAAGTGAAATGAAGTCGCTCAGTCGTGCCCGACTCTTAGCGACCCCATGGACTGCAGCCTACCAGGCTCCTCCATCCATGGGATTTTCCAGGCAAGATTACTGGAGTTGGGTGCCATTGCCTTCTCCACAGATGACTGTAGTTACCTTGCCGCCAAACTAGTCCTTTCAGGAGTGGCTACCAGAGAAGGGATGGGTTTGTTAGGAGTAGAAAGGAGCTTCGGGTCACCTGAGAATTTTCCTAAACCCAGAGCATCCAGATGTCTCTCCTTTGGGATGGGACCTGGGGCACCTAAAAGTTTGTTGTTTAGGACCAGGATGTGATGAAATCAACCTCCTCCTGCCTCTTATAGGGGTTTGACTGCAAGGGAGGTTTATTAATCTAGGCAGGAGTCAGCAAACTTTTTCTGTAAAGAACCATATAATAAATGTTATAGGCACTGAGGGCCATATGGATCTGCTGATACTTTTAAGTTGACCTGTCTTTACACTTAGAAATGTCTCTTAACAGTAGGCCTCCCTGGTGGCTCAGATGGTAAAGAATCTGCCTGCAATGCAGGAGACCTGTGTTCGATCCCTGGGTTGGGAAGATCCCCTGAGGAAGGAAATGACAACCCACTCCAGTATTCTTGTCTGGGAAATCCCCTGGACAGAGGGGCCTGACGAGCTATGACCATTCAGCCACAAAAGAGTCGGACAGGACTAAGCTCCTGAACAACAATTTGCATTCCCATGAGACTTTTTATGAGCAGTTCAGTTATCATTCTGGTTTCTGGTGGTTTTCACTGGTGTCTCGCAAGTGAGTGATGCGTGTGTATGCTTTTTATATACTAATTAGCCATTTGAATACCCTCTTGCGGAAAGAATCTGTTGAAGTTTCTTACTCATTGGCTGAAATTCTTCATGGAGTCTAAATATGAGAATTTTAGCTGTTATAGGTGCTTTCTGATAAACAGAAGTCCCTGATTTTAATGCAGTTCTTTTTATCAGTCTTTGTTTTATCTTTTTAAGTTCACCGATTTAAGTAAATTATTTGGTACTATTTTCACCACCTTGCTTGGGACACTACATACAGCTGATCCGTACATACCAGTTAGGGCCATCGCATTAGCTAGCTAATTTCCTTCCAGTCCTGAGATGTGATGAATCCATGAAACCCAGACAGTTGGGGTTCATCCGGGTTCATTTACATCATCTCTGGAAAGGGAGGATATGGACGTGTGGGGCTGCTGTCAGCTATGAGTCGCTAAGGACACTGAGGGTGGGAGCTTTGGAGTGCTCAGCCTGCACTAGGACAGGAGCGCAGGGACGACATATATGACATAATTCATACAGTGAGAAGGAGGTGTGGGCTACACGCACAGCTAAGGAAGTGCCCTGGGTATCCGGAAACGTGGAAAGGAATTAACAGGGAGTGGATCACAGGATACGTCGGAGAGAAGGGAGATGGAGGAAAAGGCAGAAAAGGAGGTTTAAATTTGGTAGCAAGTGTCAGAGACTCAAATATAACAAAAGCTTGGGAGCTTGGCCTGCTGAGAACCGGTTTCCTTTAATTGCCTTCCCTCCCGCACCCCCTCCACACCTTTTATCTTTTTACTAGAAAAGTCCTGATAGTCCAAATCATATAGCAATAACTTTTTAAATAATAGAAGCACTTAATACCCATCACTTTTTTCTCTCCTGATGGAAAATAAATGGGTTATTAACTCTTCAATAGGTACTATATGAAAAAAAAAAAAGGAGGAATAAAGGAAATTTAGAACCAGAAGCAAGCATTGTGAATATATATATCCCATGTCAAGATTATAGAAATAGTCTAGCCTAAATCTCTTCTTTGCTTTGAGGATTCTGTGTAGGTCATATTGGAAGGCCCTTTCTATCAGACAGAATTCTTGTTTGCTATGACTGAAAACCCAACTTGGAGGCTCCTATGATAAAAGGAAAGTTTCGATCCTAATAACCAAAAAGTTTAGAATGGATGCTGGCCCCCAGTGAGGCAATTTCTAGCTGCTCAAATGATGTCATTGAGGATTTTCTGCATATCTTCATTCTGCCTTTGTAACTGTGGACTTCATCCTTTGCTTAGATGCACAGCTGCATCTGCTGGTGGCTTCCTGCTCTCTTATCATGAGAACAACTGAACTAACCCAGTTCCAGCCCGCAACCCACACTGGACTGAGATACTGGGAATCTCTTCTCAAGCCTCCTGCTGAAGACCTAGGATTCGCAGCTCTCATTGGTCCACACTGGGTCACGTGCTCATGCCACACCCAATCACCTGGGCCAGAGTCTAAGGCAGGCTAATTGTACCAGTCAGGATCCTTCATGGGACCGAGTGTGTGAAGGTGGTCCCACTCAAACTGCGCGGCTGAGAAAGGGGGAGTGGATTCTCCAGTGAAAGGAAGGGTGGTGATGCTGAAGGAGCGTCAGAGACCAGCCATTAAACCTAGCAAGGGGACAGAGGGCTTCAGGGAAGCTTTGTGAGCAAAGAGCAGCCCAGTGACTCAGCAGCTGAAATGCTAAGAAAGTGCAGCTTTCTTTGGTAACCGTTGGAGTCAGGAGACCTGGATTGTAGCTCCAATGCTTAACACTTAAGTTACCCAATCTTTCTTTTTCTCAGAACCCTTATCTGTCCAGTGTGGAAATGATGCCAGTGCTCTTGTTACCATTGGAGTGAATGAGAGAATATTTTCAGACAGATTTAGGCAATATGAAAAATACATGAATGTGAGTGTGTGGTGTTTTTATTACTAAGGATCATAGCAGGAATAAACAAATCTAAATTTAAATAAGCACATCCACATAAGGTTTGACTTCTGAAGCTAATATTTGTGCCAAGTAAAATCAGTAGTGTTGATCATGATAAAAATACTAACCACTAACATATATCAAGGGTTTACTACGTGCCAGGTACTGCTCCATTTCATTTAACCTTCAAACAACCTTGTGAATTAAGCACTGTTATTGTCCCCATTTTACAGATAAGGAAATTAAGCCACAAAAAAGTAAACAATATTCTCCAGATAGCAATAATAAAGCTGGGATTCACATCCGGGCATCCTGTCTCTACAATCTGAACTCTGAACCACTATATTATCCATGGTAATAGTGTTCAAACCTACTGCTTTGAAAGTCAAATGGCAGAGTGAAATATACCTGCTCCATTTTTGGGTGCTAACATATCTAATTCATCAAAATATATTAATGGGCTCATTAGCCTATACAAATAAATCCCTAAATAAAAGCATTTATTATCCCGGTAGTTTTTCTTGTGGTAACTTGGTTTTCTAGTTTTAACCTATTTATGTGTGTGTGCATATCCCAAGGCAAAAGCATGTTATTTGTGGGATTACAGTTCATAAAATCGAGTTTAGAATCAAAAGACAGAGATATAGGCACAGCTCAACCAGTTGCAAAGTGACGACTCATTGGAAAAGACCCCACCGGACACAACTTAGCAACTGAATAGCAACAACAATTGATTGTCCGCTATAACCATGTCCGCATTTCTGTTTCTCATTTGTAGAGACATTGTCCCCTCCAGAGAGTGAGCATGGGGCCAAAATCAGAAGGTGCAAAGGACTGTCCTTTGAGAGCTTTCACAGACAGTATAGATCCAAGACATTTCTTAATTTTCTTATTAATAATGCTCCCAGAGACATGTTATCAATGAACTGTGTTCCATAGTAATGGCATTTAATATTTATCTGTATTTCCGTCATATTGTGCTTTTGAATTTCCTTGGTGTCTGGCCCTCCTACACAGCCTGATTTCTTCCTATGGAACTTTCTGGATGAGCTCTCAGCATGGCCTAATGTGTCACTTTACCTACTTAGACTACTTCAGGAGGCCACCTGAAGCCAGCATAAACCAATGCTTTATGGAGCTCCTTGAGGGACAGTGGGCAGCCTGTCTAAGCCCACACACCTCCAGCCTCATAGGGCCTGACTCCAGCTTCCCACCCCTGTTGGGGTCACGTGCTGTTTCCCACCTTTACCTGGTTTATCAGATTTCCCACAGTGGATGCTTGTGTGGTATTTGTTGTTGTTTGTTGTTGTCTATTTACTATCTAATATCTATTTATTTGTGTTCTGGTAAAAGAAGTCTCCATAAGTTTTATGCTGTGCTGGAGCTGGTGAGTAAGAGCTGACTATTAAGTATAAGCCAGTTGTCAAACATGGCCCTTATTAAAAATTAACTTATATAAACATGCAATTAGTAATAAATGTTCCAAGTTCATCCTTCCTAATTATTTTGCTGCACTTTTTTATCTTCTTAGCCCTTGAAATATTTATGTCTATGGCGTTTATGGTGGAAATACTATTTAATGGCCTGCTACCGTGCATCTCCTCCCAACTCTGCATTGGAAGTCAGCTATGATAGGAGTATTGATGCTAGCAAGTGAAGTTTTTCCGACTTATTCAACTCTTTGCAACTCCACAGTCTGTAGCCCGCCAGGATCTTCTGTCCTTGGGATTCTCCAGGCAAGAATACTAGAGTGGGTTGCCATTTCCTCCTCCAGGGGATCTTTCCAACCTAGGGGTGGAACTCAGGTCTCCTGCATTGCAGGAAGATTCTTTAGCATCTGAGCCAATTGGGAAGCCATTGAGCAAATGTGGTAAATTAGGGCTCCTCATATCCCTACAGAATCCAGGTTTACCCCATCCTTAGCTTAAGGGGGTGAATCCTTATTGACTTAAACCAATCAGTAAGCCCTGCTCCTCTGCGCACAGGGAAAGGCTGATTTGGGCCAATGAGTCCTGAACCAAGACTTTTATTTGCCTGTGGAGGGAATAAACTGTTGTCCCTGCTTGGGCTACAACTGCAAGGGAAAGCTAGTCCAAGAATGAAGCTAATACATGGAGGAAAGCAGACAGAAGCTGAGAGATGGAAGGTCTGGATTTTGGAAATATCACCAAGCCCCTCGATCAAGCCACTTGACTTTGATTCCACCTAAATCAGAGATCGGCAGACTTTTCCTATAAAGGGCCTGCTAGAAAAGCTTTCTGTCACAGCTACTCATCTCTGCTATTACAGTGTAAAAACCATAGAGAGTACATAAACCGGTGGGTGTAACTAGGCTCCAATAAAACTATTAACAAGAGTATGTGGTGAGCAGGATTTGGCCCAAGAGCAACAGTTTGCAGATCCCTCACCTAAGGTACTAAATTCTTTTTCCCTTAAGTATATTGGGCTTGAGTTTCTAACACTTGTACTGAAAAAGCCTTAACTAATCCAGGTTCACAGATTCTAAACTATACAAATTGACTCTGTATTCCTTAAAGAAAAACAGAGATTTATTATCAAAATAAGTGGTAGCCCAAATTTAAATTCCCAGGAGACAGATTCCCATTGTTCTAGCTCAAATCACATGTCCAAGGGAGGTAGACTTTTAACAGTCCTTCCAAGACCACATGCAGGGAGAAGGGGTGGTTTCTACAGTGAAAATCAGGGGACTATCATCAGAGGAACAGGCCTGGAGGCTTGATCTACTCTATTAAGACAAGGAAAAGTTCCCAAATTAAGCACATTCAGGAGATGCCCTACACATGCCTCCTCTTTCACTAACATGCTGTGTTGCCCTGGGTAAGAGACGAAACTTCTCTGAGCCTTAATCTTCCAGTACTAAAAGAACGTGATGAACCAGGACTCTTTAAGGGCTCACCGAGAGCCAAGTTTTGGTGGTTCGTTCCATTTATCAATTATCTTGCCTGTTAATCTCTGACTTTAATACTCTGTGCCCTGCGGTTCACCTTTTTGCATAATCACGAGCTGATGGAGTTCCTCCTGTTACTTAATTTCTGTGAATATGAATTTCCTCATCTGTTATTGGTCCCACCCTGGAAAGTGGCATAAGGATTAAATTGATATATGCTGAGAAGGCAGTGTGTGTACTTGTTCAAGGTGGGGCTTTGGAGTTAGATTGTGTGCTAAGTCTTCAGTCATTTCTAACTTTTTATGACCCTATGCACTGTAGCCTGTCAGGCTCCTCTGTCCATAGGATTCTCCAGGCGAGAATACTGGAATGGGTTGCCATTTCCTCCTCTAGGGAATCTTCCTGATCCAGGGATTGAACCCACGTTTCTGGTGTCTCCTGCATTGCCAGATGGGTTCTTTACTAGTAGCGCCACCTGGGAAGAAGACCTGGAACAGATGTCTTTTCAAGCCTCATTTGCCCAGATGAGGTCTTGATCTCATACTGGAGAGAAATCATGCCTCAGAGGTTTTGCCCATCACTAGCCAAACATGACTCCCCTCTGAAGCCGCGTGACTGTCCACACTGCACACGGAGGATGCAAAAAGAGGCAGGCTCCAGGGAACATATGCCAGGACTGAATGGCAAGCACCGAGCTCTGGTGCATGCCCACCACCTCTGCCAGGACCCTCGGTGTTGTTTCTAGGTCTGCGTATTCATTTAGGACTCCCACGACAAAGAACCACACGCAAGGTGGTTTAAACAACATACATCAATGTCCTCCCAATTCTAGAGGCTAAAGATCCAAGATCAAGGTGATGGCAGGACTGGTTTCTTCTGAGGCCTCACTCCTTGGCTGGCAGGTGACTTCTTTCTCCCTGTCTCTTCACCTGGTCTTCCCTCCATGTGTGTTTGGTCCTAATCTCTTCTTCTTAGAAGGATTCCAGTTACATTAGATTAGGACCTACCCTAAGAACGTCATTTTACCTTGGCCTCTTAAAAGGTTCTCTGGTCAATATGGTCACATTTTGAGGTCCTAGGGATTAAGACTTCTACATATGAGCTTGGAGGTGGGAGTGAGGGACACAATTCAGCTCATAACAGTTCCACTTCCAAGATTACACTCCAGAATAAGTTTTAACCATTTTTAATGGTTTGTGACATATCTATAGTTTCATAAGTATTCCAAAAACATTCTTTGACATGAACCTATCCTGACTTTGCCTAAGAGATTATGGCAGCTGTTTTATTCATGGAATATAACAGCCGGGAAATACTGATAATTTCACCTTGGAAAAGTTTTGAGGCAGGTGTTACCAGTAATTTGAGTTCCTATTTTTAAAAGGTAAAAGGCACTGATATACCCAACATTAATTCTTGGTGAATCTCTCAAAATGAATTGATAACAAATATAATCCCAGAAAATGGAATGATTTAACATAATGGTTTATCAATAAGTATTGGTGGTTTAGTCACTAAGTCATGTCCAATTCTTGCAACCTCATGGACCATAGCCAGCCAGATTCCTCTGCCCATGGGATTCTCCAGGCAAGAATACTGGAGTGGGTTGCCATTTCCTTCTCCAGAGCACCTTCCCAACCCAGGAATCAAACCTGGGTCTCCTGCATTGCAGGTAGATTCTTTTCCACCATCAACATAATGGTTTAGAGTAAACTGTGGCAGCTATTATATTTATCTGCCTAACATACTTTGGTATACCATTTCTTTGGAAAATTTTCTCTACTGCACATGACCTTTGGGTATTTGAGTCAAATCATTGCCTACCTCACCTGCCACTGAGCACCTCCTGCCTCATCACAGATTTAAACAGGTGGTTGTATCCCTGGGACAAGGTGATTGTCCATCCTTGAAGAACTGGACACATGACTCATGTCAGTACTTAGCTGGATGTTAGGACTTGGAGGGGCAGGGTAGCCCTCCTGTTATGGGCTGGACTGAGTCCCAGCAAAAAGATATTTTGAAGCTCTAGTCCCTGATATCTGTGAACATGACCTTATTTGGAAATATGGTCTTTACAGGTGCAATCAAACTAAGATAAGGTCATCGTTGATTAGGGCGAGCCCTAGTCTGACCAGTGTCCTTTTAAGAAGAGAAGAGAGACAGAGACACTGAAGAAACCCCAAATGAGGATGGAGCAGAGGCTGGAGTGATGCCATTAGCAAGTAGAGTCTACAAGCCAACGAACACTGAGGATTGCCAGAAGCACCAGAAGCTGAGAAAGACACAGGGCAGATTCTCCCCAAGAGCCCTCAGAACATGTCCATGTGGACCCCTTGATTTCAGACTTCCTCCTGCCAGAACTCTGAGAAACTAAATTTCTGTTATTTTAAGCAATCCAGTTTGTGGTATTTTGTTACAGAAGACTTAGGAAATACACACTCTTCTCATTCTCTCATTTCCTTTGGCCATGTCACAAGGCAAGTGGCATCTTGGTTCCCTGACCAGACATCAAACCCACGCCCTCTGCAATGGAAGCACAAAGTCTTAACCACTGGATCACCAGGGTAGCCCCTTTTTTTAGAATTTTAGAAGAACATAAAAAATTTAAAAGGAGAAAATAAGCCATCTACATTCTCACTATTTAGAAAAAAATCATTATGACTTTTGAGATATGTGTTTTCATTTTCTCTAGAAAAGAAAAAATCTGATTATAGGGAACCAGTTTTTTTTTTTTACCTTTTTCACCTATTATAACCATTTTCTATGTTAGTATTTTTCAGCAACATCATTTTTCATGACAGCATGATATTCCAACATAGTTCTTCACCATGAGTTATTTAACTCACTTTTTACTGATAGTCATTTTAACTGTTTTCTGTGTTCTGACATTATAACTCCCCCACTGGAACAAATATCCTTTTAGTGATCTTTACACATATCTGTGATTATTTCCTTAGGATGGATTTCTATGAGTTGTTGACATTAGCAAAAATGACCATTTTTTTTAAACAGAGTAAACCCTTTGATTACTTTGGATATGTATTCCAAATTGTTTTCCAAAAAGTTTGTATTAATTTACACTACTGGCAATGATGTATGCCATTTTATTTTACTTTTACTTATTTAAAATATCAAATATGCAAAATTCAGATAGTATTGTGAACCCTCATGTCTCTATTACCTGTCTTTAAAACTATCATTTTGCTATTCTTGTACTATTTGCATCCCCTTTTCCCACATTATACATTATTTTTTTTTCCTGATATGAAGTAAATTATAGACGTTATAGCTTTTCATAGGGCTTCCCTGATAGCTCAATTGGTTAAAAAAAAATCATTTTTGCAAATGTCAACAATGCACTCATAGAAGTCCGTCCTAAGGAAATAATCCCAGATATGTGTAAAGATCACTAAAAGTATATTTGTTCCAGGGGGTTGCAGGGGGTGGGGTGGCGGTTATAATATCAGAACACAGAAAACAATTAAAATAACTACCAGTAAAAAGTGAGTTAAATTTAGCTTTTCATCCATAAATCCTTTAGAATGTATCTCCAGTAGCAAAGAACAAAAACACTCCAACTCAAACCAATAACACACACAATTAATACAATCCATTCAACTTCCTCATATTTAAAAAAATTTTAATAGTTGCTTTATTGGACTCAAGATCCAAACCAAAGTTGCACTTGGTTGATCTACCTCTTGTGTTTTTTAATCATTAACAGTTTCCCTTGTCTTCTCTTTCCCACTTCCTCCTCCTCCCACCCCCAAATTCCATTCATTTGAAGTCCCTGGCTCAATCACTTATCCTATATTACTCATTTAGACCCTATTCCTCATTTGACTGACCATACCCCTTGGGGTCCTTAACATCCTCCTCTGTCCCCCATCTCCCCACCAGGTGGTAGGTGGTCCTGGATCCTTTAGACCGTTTCTCTTAAAGTTGCTAAGCTCTTGAAATGACTTTTTAAATGTCCCCTGGAAAGACTAGAACTATTTCAAGAATCTAAACCATTCTTAAAGACCCAATTAAATGTCAGGGTAAGTGATTGTTAAAACCTTGCTTTAGTTAGGAGCAATAAAAATAAAATCCTGTTATCCTCGTCTGGGTAAATTCCTCTAGAGACCAATGGAAGATGAAATACAGAGGTGGTATGAGGTCTTTAAGATATAAGCCAAAGTCATTCTATATTTACTAAATTTGTTTTCTAGCTCTGTGCTCCACAGCTGGATCCATCGGATAAAGAGCAGAATGATGGTAATACAGGTAGCTATCCATTTAATACCATCCGCAAGGCAGTCTCAATTTGAATCAATCTTCTGGGGAGAAAAATACTTTTCTTCTGCACTTTTTGTGCTCAGCGTTTGGAGCTCTGCAAATTAATCTGACAAAATATAGATTAGCAAGAGAAAAGGCAGATTTTTATTCACATGTGGGAGTTCATAGAAAAATGTGACTCAAGGAGTCACAATTTGGAGTTTGTAAACCAACTTAATAGAGGATGAGGAGGACGAGAAGGGCAATTATGGAAAACAAACATTTAGAAAAGATAAATGGGCCCTTAGGAATTACTTGAGAGAGATGATCTCTTTGTAATCATGTGAATTTAGATAATTTCTCGTCCTGGTGCCAACTTTTTATCTCCAATGATGAGAGTCAGTCTTCCCTAGCTGTGATTTCCTGGGGGCAGAGGTTTATGAAAATTTAATTCTTTGGGAAGGTTCTCCTTGTACGCAGATAAGGGGAATTCAGAACAAAGACTCTTCACCATGGTTTATTCCAGATCCCTTCATTTATCCCATCTGAAACCTCCCTAGAAGTTTCACAGATAAGGAGCTGAGTTATTAATAGACTGGCTCCTATCCCACTAACCCAGTTTCTCAGTCCTGGGAACAGATCAGTCCAGTTTAACAGCTGTGTGTCATTTCAGGAGGTGATGGTGTAGAGGGAAGTAGGGCCAAAAGTAGGCCTTTATATGGTTTCCCTGGTGGTGCAGTGGTGAAGAATCCACCTGCCAATGCAGGAAACATAAGAGGCATGAATTCCATCCCTGGATTGGGAGGATCCACTGAGAAGGAAATGGCAACCTCCTCCAGTATTCTTGCCTGGGAAATCCCACGGGCAGAGAAGCCTGGTGGGCTACAGCCCACGGGGTCGCAAAGCGTTGGACACGACTGAGCGACTAAACAACAGCAAATGGTGCAAGCAATGAGGACATTTAATGAGAAGCATTTCTATAGAAACAAAAGAAAAACAAAGATTAATGGTTGGAGCTGACTGCAGAACCCATTTTTCCCCCCTTTCTTTTCTTCTCTTCTCTTCTGTTTTCTTCTTAATCCAGAGTACAGCCAGTTTAGATTTCTAAATATTGAGCTCAAAATATCTTTGGGTAGCACTGTGAAGATGGCAGCTGGCAACGTCATGGTCCTGGTTATTCCCCAGCGGGGACCATGAAAGACACAGCGTTCTGGTGGGCTTTCTGAGTGGTGCACACTGTTGAGGTGATAAATCTTTTGAAGTTTGTCAAGTCATCCAGCTCAGTGTGCAGGGCTTTGGAAAAAGGACATCTTAGCTCTCAGGGATGCCAAGACAAGAAGGTAAGAGAAAAATTGCAAACATTAATTACTGACAAAATGTGTCAGATACCAGGATCCCATTTAGAAAGTGGAGAAACAGGCTCAAAGACAATGAACAGGACTGATAACCCACAAGGATTAATTATAGTTTTTCACTGAAACATAAAATTTCTCTATACAATCACTCCCATTCTGATCAAAGACAATCAAAGTAAAGCTAACTCTTATTTTCAAAATAAGAAATAGGATGGGGAACAGCATGCTTTAACATATTTGTGTTTTTCATTTAATTGAGGAGACAAGACCATGTTGATCTACCTGAGGGACAATTCAGATACAGTATGGTCTACTTAAGTGGAAGCTTTGACAGGATAATTATAGGATATTAATAAATTCAGAAAAACAAGTTCTCCATAGGGCAACTCTTGGTCTGCCAACTAGATAATAAGCAAAAGTGAAAGTCACTTTTCTTTATGAATATTCTCTTATTCAAAGTGTCCTTGCTAGTTAATCCAAATAGTGGATTTTCTTTTGTTCATGCCTGTATTCCAAGCATCTAGGACATAACAGGTGTAATATAGCAACCTGTGAATGAATGAGTGTCTTCTCTCATTTAATGCTTACAGCAACTCTAGCACATAAACTATTATCCCCAATTGTCGTGTAGATGAAGAAGAAACCAAGGCACAGAAGAGTTAAATAACTTGCCCAAGGTTGCAGAGCTGGTAATTGAAGGAGCCAGGATTTAAACCGAGGAAGTGTTAACTCAGGAGCCTCCTCTTAAACTATTAAATGATATTATCTGATTTTCTCTGGCCTGGTCTGAGCCACCAAGGCAAGATTTTAGTTGGATCAATTAATAAGCAGTACTTTTTTCAACATTATCAAAGTACATCATACTCCATGTATATTTTACTTTTTAATCCCAGTTCCTAGAATGATTTTTCCCTCAAAACAGGTTTCAACAATGCTCATTTGTGATGGGTAATTGTATGCATCAACTTGACTGGCCAGAGGTTACCCAGGTAATGGTCAAATATTATTCCGAGTGTGTCTGTGGGAGTTTGTATTTTGGATGAGATTAACATTTGAATCCACAGACTAAGTAAAGCAGATTGTGCTCCCTAATGTGGGTGGTGCTCATCCAATCAGCCGAAGGCCTAAATAACACAAAAACAGCTGAGTAAGAGAGAAATCTCTCTCTCAACCTGACTGTCTTTGAGCTGGGACATACCAGCTTTACCTTTGAGCTGGGACATACCTTTACCTTTGGACTTGGACTAGGACTTGGAGCTATCCAATTGGTTCTCCTGGGTTTCCAGCTCGTCAACTGCAGATCTGGTGATTTCGCAGCCTCCATAACTGTGTGAGCCAATTCCTTCTTATATATATAATTCTGCTAGTTCTGATATAATTCTAATGTTAGTGTTAGTGACTCAGTCATGTCTGACTCTTTGTGACCCCATGAACCACAACCTGCCAGGCTCCTCTGTCTATGACATCATCCAGGCAAATATATTATTAGTCCTGTTTCTCTGGATAATTCAACTAATACACTCATTTGTTCATTTTGCCTAAACTACTGCATTAACTGGAGAAGGAAATGGCAACCCACTCCAGTATTCTTGCCTGGAGAATTCCATGGATGGAGGACCCTGGAAGGCTACCGTGTATGGGGTCCCAGAGTTGGACTCGACTGAGCAACACTTATTTACTTACTTACTCCCTTACTGCATTAACCTGCTATCTGAGCTTTCAGCCTTTGGGTTCTCCTTCCTTGAACCCCTGTTGCATAGCTGCTTCCAGAGTACTCTGGGCTGTATACTCCATACCAAATATTCATCTTGTTAGTGTTAGTTGATCAGTTGTGTCTGACTCTTTGAGATCCCGTGGACTATAGCCCACTAGGTTCCTCTGTCCATGGGATTCTCCAGGCAAGAATGCTGGAGTGGGTTGTCATTTCCTTCTCCAGGGGATCTTCCTGACCCAGGGATCAAACCTGGGTCTCCTGCATTGCTGGTGGACTCTTTGCTATCTGAGCCACCAGGCAATCTTGTTACTCACCAAAAAAATTTCCAGTGGTTGCCTGATATCCCAGGATAAAGCATAAAGTCTTTGACTTGTGTATCAGTTAGGATTAGGTTTGGCTGCATGTTAAAATAGATCCCAAATAACAGTGGCTTAAGCAGTAAAGTTTATTTCTCTCTTTAGTAGCCATTCAGAGGTAGAATATCTGAAGCTGATGAGGGAGATTGGCTCCTTCCTTCCTTCCTGCCAAAAGCCTTAGCATTTTGCCTCAAGAGCTAGGATGGCTGCTAAACCTCCAGCCATTGTGTCAACATCCCAGAATTTAAATCTCATTAAGTCTTACTGGCCTCAACTAAAATCAGAATCTAGTTACATGGCTGCACCCAGCTACCACTGAGGCTGAGAAGTATAGTATCAAATATTTTGGGTAAATAAACTAAGAATTTTGTTTGAAAGGAAGCAGAGACATCTAGCAATCTCTACCATAGCTTGCCTTTGAAGGCCTTCTTCAATAAAGTGTCAATCCAGCTTTCCAGATTTCCTTCATCTACTAACTGTTCTGACCACTCTGCCCCCATCGAATTCCTTTGCTCACTGTCCCTGAAACACACCTAGTACTTTGTCACCATCTCTCCATTTACTCAGCCCTCTTGGAATGTGTTTTTGCTTCATATCCAAGCCACACCTTTGTTTCCTTGAGATTTTCCCCTGACTGCTTGCATCTGAGTTGATTTCTTCTGAAACTGAATATTCAATGGAATTGTATTTGACTCTTTCAGATATTCATACCCTTCTGCTTCAGATTGCCCTTCTTTTGATGACTTGAGGAGCATTAATTTTTCATTGTTAATTTTTCACACATTTAGGTCTTGCTTCTCCCTGCCACTCCCTGAGGACAGGAGACCCTTATTCAGTGAACACTGTGCTCCACGCTGGGGATTTAGTAGTAAGTAAAATTTAGGGCCTGTCCTCAATGTCCTAATATTTCCCATGGAGTCTGGTTTTAAAACTCAGATCCATTAAGTGCTTCATAACTTTCTGTTTCTTTGTGAGTAATAAGAGCTAACATTTATTTAAATGATGGTTACTTATAGTAATAATAATATTTATCGAGTAATTATGATGTGGTAGGTCCTATGCTAACTTTTCCCATATATCACTTCATTTTTTTCTAATGCAGCTGTCACTGCAGAATGGCGGAGACTAAAGCCATGTGGCTTCCATGAAATACAGAGGTGGACAAATTGCTTTTATTGCATCCAAAGTAGTATTTGACAATCAAAAAGGAGGACAGGGGACAGGGGTGAGCAGCTGAGACTCAAATGGGCAGTGGTAGGTTGGCAGTGCCCAGCCCAGGGGCACTCCGCAAGGAAAATGCATCCCAGTCTAGGCAAGCTCCCTGCTGGAACAGAGTGGCAGATAAAGTCCAGATTCTGAATGCTATTTACTGGATGCAGGCACTATTAATTTTTACAAATAAAAATGAAGCACAGAGAAGTAAAGTTACTTGTTCAATGTCACATAGCTGAAAGTGGGTAGAGCCAGGATGTAATCCATGAAGCTTGATGCCTGAGGCCCAGCTCTTGGTCCTGTGTTAAGATGGTGACTGAAAAGTAAGGGTAAGTCTGGTGATTCAAAGATTTAGTGACATCCTGTAAGTAGCCACCCACAATCTGGACTTTATCTGCCACCCTGTCCCGGCAGGAAGCTTGCCTAGACTGGGATGCCTTTCCCCTACTGAGTGCCCCTGGGCTGGGCACTGCCAACCTCCCACTGCCCATTCGAGTCTCAGCTGCTCACCCCTGTCCCCTGTCCTCCTTTTTGATTGTCAAATACTACTTTGGATGCAATAAAAGCAACTCATCCACCTCTATATTTCCTGGAAGCTGCATGGCTTTGTTCTCCTCCATTCTGAGGTGACAGCATGGAGTAAGTAAGGAGAGGCTGCCGTCTGCAGGCCCCAAGCTTCATCAGACCCACTGATTGTCCTGTGCAGTCCAGCACTTCATGTTTTTTAAATTCATCATCAGCATTCACAACTTAGAAGATGTCACACAAAATCTGGACAGGAGGGGCTTCTTTTGAAAAACTGGAAGATTTTGGAAACACTGGGTCTGTATGCCCACAGGTTCAGGCTGTCTAGTTCAGATGGAGCACTTTCTGTCTAAATTTGCATAGCATCCCCCTCCCTATTACCCAGACACCTTCATCCACTTTACTTTTCCTTACCAGCCAGCAGCACATAGCATAGGTATGTGGCACTATATGTCAGACACTGAACTAAGGGCTTCACTTTCTTTGTCACAATCACCTTTGGAAGAGGTACTGTTATTAACCCCATCCCCATTCTACAGATGAGAACATGAAGGCTCATACTAAAAGTACACAACTTAGAAGATGTCACACAAAATCTGGACAGGAGGGGCTTCTTTTGAAAAACTGGAAGATTTTGGAAACACTGGGTCTGTATGCCCACAGGTTCAGGCTGTCTAGTTCAGATGGAGCACTTTCTGTCTAAATTTGCATAGCATCCCCCTCCCTATTACCCAGACACCTTCATCCACTTTACTTTTCCTTACCAGCCAGCAGCACATAGCATAGGTATGTGGCACTATATGTCAGACACTGAACTAAGGGCTTCACTTTCTTTGTCACAATCACCTTTGGAAGAGGTACTGTTATTAACCCCATCCCCATTCTACAGATGAGAACATGAAGGCTCATACTAAAAGTAGTGTCAGGGCTGGAACTCTTAGCAAGGCATTCTAGCCCCACAGTCTTAGCTTTTAAGCACCACCTGCTGTCTCTCACGGAGAAGGCACTGGCGACCCACTCCAGTACTCTTGCCTGGAAAATCCCATGGACGGAGGAGCCTGGTAGGCTGCAGTCCATGGGGTCGCTAAGAGTTGGACACAACTGATCGACTTGACTTTCACTTTTCACTTTCATGCACTGGAGAACGAAATGGCAACTCATTCCAGTGTTCTTGCCTGGAGAATCCCAGGGACAGAAGAGCCTGGTGGGCTGCCGTCTATGGGGTCGCACAGAGTCGGACATGATTGACGCGACTTAGCAGCAGCAGCAGCAGCAGCAGCTATCTCTCATCAGGGATTAAGATTTATGTCCCTGCTCCAAAGGGAGAGGTTGGAGGGGGGAGCAGGGAGGGAACCTGGCCCCTATGCAGCCTAAACTCGACACACCGAAAATCCAAACCCAAGAGCTAATTTCCTGTACAAATACAAGCCATCAGGGAAAGGTTGCTTTTCCTTATTGCTCTGAACAAAACTAACCTTGCCCCAAAGGAAATCAGGGCGTAGAAAGAAACCAGTGAGCACCTACCAGGGTCTTTGGGGCCATCAAAGAGCCTGCTGTGGTGAAGAGTTTTCCCATATCTCCTTTTCCCTCCCTTCTTGGAACAAAGAGAATTAATTAATTCTATTAAGCCTCCATCCAACTCTCACTTGAAACGTTAGCCCATGAACAAGTGTAATCCATCTCAATCCTGATTGTCTCCCAGGGAGGGAGGTAAGGATGAAATATGATGACTTCAGCCTTTGTGAAGGTGTCCACCGTGGTCGCCCAGCCTGTCTGAGCCCCGCCATGCTGCGGATCCACAGGGAGATGAATGGAGCCTGAAGCACAGAGAGAAATTCATTTCGTTAGGCTAGCTGCCTGACAGCCTTGCAACAGAGCCCTCTTCACAGGCTTTGAGCAAAAGGCAAGGGAAGTATGGCTGGTTCAGAGGGTTGATGTCCATCTCAAGACCCACCCAGGAAGTGTCTCTGAAGCTATTCATTGAGCACTTCCGGCTGCCAGGTGCTGTGGATGCAAAGATGGACAAATCTACGGCATAGTTAGAGTGACCATAAGGTTCCAGATTAGGGCGCTGTGGAGTATGAAGAACACTGGCTTAAACTGGGACTCTCCAGGGCTAACTGGGACATATGGTCACAGTAAGCCAAGCCATTAAGAGCCCTCACAGGTCTGGATTTCTCAATTCTGAATCTGGCTGTGACAGTGGGCACGTTAACCTCTGAGCCTGTTTCTTGTCCAAAATGGGAATGATCCCCAGGAATCTTCCCTCTCAAGATTGTCAAGAGAATTATATCAGCTAATGTAGTGACTAGAATGTGCTGAGGACCCCTTGCTCACAAAACAGGTGCTTGAGGCCATGAAGTTGGGTTCCAGGGATGAAGCTAGCTTTCCTTACCTGAGTGTCAGCTGGGCTTTGCAAAATGGAGCTAGTGCCTAACAGCTCTGGAAAATCAAGGGAATTATAGACGCTGAGGGTGGGGAAGAAAAAGAGGAGAAATGAAGAGAAAGGTGGAAGAAGAGAGAAGTTTGGGGATGGTGGGGAGAGGAGGTACCTGTTGGGAAAAATTTAAAGTCAGAGCTAGGTGGTAACACTGGGAGTCCAAGTTTGCATATTTACCTCTGCTTATGGTCTTCCGTGGAGGAGCCATTGCTCACAAATGCCATACTGGAGGCAGATCTTCTGGGTGGGGGTGCTCAGTCACTCAGTCATGTCCAGCTCTTTGCAACGTCATGGACTGGAGCCCACCAGGCTCCTCTATCCATGACATCTCCCAGGCAAGAATACTGGAGTAGGTTGCATTTCTTTTTCCAGGGGATCTTCCAGGCCCAAGCATCAAACCCTTGTCTCCTGTATTGGCAGGCGGATTCTTTACCATTAAGCCTCCTGGGACAATGCCACAGACTCGAGGAGAGCTGGTGGTGAGACTGAGGCACCTAGTGAAGGCTCACTCCTCATGGATTTCGTGAATACCTCGTGCGGGTCCACAGGGAAGGCTCCATAAACGTTAGTGCCGGCTCTTATTGCTACAATCATTATTAGCTGCCAGGTTCCGTATATCAACACCAGCCTGGAAATACAAAGCTGAAAACCAGTGGGACCGACAGGAGGGGGAAAAGCCCCATGAGAACAAAGGGGAGTTTTGTTTTGTTTTCTTCACAACACACGGTTCCTAGAGAAGGCCAGGATTCAGCAGAGTCATTTAAATCCCAGACCAGCCTTGGGCAGCTCCAGGCCTGCGCTTGGCCCACCACAGTAGGACCAGCAAGACACAGGAGGCACTCCTCCCAGATCGGTTGTCTGCAGAATGAGAAGAATGTGAATTAATCCTGTTATCTGAGCTGCATGCTTTCTGGCTTAATTGCTCTGATAAAACCACACTGAATGGAGAACTCTCAGAATGCCAAAGCAGCCTTTCTAATGGGATTCTTGAGGTGCAGTGAGCCCGGAGTGGGTGAGGGTGGAAGGATAAACTTTTTGACCCTAGGAACCTGGGGATCAGCACTGACTCTCTCCTCTGGGTATTCTGACTGAAGACCTTTACCATCCAGGCTTCTTGTCCCATTCAATACAATCACATTTCAGAAAAGAATGGGAAAATAGAAATTCATTGGAAAAAAAAAAACTTAATCTGTTTGACCTTTTGTACACATAAAACAGCCAATTTATGTTTATTTCACAAAAATGGGCTTATCAGCAAAAATGGGTTTATTTAGAAATGGCAGAGAATTGAAATTTGAGACAAGCATGCTCTAGCAAAAAAACATAGACACGTTCTGAGAAGCAAAAGAGAAGACCCTTATTTTATAGAAGAAAAGGAGAAGCTGGGACAGCCTGTTGTAAATAGAGTCCATTGGAGGAAACTGGGAGTGCAAAGTGTGGTGAGTTTTCATTGGCTGAGTTGCAACAATCTCATTGGCTAGGCTGTTGCCAGGCAAGGAGAAAATCCTCCTTCCTCCTGCTGGGGTTCCAAAGCAGTGACCTTCCACTTGGAGATGAAAGGCAAGTCTCTTCCTGTTTGGGTTCTGCA
This sequence comes from Aepyceros melampus, assembly GCA_006408695.1. Classification (NCBI taxonomy): domain Eukaryota; kingdom Metazoa; phylum Chordata; class Mammalia; order Artiodactyla; family Bovidae; genus Aepyceros; species Aepyceros melampus. The sequence continues at coordinate 26,002 of SJXQ01003675.1, read as the reverse complement.
GAGAGAAAAAAGTAGAAAGGCAAGAGAGCTTCTGGAGTCCTGATTCTATTTTAAATGAGGTTTCCTCTTTCCAGTTTTACAGTTCAAAATCTGTAAGGGAGTACATGGAACCAATGCAAAGTTCACAATATGGAGCTATGAATTTTTGCATCAGACTTACTAATCACATAATTTGGGGTGCTTACATGTTTCAGGGCCTTTATTGCTTTATAGGTGTTATCTGTGTGATTTACTCTAAAACACTGCAGCATAGGTCCTGTGATATTTATATATACTTATTTGAAGTGACAGGCTTCCCATGTGGCTCAGGGATAAAGAATCTGCCTGCCAATGCAGGAGACATAGGAGACATGGGTTCAATCCCTAGAGTAGGAAAGATCCCCTGGAGTAGGAAATGGCACCCGTCTCCAGTAATCTCTTCTGGAAAATTCCATGGACAAGGATCCTGGCAGGCTGCAGTTCAGGGGGTGGTCAAGAGTCAGACATGACTGAGTGACAGAGGATGCATGCACATTTGAAGTGACACCTTAGAGCAGCAACCATTCTAATCAGGCATCTGCTCTCCATGGGTGGTCAGCTAGGGTTATGTCAGAAAATTTTCACTCCAGAAGAGGCCATTTAAAGTACTTTGGCTCCCTTTACCTCTGAGAGACACCAAAATGAGCAAACTAAGTGTCAGAAATAGATTTTCATTGGTGAAACTGGTAGGATGTTGATAAGTATAATGGATGTTAGAAAGGAGCTCTCAACTTCTGTCACTGAGTGGCATTCAAGATTCATAAATTGGCAAGAGTGCTTTATTATTACTATTCCTACCCTTGAGTGAAAAATATGTAAGACTTCAAGTCTTTACCCCTAAATGCACGTGTGTGCACTCAGTCATGTATGACTCTTACGATCCCCACCCCCCATGAACAGTAGCCCTCCAGGCTCCTCTTGTCCATGGGATTCTCCAGGCAAGAATACTGGAGTGGGTTGCCGTTTCCTCCTCCAGGGGATCTTCTTGACCCAGCAATCGAACCCGCGTCTCTTAGTTCTCCTACGCTGGCAGGCCGATTGCTTACCACTGAGCCACTGGGAAGCCCCCTTTTACCCCTAAGTGGCTGTCTATCTATTTGAAAATTTTCTTCATTGTCTGAGACTGACTATAAGGGTTTTACAATCCTATCTCTGAAATATTGTTTCAACTGCCTTGGTGATCCTTTCAGTGCAAGATGGTAGTTGGTCTGAGCACCTAAAAAGACAGCTATAAAAGGGACTTCTACTAAACATGCAGCACAATTTATAGGAACTGCATTATTCCTGCTCACTGATAGAAGTTTGCAAATTTTGATAGTGCAAGGAAGGGAAAAAAAGAAGACTTCCTCTTCCTTTTAGGTTTAGTACCTAGGATCTGTGAATTAAACTGACCACAAGATGAACAGGAAAGAAAAGTTATTTTGTATACACGTGGAGGGCCTCTAGAAAAGAGGTGAAAACTCCTCAGAGAGGCTAGACCTTGGAGCTTATATACTATTTTAATAAAGGGTGATATATTGTGGAGAAGTGGCCAGACAGGCAAGACAAAGGGAAAGCAGTTTGGGCTTCTAGTGGTGGTAAGTTTGGGGAAGGGAAATATATGAGAGAAACTAATGGAAGATAAGGATTGTTTAGTAAGGTTTGTTCTGCAGACTCAAGTCTCACAATAATTCTGATATGCAGATACTATTATATGCCCCACTTACTGTTGAAGAAACAAGTCTGGAGAGATTGAATCATTCCAAGGACACAGTCAGGATATAAATCTAGGCTATTTGATTCTAAAGTCCATGTTCCTTACACCATGCAGAAATAAGTTTTATGATTTTTTTTCTTGATTTTACAATATCACACACTCGTAGGAAAACTGGAAAACATATGAATGTATTAAATAGCCTAATTCCACTACTCAGAGAAAGCTGAATTAAGCTTTGATGTATTAGTTCCAGATTTCTTTTTTAATGCAAATTTAGCTGTGATTGTACATTGCTTATCATTCTGTGTCCTGTTTTACTTGACATGAACATTTCTTCAGATTATTAAAAATTCTCCATTAACATCATTTTAAGGTGAACAGAATATTTCACCCTATGGCTGTGTTATACCATCTGTTATTAGACATTTAACCTCGTTCTGTATCTTACTACCATCAATAACAAGAAGGCCATCCCCGAAGGTAATCTCTTGCTTACATTTCTCTCTATTTCTTCAGGGCAGATTCCTGGAAAGGAAATTTCTGGATCAAAGGGCACGAACATTTAATGGACATTATGAGGTATTAAAATAGACATCCATGTACTTTGCCTTTGTAAATAACAAAGACCAGCATTACTCTGTGGGACTCCTATTAAAAATCAAGAGAAAGTAAAGTGGTGAGGATTTTGAGCAAGAATCAACTGACCCAGTAGTCAGGTTTACTTAGTGCTTCTTTTCTAACCAGGAGGGGGCAGCACGAATACCGAAGGAATCCTTCTTGGCCATTTGAATTTGACTTTTTTTTTTTTAGCATTTTTTCTTTTTTGTCCAAACTTCCTTTGTAAAAATTTAGCAACTACAATGTCATCATATTTACAAGCAGAGGCCAAAAAGGAAAATCTAGTTTACTTGAAAGATTTACAACTTTCAGGAAGATTCCGGAAGAGCGATCCAGATGGCAAAAGGCTAGAGAGAAAAGTCTTTCCAGTGTGGGTTTGCACCCGAGGCTAGGAAAGCAGGTCAGGGTAATAGCAACAGCAGGAAAAAATGGTGTTGGTCCGTGGCATTGATGATGGCCTTCTGTGCCCAGTGAAAGCTTTCTGAGGGCTAGGAATTGGGTTTATCTTTCCAAACAGGATAGCTGGAGGAAGAAGGAGGCACATGACATCCAGCCTGAGGAAGACCTCACACAAGGTCAGTGATGGGAGGAAGGGAAGCATTAATGAATCACAGAAAAATATGCTGTGTCAAATCCATGCCAAGGGCTGGGTGGACCTCAGGAAGGAACGTGATTACAGTGTACCTGGAGCTGGGTTGCTGACCTGAGGACCATGTGCCTTGGATAACATCTTCAGGAAGTTTGTGCATACCCTGAATGTGTGCAGAATCTGCCTGGTGGCTCAGATAGTAAAGAATCTGCTTGCAAAGCAAGAGACCCAGGTTCAGTCCCTGAGTGGGAAGATCCCCTGGAGAAGGGAATGGCAACCTGCTCCAGTATTCTTGCCTGGAGGATTCTGTGGACAGAGGAGCCTGGTGGACTACAGTCCATGGGATCGTAAAGAGCAGGACACAATGAAGCGACTAACACTTACAGACAAATAAGCACGTTTTTCTGGGGGGGAAAGAGCTATAGTTTTCAGGAGTATATGACCCCCAGAAAATCAGAAACAAGTAATCTATGTACATTCCCTCCATCTCTAGGAGCAAAGGTACTCTTTCTTCAGAGCTGAACTCCTCTGCCCTACTTCAAAGGCACCTCCTTCCCCACAACTGGCAGGAAACCCTGCCTGGAGGAACAACAGGGTCCCCAGCCTAACTAACTCCTGGGTGGTGGAGGGCTTAGCAAGAGGTATGGGTGGCTCAGGAGGCAGAGACTGAATGTTCAGGGGAAAGCTATTTGGCACAGCAGAAAGCTGGGATGCATCCAGGTAAATCTATCAAGGCAAAATTTCCACTTGGAGATGTACTCTTTCCTAAAAGTTTAATTCTTCCCATGGGAGCCTGGCAACACCCAAGGCTGACTAGAACTGCTTTTCAAAGGCTTAATGGCACAGTGGGAGCTGCATATTTGAGCCCTATGAATCTCTTTATTATATCCCATTTCTTCTGGGAAATCTTAAAAATAATTTTTTTTCTTTTAAATTTTTTTAGTGACGTATAGTTGATTTGCAAGGTTGTTATTGCCGTATGTGCTTAGTCCCTAAGTCATGTCCGACTCTGCGACTCCATGGACTGTAGCCCACCAGACTCCTCTGTCCATGGGGATTCTCCAGCAAGAATATTAGAGTGGGTTGCCATGCCCTCCTCCAGGGGATCTTCCCAATCTAGGGACTGAACTCAGGTCTCCTATATTGCAGATTCCTTACCAGCTGTGCTACCCGGAATGCCCCATTGCTGTATAACAAAGTGACTGAATTATACACACACACACATGCATATATATTCTTTCTTTTATATTCTTTTTCATTATGGTTTATCATATAATATTGAATATAGTTCTCTGTACTACACAGTAGGACCTTGTTGTCTATCCATTCTATATGTAGTCAGTTACAGCTGCTAATCCCAACCTGCCGCTCCATGCCCCCCCCAGCCCCCACACCCTTACCAATCACAAGTCTGTCCTCTATGTCATGAGTCTGTTTCTGCTTCATTTGTGTCATATTTTAGATGCTGCATTAAGTGATATCATATGGTATTTGTGTTTCTCTTTCTGACTTACTTGACTTAATAGGATAATCTCTAGTTGCATCCATGTTGCTGCAAATGATATTACTTTGTTCACTTTTATGGCTGCATAGTATTTCATTGTGTTGTGTATATATATATACCATATCTTTATCCACTCATCTGTCGATGGACATTTAGGCTGTTTCCACGCCTTGGCTATTGTGAATAGTGCTGCCATGAACATAGGACTGCACATATCTTTTTGAACTGTAGCTTTATTTGGATATATGTTCAGGAGTGAGGTTGCTGTATCATACAGTAATTCTAAAAATAAACATTTATTACAGTATTGATTACAGCTGAAGAAACCTGTGAACAATCTGAGGGTCCATCAAGAGTAAGACTGATATGATCAGTATTTTTACCCATATTCTGTATTTGATCCTGAATGTGTGGGTTTTCCACACCAAACAATTCTTTAGTCCTCTGTGGATAGCAGCTGGGTGTCCTACAAATCAATTCACTTTTGACCCCAAGTTAGTAATTCACTAATTACCCCAAGTTAGTCCAGCCCCACAGGTTAAGGGCCCGGTCTCACAAAATTGCCTGCCTCGTTTCAGATGCACTCAATCAAAAGTAGTGGGTTTCCAGGTTACTCAGGCTTCTCTCTGACCTAGCTACAAATTGGGAGTTTCTAGGATCTTCTCCTTAGGTTTGATCATTTGCTTTGCTATAAGGGCTCACAGGACCTGGGGAAACACTTTACTTACTATTACCAGTTTATTACAAAGGCTCTTTTAAAGGATACAAATGAACAGCCAGATGAAGAGGTATTTACAGGGAGGTCTGGAAGGATCCTGAACACAGGAGGTTCTGTTTCTGTGCAGTTTGAGGTGTGCCACCCTTCCAGCACGTGGGTGTTCTTACCAACCGGATGCTCTCCAAACCCCTCTATTTCTCCATTACATAGACACGATTAATTAAATCTCTGGTCACTGGCGATTAACTCAATTCCCAGTTCCCCTTCCCCTCCCTGGAAGTAGGGGGAAGGGTGGGGTCCCTCTAATCACATGGTTGGTTCCTCTGGCAACCAATCCCCATCCTGAAATGACCTAGGGAACCACCAAGGGTCACCTTATTAGCACTGACTCAGCTTTGGTTGACAGGGCTTATAATGAATAACAAGACTCCTCTGACCCCTATTACATAGGAAACTACTAGGGTTTTAGGAAGCTTGTGCCAGGAACCAGAAAGAAGAAATACATATTTCTTGTTGTAGTGTTAGTAGCTCAGTCGTGTCCACTCCATGGACTGCAGCCCAACAGGCTCCTCTGTCCATGGCATTCTCCAGGCAAGAATACTGGAGTGGGTAGCCATTCCTTTCTCCAGGGGATCTTCTCAAGCCAGGGACTGAACCCAGGTCTCCTGCATTGCAAGCAGATTCTTTACTGTCTGAGCCACCAGGGTGGTCCATATATTTATTATATCATGGTATCACAAAGAGTGAAATAATAGAATAGTTTTAATTCATATTATGAAACATTAAATAGCTTTAAAAAGAATGTTAGATCCTCTGGTGTGACCTAAGAGGTGGCCATGATACTTTGTGACAATATGGATTGGAATGTCATATATAGGGCAGAAATGGGCAGATGTTTTTGGAAATGGGCTAAATAGCAAATATTTTAAGCCCTGCCATTGTAGTGCAAAAGCAGCTGTACACAATATGTAAATGAATAGACTTGGTTATGTTCTAATAAAACTTTATTTACAAAAGCAGGCAGTGGATCGGATTAGTCTGCAGACCATAGTTTTCTGACATTTGGCATAGAGTGTAATCTTTTGGGGGATTCCCTAGTACCTCAGCTGGTAAAGAATCTGCCTGCAGTGCGTGAGACCCCAGTTTGATTCCTGGGTCAGGAAGATTCCCTGGAGAAAGGATAAGCTAGCCACTCCAGTATTCTTGGGCTTCCCTAGTGGCTCAGCTGGTAAAGAATCTGCCCACAATGCGGGAGACCTGGGTTTGATCCCCCTTGAATAGTGTGTATATATTTTATAAAGATAGGTCCAAGCTGTTAAATGGAGAAGGCAATGGCACCCTACTCCAGTACTCTTGCCTGGAAATCCCATGGACGGAGGAGCCTGGTGGGCTGCAGTCCATGGAGTCGCTAAGAGTTGGACATGACTGGCAACTTCACTTTCACTTTTCACTTTCATGCATTGGAGAAGGAAATGGCAACCCACATCAGTGTTCTTGCCTGGAGAATCCCAGGGACAGGGGAGCCTGGTGGGCTGCTGTCTATGGGGTCACACAGAGTCAGACACAACTGAAGCAACTTAGCAGCAGCAGCAGCAGGCTGGTAATGTTGGGTACCTTGGGCAGAAGAAAACGTAGAATGGGGAGCAAGGAGGTTATTCACTTTTCTTTATTTATTTCTGTTTTGTGTGATTTGAGATGGAACACATGCATTGCTTTTTTGTAATTTCTTTTTTGAACTCCCCAAATGACATAACTAAGCATTGAGAATTCTCACCTGTATGGGAGTGACTTCTGTATAGTGAGACATTTGTGACTTTATTGAAGGAAGTTTTAGTTAGCCACAAGTTGCAGAGAAATCAGTAATTGGTAAACCAACCAACAAACAAAACCAAAAACCAGAAAAAAAAAAAAAGTAACTCAGTTTGAGACAATCATAATGAAAGCACTACCAAATCAGGTCCAGCTGGCTGCTCACTGCTTAAAACTCAATGAAGAGAGAAAGAGGGAAATGTTGGCAGAAGGGAAAGTTGCTTTTAATCAAAATGCCACCAATGTGGGGAGACCGTGGGCTCAGTGTCCCCCTAAAACCATCTCCAATGATTCTGCTTGGTCGTGAAAGTTTTTAAAGGGAAAAAAAGGAAATAATCTCAGTTAATCATTAAGTTGGAGCTCAGATCCAACTACTGTGTGCAGGCTTGTTATTTCTTGTGATTTTTTTCTTTAAAAGGTTTCTTGTTCACAGAGTTTGTTCTTGAGATTACTGAAGGGGGAGCAGGGGAAGAGATCTGATCACCTATTAATTACCTATTGTATGATCAAAAGGTCTGAAAGGGGCGCTAGGACTAGAGGTGAGTGGAGCATGGGGGTGCGCAGATTAAAGTTAGTGACAAGACCAAAGGGTGCCTCCTGCTGAGAGCTCTTTCCTGCAAAAGCTGCATACAAAAGTATGATTTATGATAGAGGGTCAGTCTCACTTTTCTTTGTACCAGTCAAGTCAGGGCTCTCTTTCTAGCCTGGGGTGCTACGATGTTAGACACACATGAGCAAACTAGGCAATCGCAGAGGACAGAGGCTTGGAAGGTGAAGGTCAAGGGAGTTCCTATAAGAGGAGCAGAATCTGCTGACCCTGAAGCAGAGAGCAGGTGTGGGGTTGGATGTGGAGAGGAGACTCATCCGCTCACAGAGCCTCAGAGTATGTGCCTGAACCACGGCGACCCATCACCTCCTGTTAAGCAGGGAACAGTCCAGCCACTGGGGGTACTGGATAGGATCAGACTAAGTGATCCTTGCATGGCCCCTGTCTAAAATAGTCTAGAACAAGCTGGTCTCAGCAGAACGTCTATGGGCCTGAGCTCAGGGCCTGAACTCTGGGGTGGACAGACCTAGGGTAGCAGCTAGCCCAGCAACCTCAGGCCAAGTTTCTGAACCTCTGGAAGCCTTAATTTTTCCTCTGTAAGAGAGAGAAAATTAATAATAATACCACCCCGTATTTCACAGACTGATTATGAGAACCAAATGAGCCAACATGCATTTAGTGCTTTCTGTGGCTCCTGGCACAATGAATAAGTGCTTAGTAGATATTAATAGCTTGCTGTCGTGATAGTCATCACTGGGGTTGTTACACGACTGTCAGAGGACTCTCTTCGTTTACTCTTGACTGTGTTAACTTTTGGTTAACTTTTCACCTCCCAATCTTTGACGATATCAGACTGGTCTTGGCTCGGTTGTATTCTTTCTCTGGAGCTGTTTTCTCACCTATAAAAAAACTTCTTGGCCCCTGCTGTCCCCATCTATTCAGGCAGATGAGGTGTGAAAGACCCTTTTGCACTGGGCGTGTAAAAGGCAGGATGCAAATGAAAGGTGACAGATACCCAAATCCTGCTCCTCCTTCAACCAATTAAAGTCTTGCTTCTTCTGACCACACAGTAGCTCCCTTTTCAAGACTTCTGGGCCTTGTGGTGTGGGCTGGTAGTGAATGGACATGTCACAACCGAAAGTGAGATCTTGGCGATCAGGGACTTTGTCTTATGTATTTTCAAGCGAATAACTATTAAAAAAAGATGAATTAAAAACTAATCATTCATGCTAAATTCAAGGAGATCGCTGCATGTCAGATACCTGCTAGACGCCTTCACGCAGAATTTAAATGTAGTATCACAGCACCGCTCTAAGACGTGTATCCGTGTTTCCACCCGACTGATGAGAAATGAAGTTCAGGAAAGTGATTAAGTAGCTGGAGTAATGAGGTACCACCCCTGTATCCATATATGAAAAGGCTGACCCTTTCCTATTTTGTTAGGGCTCAGTATCAGCACCCAGCAGGCTCAGAGTAAATATGTAGTATCATTTAGTACCCCTCTCTGATGAATTTAGATTTAAGAAAGTGTTATTTCTAGAAGCATCAAGGTCAAAATAGACAGCAAGACAAATTACGGATTATACCCCGCCCTTTCAGTTTAGCCAAAGAGCCCGGCCCGCTCACGTGGAGCTGTACCCAGGCGGTGGGGGAGGAGAAGCGGGAGGCCCTGCAGGGCCCGGGTTTCCTGCGGGGAAAATCCAAGCGCTGAGTGTCCCGACTTCCTTCTGGTCGATTGTTCAGGGGAAGGAAGGCAAGGGGCCTTCTGTGCTTTCTCCGGAATCCCGTGATGCCCACACTCTACAGCAAGGGGCCCCTGTCCCGCCACCAAAACCCCAACACCCTCCTGGGAGCTCTCCAGCTCCTGCTCCTGAGGCAGGGAGGGGTGAGGAGGGAACTCCTGGTGGGAGCTGGGGTGTGTGTGTGTGTGTGTGTGTGTGTGTGTGTGTGTGTTGCAGGGATGCGGGAGTACAGCTTCCTTTGTTTTCTGGTGGATGGCAAATTTAGCTGGTCACTTTTTAAAAGCCTATCGTTTTTTGAACTTGACTTAAGACATCTTGGGGTGGTCCAGATGGAACTGGACACACTCTTTCCTTTAATAACCAGATAAAGGATTGTGAGACCTACCCTCCCCTACAGTTGCCTAGTCACTCAGTCCTGTCCGACTCTCCCATCCCATGGACTGTAGCCTGCCAGGCTCCTGGGGCCATGGGATTCTCCAGGCAAGAACACTGGAGTGGGTTGCCGCTCCTTTCTCCAGCCTTCCCTACAGAGGAGTCAACAAAGCACAGAGCCCAGCGGCACCTCTGGCTTTGACCTCCTGCCACCTGCTTTTCCTGCATTGCCTCTAGCCATCTTCACTGCTGCTGGGGGTTTCTGCTCTGCACCGCTGAGCTCCCAGGCTAAAGAGAATAGATTTTGTTCTCTCTCATTTTAACTTCCCAGATTTTTTCTGAGCTAACAGAATTAGCAAACACGTGTATCTGCAGTACAGTCATTCAAAAGAACAGATCAAGTCAGACTGCCCTGGTTCAAATGTCAGCTGGCAGGAAATCCGAAGTAAATCACTTAATTTCTCTGCCTCAGCATCCTCATCTATAAAATAGTGATAATAAACAATGCTAATGGGATTGTTGTAAGGATTCCGTGACTGAATACTTGTAAGGTGTTTAGAACCATGCCTGACACGTGGTATGTGCCTGCTAAGTCCCTTCGGTCGTGTCCGACTCTTTACGGCCCTATGGACTGTAGCCCGCCAGGCTCCTCTGTCCATGGGGTTCTCCAAGCAAGAGTACTGGAGCGGGTTGCCATGCCCTCCTCCAGGGAATCTTCCCAACCCAGGGAGTGGAACCTGCGTCTCTTACGTCTCCTGCAATGGGAGCAGTTCTTTACCATTAGCGCCACCTGGGAAGCCCCCGGCACATGGTAACCAGTAGATAATCAGTTATTAAATATCTACCACAGTATCTAGGTGATCTCTGTTGTTGATCTGGTTAGTTTCCATGTTGCTAGGTCCCCTGGTCGCCCTTACCCTGATGAACTGCTTTCATTTTATTCTGTTATATAATTACTGAGCCTTCCCAATATCTCTGTGGCTCAGACTTCAAGGGAAAAATGGAGAATTCTTGTTACTTTATTTTGGAGGACACTTTTAGCTCCCTTATTTCCGCTTCTTCATTACAATCTGAACTGGATAACTTTTTATACCTACACACTCATCACCATGTTTTTCTAAACAAAGATGAGTCCACTTCTCACTCCCCTGCCACTGGAGCAACGGACAATGCCCGTAAATGTGCTCGTCGTGTGGAAGTAGCTGTGGGACTTCCCGAGTGGCGCTAGTGATAAAGAACCTGCCTGTCAATGCAGGAGAACTAAGAGACGCTGGTTCAATCCCTGAGTTGGGAAGATCTCCTGGAGGAGGAAATGGCAGCCCACTCCAGTATTCTTGCCTGGAAAACCCCATGGACAGAGAAGCCTGGCGGGCCACAGTTCATGGGGATCATAACGAGTCAGACATGACAAAAGTAACTCAGCACAGCACGGTAGTCTTAATAATTTTGCCTTTTCAGAGGAGGAAAATCTTTTCCTCTACCCTCTTAGATTCTGAGTCAGGACTGTGAATTAAGCTGACAGATGACAGAGTAACAGGAGAAAAGCATACACATTTTATTTTATATCAATATTTGTATGTGAAAGAAGTAGAAATTTCTGGGGGGCTTAGGTACCATTTTAACAAATGGTGATAAATTGTGGAGAAGTTATTAGACAAAGGAAAGGGGATTGGGCTTCTAAGGTGGCAAACTGTGGGAAAGTGGTTAGGAAATATATAGGGGAAACTAATGGAAGATAAGGGTTATTTCAGTTCAGTTCAGTTCAGTTCATTCCAGTCGCTCAGTCATGCGCAATTCTTTGCGACCCCGTGAACTCCCTGTCCATCACCAACTCCCAGAGTCCACCCAAACCCATGTCCATTGAGTCGGTGATGCCATCCAGCCATCTCATCCTCTGTCGTCCCCTTCTCCTCCTGCCCTCAATCTTTCCCAGCATCAGGGCCTTTTCAAATGAGTCAGCTCTTCGCATCAGGTGGCCAAAGTATCAGAGTTTCAGCTTCAACGTCGGTCCTTCCAGTGAACACTCAGGACTGATCTCCTTTAGGATGGACTGATTGGATCTCCTTGCGTCCAAGGGACTCTCAAGAGAACTCTCCATCACCACAGTTCAAAAGCATCAGTTCTTTGGCTCTCAGCTTTCTTTATAGTCCAACTCTCACATCCATACATGGCCACTGGAAAAACCATAGCGTTGACTAAACGGACCTTTGTTGACAAAGTAATGTCTCTGCTTTTTAATATGCTGTCTAGGTTGGTCATAACTTTCCTTCCAAAGAGTAAGTGTCTTTTAAATTCATTAATTAAATTGGGTTATTTTATAAATTTTTATAATAAATTATATATATATAATATATAAAATTAATTTATAATAAATACAGGTTATTTGAATAATGTTTATTTGTGCAAGCTCATTTCCATCTCAACTCCCCATCTCGGGTAATAAGAATGTTCTTTTCCTCTTGGTACCAGGAGGGCACTTTCTCAGGAGAAATGTGTGCCCTGCTTTTAGACAGAAAGGATTACTAGAGTGTGAGCAAAAAAGGCACTTCTGCTGACTTGGGGGAAACTTCCATGAAGAAGTATTCTGAAGCATTGGCTGTTCTCCAGGGAAGGTGGAGAGAGAATGAAGAGGGGAGAAAAGATGCCTTACGTCACATATTAGGGGATAAGGGGCATCCAGGTCGAGCTCCTGTATCTCCCGAGGGTTTAGCCTGGAGAGAAGGAGGTCGATTAGGAATTTCATCCTGTGATCCAGGTGGTGACAATGAGGACGGGGTAGAAGAAGAGAGTGTGTGTGGTGGTGAAGAGGTGGTGCAGAGGAGTGAAAAGAGGCAGTTGCAGGAGTGTCTCAAAAGCAAACGTAAAACTTGACTCGGGATTGGATGTGAAATCAGAAAGATAAATTAACAAAAAGAAAGAAAACTTCAGCTTTCAAAATTTGTTAAAACTAGGGGGTTTAAGAACTAAAAGAGGTCCCCTCTATCCACACCCCTTTTACAGATGAAAAGTTGAGCCCAGCCCTTTTCTGTAGCACTTAATCATGTTAGCTTCAGGACCAGGAGTTACATCTCTGGATCCTCAAGCTGTTCCTTTCCCCATTCCTTCCCTTCAAATAAGAGGGTGACCCTGGATTATGGTGCTTGGCACTCGGATAAACAGAGGGCTTATACGTCCCTGCCCCGCCTCAGCCTCCAGGACTCCAGCTTCAGAAAGAACAAACCCTTAGACTGGTTTCTCAGCCTCAGCACTGTTGACACTTGGACCAGATAACTCATTATTTTGGTGACTTTCCTGTGTACTGGATGGTGTTTAATGGAATCCTTGCCACTAGGTGCCACTGGCATCCCTCCCCCCACCCCCAGTCATGAGGATTAAAAATGTTTCCGACTCTGCTAAATGTTCCTGGCATGGTGGCGGTGGGGGTACAAAATAACCCGAGTTTGAGAACCAGTGCCTTCCATCAGTGTGCTTTCAATGAGCCCCATCGTTGCATGGGCCCAAACTCATAAACTGTTAAAACCTGAAGCTCTAAGATCATTCCTTGAGAATACAATGATTACTTTTTTCCCCAACACCTTTAGAAAGGTATTTTGTTCATTTATCCAGACCAGTATATACTGTCTATGTACTATACACCAGGAGTTACGGAAGTTTTTAGACACGCAGGGGTGCATGAGATGACTTTAAGATGTTTCTAGTCTAGGTTAGTGATCCGGTGAAAGCGAATGCTCTCCTCCGGTCCCAAGGGGAATGGGAGAAAAGAGAGAAGGCAGAAAGGGCACTGGCAGTCACATATCTTTTTCTCTCTCTGGGAAAACTCGGAGAACATACTGCTACAGAAGTCAGCATAGGGACTGAGCTGCTGAGAAGGTAGGCTTTGAAGGCAGATACACCTGTGTCTGAATCTTGGCCTAATATGACTTGGGCGCATAACCTTCTTAACCTCAGTTTCCTTATCTGTAGAATGGAGACACTGACAATACTCAGTTCATGACTGTTTTGAAGATTCAAGAAGATAATACTTCTAAAGCTCTGAGTGCAGAGCCTGGGACCTGGTAAACACTCAACAGTCCTATTGAAGCTTCTCTAATCATCTTTCAGCTTATTTTATATTAGGAACAAAGGTAAGTTCTGGACATGACATACCCACTGCCACCAAAGACAGGAGGGAGTCACTGGGGTAGTTACTTCAGCTTCAGTCTTTTGATTATCCTTTATTTATGGCTTGTCAGTTGGATATTGCTTTGTTTTGAGGTGTCTTATGGTTTATTACTAAATCCTTAATTTCCTGTATGCGCAAAAGCAGGGAGCGCATTGAGCATGTTACTGAGAGATTTGCTCATAATGGAAATGAAAGTAGAGGTCAGTTTTTTAAACTGAAAGTGAGAACAAGGATTGTGCATGTGCATTTGAGGTGAAGTGAGAACACGGGACAATGATGCATATAAAGTGCTGAGAACTGAGCTGGGCACGTAGTAAGCACTCAAGAAATTTCTTCCATCTTTGTCATCACCATATCATCATCATGTTGAACGGAGAGGGCATCGTATTATATTTGGAAAATGTTGAGCTCATGTATTCTACAGTTATCAGCCTGAGGCAAGAAAAAAAAAAAAAACCCAAAATGGAAAAAAAAAACTTGCTACTAGGAGGCCAGAGCAGAGTGTCAACCCTGGAAGCCTAATGCAAATTTAGGAGTAGGCTAGGCTTTGGAAACATTCCTGTTTGCAGAAAGTGGAAAGTGCCACTTGGAGATTTCTATTGCAAGCTATGGGTGACCCATTAATTTAAAGCTCATTTGAATTGCTTCCTCATTAGACAGAACCTTGGGTGACTGGGATATGGATCCTATAGACTGCTAAGATACTTATGGAGACCTTCTGGGGATGGACTGTCAATTGCCTCTATAGATTTCCAAATTGATCTATTTTAAAGAAATATGCCTGAGAGATGTATGAGAGCAGCAAGGGGAAACAGGAATGTCAGAGTGCCGACTAACCCTTCCGTCTGGTGGATATGTGAATGGACATTGCAAGCTTAAACTCTTCACAATCTTCTTAGATTTACAAATATTATACTAACAACAGCAACTCATGCTTACTGAGCATGTAATATGTGGCAGACAGTGTTCTGATATATCTCATGGACTTTCACCTCAACTCTGTGAGCTGGGTACTGTTATGCTTCCAGTTTAGCTGAGACACAAGGGATTCAGCTAGTCAGTTGTGCAAGCAAGAGATGAAGTAGGCAGTCTGGCTCCAAAGTCCTTTTAACTACTGAACTTACAAATGGCTTTTTTAAGACCTGACCTACTTTTGAAGTATAAAAGCTTCGTATTATCACGATGACTATCACTATTAGGGAAACACAGTCATTGACGTCAAGGAGAATTATGACCAAGTCAAAGCCATTTGATTTAGGACAAGCACATCATTGACCCTTGAGTGGGTGGTTTCTGTAAAGCGCTGGGATGACAGCCAGACTGCAAGGGCTAAGGGAGTCAAGGGAGGTGAGAAAAGGGAGGCCCCGATTATAGATCACTTCCAGGGGTTTCGCAGTAACAACCAAGAAAGAAACAGAATTACAGCTACAAGGAGCAGCTAGCCATGGGAAGGCTTTCTTTTCCTTCTCCCCAGGGCAACGAATGCATGTTGGAGGAAAGGAAAGGGGGCTGATGGAAGAGAAGAGGATCAAGATGCTGAAAATGAAGCGAAGGTGTTTCAGATGAATGTCACGGAAGGGATGGTGCTCAGCGCACTAGTGGAGGGTTTGATGTCCAGCTGTATGTGGAAGAAACGTTAAGCAGTGGTTAAACTTTCAGTAATCGGGACCCACACTGTTCTAAAAGCCCTGGTGTGTATGATCCATTATCTATTTGTAGAATTGGGTATATGTCCCTCAGCTGCTAATAACCAGTTCTGTGATCTTGGGCGAAACAGTCTTTTCTTAGGCTTCCCTGGTGACGCCGTGGCAAAGAATCTGCCTGCCAATACAGAAGACACAGGTTCAATCCCTGACCCAGAAGAATCCCACATGCCTCAGAGCAACTAAGCCTGTACCCCACAACTACTGAGCCTGTGCTCTAGAGCCCAGGATCCACAACCACGGAGCCCACGAACTGCAACTGCTGAGCCTGTGTGCCCGGGAGCCCGTGCTCGCAGCAAGAGAAGCCGCTGCAATGAGACGCCTTCACAGCACACTGGAAAGCAGCCCCCGCTCACCACAACTAGAGAAACGCAGCAGCAACGAAGACCCAGCACAGCCGAAAATAAATAAGTAAAACTGTAAGAAAAATTCTTTAAAAAAGTCACTTCTTAACTCTGAGTCTCAATTTCCCCGTCCTGTAAAGTGGTAGATTTGAATTCAAGATCCTGGGTCCTTTGCACTTGCAGCAGTATTCACTTTTAATATGAGTAGAAGAAGGTCTATTTTAGGTGGAGGATTAATACCTCTATTGTGTCATTTTTTGTCTGAGTGAGAGAGAGGTTGCAGTCCCTTTCTTCTGTGCTGGAGAGAGAGATGATTTGACCAGAATTGTAAACTGCTCTGTATTATGTTTATAAAGGTGTAGAATGTTCATTGGCCTTCCCAGGTGGCGCTAGTGGTAAAGAACCCGCCTGCCAATGCAGGAGACGTAAGAGATGTGGGCTCAATCTCTGGGTCAGTCAGATCTCCTGGAGGACAGCATGGCAACCCTGTCAAGTATTCTTACCTGGAGAATCTCATGGACAGAGGAGCCTGGCGGGCTACGGTCCATGGGGTTGCAAAGAGTTGGACATGACTGAAGTGACTTTGCACGTGCACACACATAATGTTCACTGAAACTGACTTATTTGTTACCAGGATTCTAAGGGCATCCTTCTAAACACCTTAAAAACTTCGCTCCTTTATTAACTATGTACTTATCTTAGCCTCAAGAACATCAAGAAATATTGCCAACTTGTTGCTAGAAAATGCTGTGTCTCTGTCATAAAAATGTGTGAGTCCACCCATTAGTCATGGGGTTGCTTATCGCCCCAAGAGCCTGGTTCTCAGGAAGGAGGGGCAGTCGCTGTATTTATGTTGCCAACCATCAGTTGTTAACAGCATTTAATAAGTAGAACTTCCCCCCCAACTACCAGAACTATAAAATTCAGCTTAGCAAAAGCATAGAGTGCCCACTATGTGTTAGGCACCAACAGGAAAATGGGGACCACAGATATCGGCTTGACTGATAGAAGCCCGTAACCACAATAAAAACACAAAACAGGAAACCGTGATGAATATCTGGTGTGCAGCCATTTGGAACACAAGGGGTGCAACCTTTTAGCTAGAGGTGTGTGTGTGTGTGTGTGTGTGTGTGTGTGTGTGTATTTGTGTAAAAGGCTGGGTTATGTGGAAGGCACCTGGGGATAAACCTGCACAAGTGATACTTCTATCTTGCTATGGATGTGTTATTGATCAAAAACACTTACGCCTGGTGATCCAGCAGCTCAAACCACACACACACACACACACACACACACACACAGAAGCAGACTGCTACCTCTGTAGCGTGTTGGTGTATACTCATGGCCCTAAGTCAGCGACCTGATGCAAGATGCAGGCAGTATTCTGCAATAGCCACTCTCAAAGTGTGGTCCAGGGACCTTTGAAGTTGCCTGTCACACAGGGCCCCCTGCTCAGAAGGGCTGGTGCTCCGTTTAAAGCTGTGCTGTGGCTGTCTTGAAATTCTAAATAACTTTTGAACAAGAGACTCCTCCCATTTGCCTGCAAATTATGTAGCTGGTCTTAGTTGCTTGAAACTCTTCCATGGGATCTATGAGTTCAAAAGTATTTTAGTAATAATGATGATGATGATAATTTTACTATATTATTTGCCTTTTCCACTCTCCTTCTCACACAAGTATGTACACAGTGGAGTTTTCCAGAAGCTATATGAATTGGAGCTCTATTGCATCAGATCAAATACAGAGGCAGATACGAGAATCCAGCTATTTACTCTGAAGCCAGACGTTAAAGAGATCTGCAGATTTGAAAAACAATGCCACTCAGCTCACCATATATATATTGCTTTTGGAAAACAGTTTTCATAAATGTATTTTAATTTTGTTAACATGAAATGTCTTTTTTTAATGGTTTTTAAGTGAATCAATAAACAGCTATTTAAATTTTCCTCAGTTTTACCTTTTAATATATTAAATATTGGACTTCCCAGCTGCTCAGTGGGTAAGGAATCTGCCTGCAATGCAGGAGATTCAGGAGACACGGGTTCAATTCCTGGGTCAGGAAGATACCCTGGAAGAGGACATGGCAACCCACTCCAGTATTCTTGCCTGGAGAATGCCATGGACAGAGGAGCTTGGTGGGCTACGGTCCATAGGATCGCAAAGAATCAGACATGACTGAAGCAACTGAGCACGCACGCATATTAAATATCAATAGACATAACTCACAAAAAAACCAAAAATTTTGAGGATCATCAATAAGTTTTAAGAGTACAAAGTGATTCTGAGTCCAAAAATTCTGCACGCTATTTAAGGCTGTCTGAAAGCTATTCAAGGCTTTATAGGTATTTACTTTTTCTATTATAGGAAAGAAATCATTGAAGGAATGTGACCAAAGATATAGTGTCCTTGTTTATACTTGTACTAGTCAGGGTTATCCAGAGAAACATAACCAATAGGAGAGATTATATGCATAAATGGAGATTTATTATAGGAATTGGCCCAAATGACAGCAGGGGCAAGCCAAGAGGCTGGAGACCCAGGAAAGCCAGTGGTGTAACTCGGCCCGAGTCTGAAGGCCCGAGAGCCAAGAGCACTGATGTCCAGGGGCAGGAGAAGAAGGATTCCAGGAGAACTGGCCCTTCTTCTGCCTTTTGGGTCCATTCATACCCTCAGTGGATTGGAAGAGCCCACCACATTGGAGAAGACAATCTTCTTTACTCAGGGTTCCTGTTCAGATGCAAATCCCTTCCAGGAGACCTCCACAGACACTCAGAAATAATGTTTTACCCATTGGCTAGGCCTCCCTTAGCCCAGTCAGAATGACACATAAAATTAACCATCACACTTGTTCGTTTATGTAGGTAAATCTATGTCTAGGAATCTAAAATAAGACACAAGTGAACGTATGAAACAGAAGCAGACTCACAGACACAGAGAACAGACTTGGGGTTACCAAGTGGGAGGGAGGAGGGGAGGGATGGATGGGAGTTTGGGATTAGCAGATGCAAACTGTATATTGGGCTGGCCAAAATGTTGGTTTGGGTTTTTCCATAGTATCTTATAGGAAAGCTGGAATGAACTTTTTGGCCAATCCAACACACAGGCTGGATAAACAACAAGGTCTTATTGTATAGTACAGGGAGCTGTACTCAATATCCTGTGATAAACCATAGGAAAAGAATATAATAATAGGCTACCTGGAGTAGGTAACCTATCCCTTCTCCAGGAGATCTTCCCAACCCAGAAATCAGACTGGGGTCTCCTGCACTGCAGGTGGATTCTTTACCAGCTGAGCTACCAGGGAAACCTGTAAATTAACCATACTTCAGTAAAATAAAAGCTTAAGAAATCTACCTCTCTTTAAGGATGAGACAGACACAACCTTTTCTTTACCCTTGAACTTCTTCAGAATTTCCCAACATGTCATCTAACACAAATCGCTTGTTTCTGCTTGTCTTTCTTCCTTTGGATAAGCTTCAGAGTGGCAGATTCTGGTTTTCTTCTAGCTATGGGAGCTTCCCAGAACAAAACGGCTGCCCTGAGAGGCAGTGAGCATCTCATCCCTGAAAGGGTTCAAGCAGAAGCCACTTCTGGAGTGGGTGCTGGAGAGGATTTGGGCATGAGGCTGAGAGTTAGGTAAGTGACTTCTGAGGTCCCTTGCCATTTTGGAACATTAGTTGATGAGAGGGTCTTCCCTTACCTAGTCCAGACTCACAGGGCTAAAGTCATAGCGAATGGTATACATATTATACAAGGGAAAAAGAAAGGAGGGGGAGAAGATAGAAGAAGAAAACGGAAGCAGAGGAGGAGAAGAGGAAGAAGAAGAGAAGAGGAAGAGGAAGGAGGAGGAGAAGAGAGAAAATAAGAAAGGAGGAGAAAAGGGGTATTCCATCAGACCAAAGCAGTGCAGCAATCACTAGAGTTTCCGGTCTTGCAAGCAAGGAACCAGGCACCAGCTGGAGTCTGAGAAGAGGACTTCAGAGTGACTGACGCAAGGGAGAACCGGGTAGGCAGGGCAGGGTGGGAATGAGAATTCATGTTCTCATTCTTATGACTCTGACTCACCATGATGGACATTTTTTTAGGTCACTGATCCCTCCCTTCCCTTTTTTAAGGCCTCTTTCCTCCACTTATAGCACCAAAGCGCTGACGTGCTTTCCCCACTTGTCTTTTGGAAATCCATCTTGTGATGGAACGCCAAGGTGCTTGGCTGATAATAGCTGAACACATTACCCTTGGAAAAGAAACAAGGGGAGACAGTATCTTCACCCCCAGGAACAAGTCTCCCAAGCAGGAAATCTTAGACTCTGGGCAAGCAAAATAGATATTTTCAGGATAAGGGCATTTTTTTGCTAGAATTTCTCAAAGCATACCTGCTGTTTTTAAGGGGTCATCAGAGATGGGTCCCTTTCTCTCTCCATCTGTGTTTCTTTCTTCATTTATACTCTTCCTCTATTCTTCCATAACAGCTTTTCCTAAACCTCTATTATATCCCAGGGGACTTCCCAGATGGCTCAGTGGTGAAGAATCCACCGCCAATGCAGGAGACGCGGGTTCAATCCCTGGGTCAGGAAGATTCCCCTGGAGGAGGAAATGGCAGCCCACTCCAGTATTCCTGCCTGGAGAATCCCATGGACAGAGAAGCCTGGTGAACTACATAGGGTCGCAAAGACTCGGAAGAGGACTGAGCGACTGAGTGTGCACGATTATATCCCAGGCATTGCCTAGATCTGGTGATTCGAAGATAAATTACCTGGCATCACTGATTTCCTGATTTGTGAGCAGAGAACAGGTGAACTGATCTCTGTAAGGCGCTGACGCAAATGCTGCAAGGGAGGGTGTGCAGGGCCGGGTGCCCCCGGTGGGTGCAAAGGAGGGTGTGCAAAGTGCTGGGCAGGCCACCTGAGGTGGAAAAAAGGGATAATCCTGACCTGGTGCCTGGAGTGGGGAGTGGCATTTTATAAGGGAGAACAGGGTGCTCCGGTCTCAGAGAGGTTAAGTGATGTGCCCAACTTCACAGCACTGTACTGCTGGACCAGCGCTACAATCTAGTTTGTTCCATTGCCTGGCCCCTTGATCTGAATGCAGTCCCACCCTTCCAAGAATGCAAGCAGCTCAGTGTGACTCAGCCCACTGCCTGGTGAGTGAAAAGAAAGAGTAGCTGGAGGTGAGGCTGGGGTCCAGCCAGCTTATAGTATTCCTCTAGCCACACTGGCAGACAGAATAAGGAGGTGACCAGGGACCAGGAAAAAGTCAAGCCCAGTGTTTCAAGGGGCTGTTCACTTATATGCATGTTACAAGATGTTTAGTGTGTATTCACGGAGTCCCTGTCCTGTGCCCAGACAGAGGTCACTTCCACCGTGTCTCTGAGGTCACTTCCATGCAGCAAGGCTGGGGGTAGACTTCCTGTGCTAAGCAGGATCCACTGTTAATAGTGCAGGCTCACGTCTATAGATGCTATGGCTGCTGCTTCTCATGCTTCCTTTGAAGACCTTGTGCTCCTCCTCCTAACAAATAACCTCCTTTCCTTCCTCTGACTCCCTCTATTAGAGGCGCGGAACGGCGCTGAACTGACCCACAAGAGGGGCAGTTTTCTTGCAAAGTCAGGAGGAGGGGCCCCAGCTCCTAGACCAGTGGAGTAAGCTACCAGGTTCAACAAAAGAGACTTGGTTTCTTCACTTCCCAGCCTTTACCTGGCTGATGCTGGCTGAGTGATTTCTGTTCCAGAAACAGCCAGGGCCCAGGCAGAATGGCTCACCCTCCCACAAGAATGCAAAGAAACAATTGGCTATTAATTTCCAGTAGGATGAGCAGAAACCCTTTCAGCCAGGAAATCTAAATTGAAGCAATTAAGTCATTCAAGCTCCCTGACCCCTGTTTAACTTCCAGGACTGCAGATGGCTCTGAGTAGGAACTTGGAGATCATTTTAGCCACTGGTCTTAAGAGGGTATTTCACCTTTAAATGAGGTCCCTGCCTGTTCCCATTGGGCTGCATCTTGTAGGGGTTAAGCCTAAGGACTAGGGAGCAGACTGCCTGGGTTTGAGTTCCAGCTCTGCCATTTGCTGTGTGACTTTGAGAAGTTACTAAGCTCTCTGTGCCTTGGTTTTCTCATCTATGAAACGGAAATAATAGTACCTGCCTCATACTGTTTTGATAACTCAGTTGGTAAAGAATCCACCTGCAAAGCAGGAGACCCCAGTTTGATTCCTGGGTTGGGAAGATCCGCTGGAGAAGGGAAAGGCTTCCCACTCCAGTATTCTTGGGCTTCCCTTATGGCTCAGCTGGTAAAGAATCAGCCTGCAATGCTGGATACCTGGGTTCGATCCCTGAGTTGGGAAGATCCTCTGGAGAAGGGAAAGGCTACCCACTCCAGTATTCTGACCTGGAGTATTCCATGAACTGTATAATCCGTGGGGTCCCAAAGAGTTGGACACGACTGAGCAGCTTTCACTTTCATACTGTTTTACTGTATTTTGAGGATTAAATGAGTTGGTATTGGTGATGTGCTTAGACGTATGTAAACATCTTTAAGGGTTAGATTAACAAAGCAGATATAATTATCCAGCTGTGTATGGTACCTGCCTCTGTCTTTTCCTTCTTTTGGGATGTCTGTAATTGGCCAGATGGAATAGATGTAGCTAAGAGGTTAAAACGGAGAAGGCAATGGCACCCCATTCCAGTACTCTTGCCTGGAAAATCCCATGGACGGAGGAGCCTGGTAGGCTGCAGTCCATGGGATCGCTAGGAGTCGGGCATGACTGAGCAACTTCACTTTTACTTTTCACTTTCATGCATTGGAGAAGGAAATGGCAACCCACTCCAGTGTTCTTGCCTGGAGAATCCCAGGGACAAGGGAGCCTGGTGGGCTGCTGTCTCTGGGGTCGCACAGAGTCGGACACGACTGAAGCGGCTTAGCAGCAGCAGCAGCAGCAAGAGGTTAAAAACAGGGATTTGGGCAGTCAAACTGCCTCAGTTCTGGCTTCCCAGGTGGCACAGTAGTAAAGAATCCACCTACCAATGCAGAAGACACAGGAAATGAAGATTCAGTTCCTGGGTCACAGAAGATCTCCTGGAAGTAGGAAATGGCTACTCATTCCAGATTCTTGCCTGGAAATTTTCATGGACAGAGAAGCCTGTTGGGCCTCAGTTCATAAGGTCTCAGAGTCAGACATGACTGAGCACACACATTAGAACTAGAATAGCTGCCTCCATTCAAATCCTAACTCCACCACTTGGTAAGAGGTTGTGATCTAATCTCTCTGCTCCTCAGTTTCTGCATCTATAAAATGGGTTTGTAATTGTACTGACTTCTAGGATGGTCATGGGGAGTGAGCTGAGTCATGTTCTCAGTGCAATAAGTGACATGTAGTAAGTGATCACTAAATTTTAACTGTCAGTATTAGGCACCACCACTCCCCCACCCAACTAAAAGTGCTGTGTCAAAACAGCAATTGTGATTGCACCAGTAATAATAATGCCAAAGCTGACATACAGAGCACATGTGGCCAGAACCTCAAGCCAGCTCCTTGAAGCTGCTTGTGTGCTAGCTAACCAAACTCTTGGCAGTTGGTGAGTCATGGGCGAGCTCAGCTATTTGGCATTTAAGTCCTGGCTCTCCTGCTCACCAGAGGTGTGATGTTGGACGAGTGAGCATCTCTAAACCTCAATTTGTTTCCTTCCTCCCACTCTTCCTTCCTTTAATAAATATTTTTAAGTGTCTACTCAGTGGAGGCACAGTGCTAGGTTCTGGGTACTCGCCAGATGGACAGGCCCATGATGCATCACGGGAAGACTGTGCAGTTAAGCAGGGCACCCACCGTCTGCTGGGAGCCTAGCCTGCACGTGGTACCGATGTGCTCTCAGCAAATATGGCGGCTCATGCTAACTCACTATCAAATGCCTTAATCATATCTGCATCTGCTCTCATCAGCCTTTCTCCTGAAGGAGGTGACTGGTTCTTACTCTTTTCTCCAGCCCAGATGAGATGCATAGGTCAGAAGGAGTGACTGTGAAAGTTATTCATTTTGTTTCTGTAGTCACAGCGAAGCAGGCAGATTTTCCCCTGTAAATTTAGGATACTATCGTATATTTGTCATCCAAGAAATTAAAAAGCTGAAAGCAAGTCTGCCAGGAAGCCTCTGCTGCTACCTCCCCATGATCTTATTTAGTCCTGGGCTGTCTTCAAAGCAAACTTGACTGACATGCAGTCCTTCAGTCTAGGACAGCATTGTATCAGTTGTGTTCTATGGAAAATTATATCCTTAAACTGTTAATAGTATTCCATGAAAAGAAATGAAATTATTGAATGTTTCTTTCCTGCAGCCCACCCCCAAGATCTTAACATACAGATGCATGTTGCGATATTGTATGCTATATTTCCAAAGATTGTTTGAGTGAGGAACCTTTCTCCAGCAACACAAGCAACATCTTGTGGCTTACTCTTCCTCAGAGAAGAGTTTGAGAAATGTCCTAAGTTAGACTTCATTGATAAAAGTCATGCAGAAACACCCAAACTCTGGTAATATGAGTACCATACTTAAAGGAGGTAGAACAGACATTGAGTGATGTCAAATCAGAACTGCCCCAGTTAACGCTAGAGAGTGAACAGAGAATTCTCTGTGCCCCGTGGCCATCCACACTCTGGCTTGGCTTACCATGACCGAGTTGCTAGGGATAGCTGTCCAAGTGGACAGGGTATCCTGGCCCTGTTTACTTTCTCCTCCTGCAGAATTCTCCTTATTTCCCATGTCCAGCAGAAAACCTCCCTACAGTTGGTGGTTTGGATGAGAATATTTATCTTCCCCAAACAGCTCTGCAACTTCCTCTCCTTAAATTGGGAGGTCAAGATGACTCAGGGTAGGGAAGAACTTACAGTGAGAAAGAAAACACTGTTATTTGTGGTTATTTCTACTTCTGACCAGTTGCATGACCTTGGGAAAGGACCCAACCATTCGCTTAAGCCTGAATTTCTTCATCTGTACAATGGGGATAATAATAGCACCCATGTCACAGGGTTTGCTGTCTGAGGAGTGAGCTACTGCTTGCAAAGCACCTAACACAGCGCCAGCACATCATATGTCTGCAATTAATATTAATGTCAGTTATAACTGTTGCTAGTGTAGATTTCATGTGTGTGTGTGAGAGCAGAGAGAGAGAAAGCAAGAAAATGAAGAAGAGAGGGAAGTGGGAGGCATATGATGCAATGTTTAAGGTATAATGGGAATTCCATCTTGCAGAGGAAGATTTAGACTAAAAAGGCAAATGAATAAATTTCCTACTAATTATCTTTTTCACTTAAAGAGATAATTTATCAATGTGATACT
Organism: Aepyceros melampus; assembly: GCA_006408695.1. Lineage (NCBI taxonomy): Eukaryota > Metazoa > Chordata > Mammalia > Artiodactyla > Bovidae > Aepyceros > Aepyceros melampus. The sequence goes on along the minus strand of SJXQ01003675.1, from coordinate 855 downwards.
AGGCAGAGTCCTGGAAAACAAGATTACTGGTTGAAGTGAAGTGAAGTGAAAGTTGTTCAGTCAAGTCCAACTCTTTGCGACCCCATGGATTGTAGTCTGCCAGGCTCTTCTGTCCATGGAATTCTCCAAGCCAGAATACTGGAGTGGGTAGCCTTTCCCTTCTCCAGGGGGACTTCCCAACCCAGAGATGAAACCCAGGTCTCCCACATTGCAGGCTGATTTTTACCAGCTGAGCCACGAGGGAAGCCCAAGAATACTGGAGTGGGTAGCCTTTCCCTTCTCCAGCAGATCTTCCCAACTCAGGAATCACTGGTTATACATTAGTACCTTAGTTTATATATCAGGGACTTCCCAGGTGGCTCAGATAGTAAAGAATCTGCCTGTAATACAGGCGACCCAAGTTCAATCCCTGGGTTGGGAAGATGCCCTGGAGAAGGGCATGGCAAGCCACTCAGTTTCCTTGCTTGGAGAATCCCCATGGACAGAGGCGCCTGGTGGTCTACAGTCCATGGGGTTGCACAGAGTCAGACACAACTGAGCGACTGACACTTTCACTTATACATCAGGCTCTGGAGAATTTAGTTAGCATGAGTCAGTCCTCAGAAGCTTACTTTGCATGGGATACACCTTGTGGCTGCATCATGGCAACCAGGACACTGAGTTCAAGGTGAGGGACTTGTGAGATGGGTACTGATTCTGAGGAAAGAGGGATAGATTGCCTTGAGGGATTTTTTTCATCAGGCCTCTTGACAAACTCTCTTGGCCAGAGGTCTTTCGCTGGACAAGACCATCTCTCTTACCTTTCCTTTTTTTTTTTTTCTTTTT
>SJXQ01003674.1:273497-370858 GCA_006408695.1 Aepyceros melampus | reverse complement strand
CAGCCTTGACGTACTCCTTTTCCTATTTGGAACCAGTCTGTTGTTCCATGTCCAGTTCTAACTGGTGCTTCCTGCCCTGCATAAAGATTTCTCAAGAGGCAGCTCAGCTGGTCTGCTATTCCCATCTCTTTCAGAATTTTCCACAGTTTACTGTGATCCACATAGTCAAAGGCTTTGGCATAGTCAATAAAGCAGAAATAGATGTTTTTCTGGAACTCTCTTGCTTTTTCCATGATCCAGCGGATGCTGGCAATTTGATCTCTGGTTTCTGTACCTTTTCTAAAACCAGCTTGAACATCTGGGAGTTCACAGTTCACGTATTGCTGAAGTCTGGCTTGGAGAATTTTGAGCATTACTTTACTAGCATGTGAGATGAGTGCAATTGTGCGGTAGTTGGAGCATTCTTTGGCATTGCCTTTCTTTGGAATTGGAATGAAAACTGACCTTTTCCAGTCCTGTGGCCACTGCTGAGTTTTCCAGATTTGCTGGCAAATTGAGTGCAGCACTTTCACAGCATCATCTTTCAGGATTTGAAACAGCTCAACGGGAATTCCATCACCTCCACTAGCTTTGTTCGTAGTGATGCTTTCTAAGGCCCACTTGACTTTACATTCCAGGATGTCTGGCTCTAGGTTGGTGATCACACCATCATGATTATCTTGGTGGTGAAGATCTTTTTTGTATAGTTCTTCTGTGTATTCTTGCCACCTCTTCTTAATATCTTCTTAATATTTTAGTATCTTCTGCTTCTGTTAGATCCAGACCATTTCTGCCCTTTATCAAGCCCATCTTTACAAGAAATGTTCCCTTGGTGTCTCTAATTTTCTTGAAGAGATCTCTAGTCTTTCCCATTCTGTTCTTTTCCTCTACTTGTTTGCACTGATCGCTGAAGAAGGCTTCCTTATCTCTTCTTGCTATTCTTTGGAATTCTGCATTCAGATGCTTATATCTTTCCTTTTCTCCTTTGCTTTTCGCTTCTCTTCTTTTCACAGCTATTTGTTAAGGCCTTCCCAGACAGCCATTTTGCTTTTTTGCTTTTCTTTGCCATGGGGATGGTTTGATCCCTGTCTCCTGTACAATGTCACAAACTTCCATTCATAGTTCATCAGGCACTCTTATCTATTAGATCTAGTCCTTTAAATCTATTTCTCACTTCCACTGTATAATCATAAGGGATCTGATTTAGGTCATACCTGAATGGTCTAGCGGTTTTCCCTACTTTCTTCAATTTAAGTCTGAATTTGGTAATCAGGAGTTCATGATCTGAGCCACTGTCAACTCCTGGTCTTCTTTTTGTTTACTGTATGGAGCTTCTCCATCTTTGGCTGCAAAGAATATAATCAATCTGATTTTGGTGTTGACCATCTAGTGATGTCCATGTGTAGAATCTTCTCTTGTGTTGTTGGAAGAGGGTGCTTGCTATGATCAGTGCATTTTCTTGGCAATACTCTATTAGTCTTTGCCTTGCTTCATTCCGTATTCCACGGCCCAATTGGCCTGTTGCTCCAGGTGTTTCTTGAGTTCCTACTTTTGCATTCCAGTCCCCTATAATGAAAAGGACATCTTTTTGGGGTATTAGTTCTAAAAGGTCTTGTAGGTCTTCATAGAACCATTCAACTTCAGCTTCTGGTTGGGGCATAGACTTGTATTACTGTGATACTGAATGGTTGCCTTGGAAAGGAACAGAGATCATTCTGTCATTTTTGAGATGGCATCCAAGTACTCGTTTTTGAGATGGCATCCAAGTACATCTCGGACTCTTTTGTTGACCATGATGGCTACTCCATTTCTTCTAAGGGATTCCTGCCCGCAGTGGTAGATATAATGGTCATCTGAGTTAAATTCACCCATTCCAGTCCATTTTATTTCTCTGCTTCCTAGAATGTCGACGTTCACCCTTGCCATCTCCTGTTTGACCACTTCCAATTTGCCTTGATTCATGGACCTGACATTCCAAGTTCCTATGCAATATTGCTCTTTACAGCATCAGACCTTGCTTCTATCACCAGTCACATCCACAAATGGGTATTGTTTTTGCTTTGGCTCCATCCCTTCTTTCTTTCTGGAGTTATTTCTCCACTGATCTCACTTGAGTAGTGTCTTAAATATTTAACTGAACCTCATGTGAAGGAAGAATGAACTCAACTGTATTGAAGAAGATTATAGGCAAAACAGAATGAAGGAAAGTTAACAATGTATCTTCTGGAGTAGAGGCAAAAGAGAAGCATAAAGGATCCTAAACCACACTGGCAAAATCTGGTATTACTCTGTCCAAAGTAATCATTTTCTCCTGATTACATAAAGAACACATATATGTTCACTAGAAAAAAACTGGAAACAGAAAACGAAGTGTATCTTTCCATTCCTTTAGTAGGTGCACGTGTACAACGTGTACATGTAGATACACAAATACAAGCGATTTCCAAAGGTCAAGGCATGGAAAACTGGTTTCTGTTATAAAGAGCTGAGGCACAACATGAAACCAAGTAAGACAGTACAGGAAACCAACTAACCAATGGAATTTTGAATTAATAATTTGGTAAAAATTCATTAGCTCTAAATCACAGCCCCCAACAGGACAAAACAAAACAGCTGAGCCAAAGCAAGAAACAACTGAGGCACCTGCAGCAAACCATGAATAAAGAGCATTTACCATCCACCATTACTGAGCTTCTTCACAGGATTATATGCGTGGCCCCAAGGACCTTGTTGCATCTTAATAATGATTAATATGCCCTGAGGAAAAAATGGTTAATTTATGTATTCTGAAAGACTCCACTGTCATCTTATTTAAACAACATCTAACTTTTTTTTTTTTTTACAAAAAGTGAATTTCTGTGAATGCCTAGGATGTAGCACATCATAATGACCTGTCTTCATTTCATAATGTAAAGATTTTCATATTATAAATATTGGTTTCATATTAATTTTAGAGGCTATATAACACTGCACTGAATGTGCTATAATTAAAAAACCCATATTGCCAACATTATATATTAAATAAAGCATCTTTAAACATAAACATATATTTTTAAAATTATATAATCATCAGTTGACAAAATTTTTTTGACCACAGTCTAGTGGGAACCTAACTGTATTTCTCCTGAGAACATGGTTCATTACCCACTGTATTTCAGTGTTCTGCTCACACCAAGAACTCTGCTGATACCATGATCCTGCTTATCCTCTGGCTCCACTGAACTGACTCACAGCCAGCTTTAACCACACCTCTGATCTCTGCCTAACATGTTCAATCATGTCAGGTTTGGCTACCATAAGGTGCGTGTCCTTTAGTGTATGCTATATTCAGTATATCCCAGAGGTGCTAACAGAACCCAGATGAGGCCCATCTTCCACCCTATCCCACCTGCCTCTCACCAGCCTCACCTTCAGGCCTCCATCCTAGAGTCGTGGTTATTACTGTTTATATGGGTAAATCTCTTCAATTTGCTTCTGTGGGAAGCAGATTCTTCACAAGCTCAGTAGATGACCAATCATGCTGATCTGCCTGGGTCTGAGGTTGTTCCTGGAAACCAGGCAAAGGGGGTTGGCTGATCAGGAGCAGCTCGGACTGGGACACCCCTCAGTCTTGAAGAAATCCTTGAACATATCTGGTATGTGGTTGTTACCTCTGCCTAAGTCTCTGGCACTGATGCAAAATACCCTATGTTTACAGTCCATGGCTTTAAGAGCCATGAACTTGGTAATGGCTAAAATCTAAGTCTCCCTCTGAGACTACTCTGCTGAGCAGCAGGCTCATCCACCCAAAGCTCCCCAGACTTCATCATCATAGGTTTCCATTAGCAACTGGAATGCAAATGCAAACTTGTCCAAATTTGAATTCAATCTCATTCTCTTTCTACATTAAAAAAAAAAAAGGAAGGAAGGAAAAAGAATCTATCTTCCTTTCCTGAATCTTCTATCTCACTGAATGGCATTTCCATCGAATAAGCCATTCAAAGCAGAAACCTAGGAGCCATCATAAACACCATCAGGGAGCCACAACGGTTTGACAGGATTGGGGCATAGCAGACAAGGGCGGAAGTGGTGAGAATATTGTCTAAAACAAGGTAAATAAATGAGATCATGTAAATTACAGTGAAGAGACTGTACTTTTCTGGAGAATGATGATGACTAACTGGAAGACTTAAGGAAACTAAATCATGAGTCTTCATTCTCCACACAACTACCAAAGGTGTTTCTAAAAGACAAATCTATCCATGTCACTCTGCAACTTCAAAATCTCCAACAACTCAACAACTACAGGTAAAATTCAAATGCCTCCTTTTAGAATACTAGACCCTGTGTGATCTGGCTCTTAGCCAGCTCTCTACACTTGCCTCCAACCATCCCTTACATTTCCAACTGCAGCTGAACAGGAGGAACACTGACAAACCAAAGCATTAATAACCTTCATAACTTTAATAACTATAACTTGAAAACCTGACTCTAGTCATCAGGAATTTAAAATTTTTCACAGGAAGCGCTTTTATATTCCTCTCAGTTTTTAAAGTTTATTATCTTTCTTCAGTGTCTGTCAAGGCTGGTTAAAAGTGTGTATTTATCCAAGATATCCAAGATACCTATGTCACAAAGTCAACTAACCATATACATGTACACTACCTTCTGAACCCTGTTCTGTTCCACTGACATCTATCTATGCTCAGATTTAGTATCTCATTGTTTCAACTACTCTGGCTTTACAGGAAGCCCTGAAATCAAGTGCAAAGTCATATACCCGAAGTCCACAGTTTACCTTAAAGACCAGTCTTAGTGGTGGTATACACATATACCTATCATTATACTACAAGTTTTTTCACTGTCCTAAATTTAAATCCTCTGTGCCTATTCATGCCTTCACCCACCCTCTTTTCAGTCTCAAAAACTGAAATATTGATACAGCTGACTTACAATATTGTGCTAGTTTCAGGTGTACTGCAGAGTGATTCAGTTATATATATATGTAACATGTATGTATATATACTCTTTTCAAGATTCTTTCCCACTATAAGTTATTACAAAATATTGAATATAGTTCCCTGTGCTATACAGTAGGTCCTTGTTGGGTTATCTATTGTATATATAGTAGTATGCATATTTTAATCCCAAACTCCTAAATTAATCCCTCCTCTCGCCCTTTCCCCTTTAGTAAATTTCTTTTCTATGTGTGTTTTAATCTCTAAGTTCCCTTACCATCTTTGCAGATGTTATCTGACCTGTATGTCAGAATCTGCTGATGCATACCCATGGTGCAGCTCAATGTTTCCCTGTCCTCTACTTTTCCCACAGATCTGAGGCAAATTCCAAGTCTGATCAGACTCCTAATGAATTGATCCTTTTGGCAAGATAAAAGGGGGTGACGCTCTTTTCTTCCATCAAATAGGGTCTGTTCTTTTCCTTATTGTGATGAAGCAGCCACTGATGTTCAATGCCTAAACTGAACAGTTCACTGGAAGTAATAAAATGCTGATATTCTAATTATTTCTCATTTACTAGCTGGAATAGCTTTTTTGTATCTACTAATTTGTTAGCTAGGTAGATTCCTATAGAAAAGGGGGGATAAATTGCTGGATTCTTTCTCTTTATTACCAACATTCAAGCTAATGAACTGGTTGGTTCCCATTCATCCTCTGAAAGTAACTACTTCCTTTTCTTAAAATTAAAAAGAAAGAAAGAAAGAAAGAAAATCAGTATGAACTCAAGGATTTAAACAGACTTGGTGGGTTTCAATCAATTTCTGACCAAAGAGAGACTTTTAAGTTATTTCTCTGGGCTTTACAAAATGACACTAATAGCCTGTAATAGCTTCCATGCTATCCACTATGACATAACATCCCAGCTCAACTTGCATATTTCCTGTAAGAGACTTAGGGTTAACCAAATCATACCTAAAAGGTATGATTTCTTTTAAGGTGGAACAGTTTTCCAAGAATATAGTCGGGGTGGGTTTTTTCCCCCCTAGTCTTCATCAGTGGTCATAAGAAATAAACACACATATTTGTGTGTATTTTTATAACTTATAATAACTAATGAGCTCACACCAGTATTCTCAATTAAAACTCAGAATTATCAATTTCTCTTAAACTCCACAACACTACATCTATATATCTTTTCTTCCACACGGAGAGTTCTACATATTCATTGGCATTTGAAGTAATATATCCAAACATTACTCACTTATTTGATCCAAAATTAAAAACATTAATACCAATACACTGATGTAATCACCATAAAGAGTTAAACAAAATCTCTGTATATAGTACCTGTACTTCTCACTCTGATTTTTTTATTTTACTCCATTTTTTTCTTTTTTAGCTATGCTGCAAACCATGCAGGATCTTGGTTTCCCAACCAAGAATCGAACTCATATCCCCTGCAGTAGAAGCCATGGCACCTTAACCACTAGATGGCCAGGGAAGTCCCTTCATTTCAATTTTTCAGAATGGTACTTTATTTACATTATCTAAACATACAATCATTACACACCATACTCTCAATTTTAATCATCCTTTCATTTTCATACAAGTTAATTATATGTTTACTGCTCTTCACCAAGCCTTATTTTGTTATCTTGCTCATCACTGTGATTACCTAAAGCTCAGCCACTAGTTCATTTTCACAGTGACTCAGGGAAATAGCATTTCTTTATTTCTTTAATGTTCGTAACAGTTCATCTATAGCTTTGTATAAGGAAAGTCAATTTTGCTAGGGGGAAAAATAATTGGCTTACACTCTCCCTGAGTATCTTTTAAAAATACTACTTCAAAAAATAAATAAATAATAAAAATACTACTTCACTTAATTCTGACAGGGAGTGTTGCTGTGAGAAAGCCTAATGTGAATCTAATTTTCTTTTCCATTTGAAAAATTATTCATTTTACTCTTAAAGGCCCAGAGAATATTTTCCTTTTTCTACAGAGTAACTTTACTAGAATATATCTTGGTGCTGTTTGCTTTAACTTGTATTACCAAGTACATAATGTTCTCTATCAATCTGTAGATTCGAATCTCCTTTTAAGAAACTTTTCCAGAATAACAGTTCCTCATATTTGTTCTCTTACTTTGCTTAGCTTACCTTCCTAACAGAGTTTTTTATCTATGTGTTTTTCCTTCTTTGCCTGTCTTTAATATTTGTCAACTTTCTCTCAAATCCTTTTCATCTTTTTCTATTTCTTTTTAGTCCTTAATTTTTCCCCCTTTACAACTTCAATTTAAAATCTTTTCGGGTAAGTCACTCTTGTGTCCCTTCTAGTTTAGCTGGCTTTTCTGAAATTAGTTTTTTCTTTTATTTGTAATTCTTTCCTCAGTTCTGGTATCTCATCTCTGAACTTTCTCATTCTAACTTATGTTGGTCTTTGATAAGTAATATTGGCATCTCAATTAGTGATAGTGCATTTTAAAGTGGAGGTTTGATCTGTTCTGGGCTTCCCTGGTAGCACAGTTGGTAAAGATTCCGCCTGCAATGAGACTCAAGTTCAATTCCTGGGTCGGAAAGATCTGCTGGAGAAGGCATAGGGTATCCATTCCAGTATTCTTTGGCTTCCCTGGTAGCTCAGCTGGTAAAGAATCCACCAGCAATGTGGGAGACCTGGGCTGGGAAGATTCCCTGGAGAAGGGAACTGCTACCTACTCCAGTATTCTGACTTGGAGAATTCCATGGATTGTTTAGTCCATGGGGTCACAATGAGTTGGACACGACTGAGAGCCTTTGGAACAACAGACTGGTTCCAAATAGGAAAAGGAGTACATCAAAGCTATATATTGTTACCCTGCTTATTTAACTTATTTGCAGAGTACATCAGAGAAATGCTGGGCTGGATGAAGCACAAGTTGGAATCAAGGTTGCCAGGAGAAATATCAATAACCTCAGATATGCAGATGATAGCACCCTTATGGAGGAAAGCAAAGATAAACTGAAGAGCCTCTTGATGAAAGTCAAAGAGGAGAGTGAAAAAGTTGGCTTAAAATTCAACATTTAAAAACTAAGATCATGGCATCACTGTTCCACCACTTCATGGCAAATAAATGGGGAAACAATGGAAACAATGAGAGACTTTCTTTTTTGGGGCTCCAAAATCACTGCATGGTAACTGCAGCCATGAAATTAAAAGATGCTTGCTCCTTGAAAGAAAAGTTATGACCAACCTAGACAGCATATTAAAAAGCAGAGACTTCCTTTGCCAACGAAGGTCTGTCTAGTCAAGGCTATGGTTTTTCCAGCAGTCACGTATGGATGTGAGAGTTGGACTATAAAGAAAGCTGAGCACCAAAGAATTGATGCTTTTGAACTGTGGTGCTGGAGAAGACTCTTGAGAGTCCCTTGGACAACAAGGAGATTCAACCAGTCAATCCTAAAGGAAATCAATCCTTAATATTCATTAGAAGGACTGATACTGAAGCTGAAGCTCCAATACTTAGGCCACCTGATGAAAAGAACTGACTCATTTGAAAAGACCCTGATGCTGGGAAAGATTGAAGGCAAGAGGAGAAGGGGACGACAGAGGATGAAATAGTTGTATTGCATCATCAACTTGATGGACATGAATTTGAGTAGGCTCCAGGAGCGATGGACAGGGAAGCCTGGCATGCTCCAGTCCATGGTGTCACGGAGTTGGACACAACCGAGCGACTAAACTGAACTGACTGAACTGAGCGTCTTTCACTTGATCTGTTCTATAATCATATTTTCCTGGGGAGTTTTCTGCCTAAGGACATTATTCTGTTTTACCTTCTTTTTTTTCCCCCCAGCTTTACCAGGTATAATCAACAAACAAATCTGAATGATAAACTGTATACAGTGATGATATGATACACATATGCAAGATACTGATCCAGCTATTTGTATCATCTCACACACTGACGAGGGTTTCCTTTTTAGGGTTTGTTTTTTTTTAAATGGGAACATCTATTTCCTCCAACTCCTTGACAGCCAGTTTTCTTTTGTTTCTATGAGTTTGTGACAATTTTTAAGATTCCACATATATATGACACACCCAATATTTGTCTTCCTTTATCTGGCTCATTTCACTGATCATTATGGCCTCAGAGTCCGTGCATGTAACCACAAACAGCAGGATATCCTGCCTTCTCGTGGCTGAACAATATTCTACTGAATGTGTATTTACCACATCTTCTTTATCCCTTCATCCACTGAGACATTTTGATTGTTTCATGTATTGGATACTGTGAATAATGCCACTATGAACATGGAAGTGCAGATATCGCCTCAAGATTGTTTTCATTTCCTCTGGATAAGAATTCCAGAAGTGGGATTACTGGATCATATGGAAGTAATATTTTTAATTTTTTGAGGAGGCGCCATACTGTTTGCTTGAGGTTTCAAACACATGCTCACAAAATCATAACCAACACCAATGTCAAGGAGCTTGTCTCCTGATTCTTCTCTAAAAAAATTTATAGTTTCAGTTTCTGGTCTTATACTGGCATCTTTAATTCATTTTTAGTTGATTTTGTGTGTGGTATAAGGATCTAGTTTCTTCCTTTCGGGTATGGATATCCAGTTTTCTCGCACTATTTGCTGAAGCTACTACAGTAACTGTAACGAAGACATTAGTTTCCCCACTGAACATTCCTGGGTCCTCTGTCAGGAGCTGACCAAATATGCATGGGTCTGTTTCTGGGCTCTCTACTCCATTCCACAGATCGAGTGTCTGTCTTTACACCAGCACCATACCACTCTGAATAATACAGTTTGCAAATATAGTTTGAAGTTAGAAAGTATAATGCCTCCAGCTTTATTCTTTCTCAAGATTCCTTTGGCTATTTGCGTTTTTTTGCAATTCCACACAAATTTTAGAATTGTTTGTTCTACTTCTGTGAAAAGTCACTGAAAATTTGATTTGTGCACTGGACTGCACTACATTTGTAGATGAATTCCATAGTATGGTCATTTTAACAAATTAATTTTTCTAATCTGTGAGCATGAAATATCTTCCAATTTATTTGTGTCTTCTTCAATATCTTTCAACAGCAGTATAATTCTCAGTGTCTTTTACTACTTCGGTTACACTTATTAGGTGTTTTTTTTTGTATGATACAATAAATAAGATTGTTTTCTTAATTTTTCTGACAGTTTGTTATGAACATACAGAAATATAGGTGGTTTTTGTATATTGATTTTGTATCCAGCAATCTAACTGAATCTGTTTGTTTGTTCGAACAGTTTTGTGGTGGAGTTTCCAGGATTTCCTATGTATAACATGAGACCATCTGCAAATAGTTTTACTTCTTCCTTCTTACTGAAATGCATTTTCTTTCTTTTCCTTGCCTAATTACTCTGGTTAGAACCTCTAACACCATGCTGATTAAAAATGGCAAGAGTAAACATTGTTATCTTGCTCTGACCTTAGATGAAAAACTTTCAGTTTTCCACTTTGAATATATTATTAGTTGTGGGTCTGTCATACATAGCTTTCACTCCCTCCCACTTTGTTGAGAATTAATCATGAATGGATGTTGAATTTTATCAAATGCTTTTTCTGCACCTCTTGAGATGATCACACGATTCTCATCCTTCATTTTGTTAATGTTTGCATATATTGAACAATCCTTGTATCCACTTGATTGTGGAGTATGATCCTTTGCTGCTGAATTCAGTTTGCTAGTTCTGAGTTGAGAACTTCTGCAGCTATATTCATTAAGAATATTGGCCTGTAATTTTCTTTTCTTGTAGGTTTCTTGTTTGGTTTTGGTATCAAGGTAATGCTAACCCCATAAAATGAGCTTTTAAGAATTCCCTCCTCTTCTATTTTTCAGGAGACTTTGAGAAAGATTGGTACTAATTTTTTTTTCAAATGTTCAGTAGAATTTGCCAGTGAAGTCTTCTGGTCCTCTACTTTTGTTTTGGGAGGTTTTGGATTACTGATTTAATTTCCTTTAACTGGTTTATTCAAATTTTCTATTTTTTCATCATTCAGTCATGATCCCTTTCTTCTAAGCTGTTCACTTTGATGGCATATACTGTTGACAGTAGTCTCTTATGATCCTTTGTATTTATAGTTGTAACGTCTCCTCATTCTGATTTTATTTCAATCTCTTTCTTATTAAGTTGAACTAAAGGTTTGTGTATTTTGTTTCTCTTCAAAAATCCAACTCTTGCTTTTTCACTGATCTTTCCTATTCTATTTTTAATTTCTATTTCATTTATTTCCACTCGGATTTGTTATTCCCTTCTTTCTGGCAACTGTGGGCTTAGTTTGTCCTTCTTTATCTAGCTCTTTGAGGTGTAACGTTAGGTTGTTTCTTTGAGACTTTTCTTGTTTCAAATGTAAGCATTTATCACTATGAACCTCCCTCTTAGAAACCCCATAAGTTTGGTATGTTGTATTTCTATTCTCATTTGTCTCCAGACATTTTTTATTATCCTTTGACAGCTTCCTTCAACCACAGGATTTTCAGGAGAATCTTGTTTAATCCCCCATGTAATTTTGAATTTTCCAATTTTCTTTTGTTTTTAATTAAGGTATAATTGACATACAACATTAGTTTCAGGTTTACAACATAATAATTTGATACTTGTATATAATGTATAATGATTGCAACAAGTCTAGTTAACAACCACTGCATACCCTGCTAACTTGAAAAGACACATGCATCCCTATGTTCACTCAACATAATTCACAACAGGAAATGAAAAGGAAACAACCCAAGTGTCATTGATGGTGGGATGGATAAAGAAGATATGCTATATATGTACAACAGAATATTAGCCATACAAAAGAATGAAATATTACTAGTTTTGACAATATGAATAGACTTTGAGGGCATCACACTAAGCGAAATATGATAGAGAAAGAGGAATACTGTATGATCTCACAAATGAACTAAAAACCAAGCTCACAGATAGAACAGGTTGATGGTTGCCACAGGAAGGTATGAAGGCTAGTGAAATCGCTAACAGGAGTCAAAAAGATACAAACTTCCAGGTATTTAAAAAAAAAAAAAGTTAAGTCCTAAGAATGTAATCCAAAGCATTGCAACTATAGTTAATAATACTATCATCTTATGTATTTCAAAGTTCAGTTCAGTTGCTCAGTCATGTCCAACTCTGTGACCCCATGAACCACAGCACACCAGGCCTCCCTGTCCATCACCAACTCCCAGAGACCACCTAAACCCACTGAGTCAGTGATGCCATCCAACCATCTCATCCTGTCGTCCCCTTCTTCTCCTGCCGTCAATCTTTCCCAGCATCAGAGCCTTTTCCAATGAGTTATGTCTTCACATCAGGTGGCTAAAGTACTGGAGTTTCAGCTTCCACATCAGTCCTTCCAATGAACACCCAGGACAGATCTCCTTAGGATGGACTGTTTGGATCTCCTTGCAGTCCAAGGGACTCAAGAGTCTTCTCCAACACCACAGTTCAAAAGCATCAATTCTTTGGCGTTCAGCTTTCTTTATAGTCCAACTCTCACACAATACATGACCACTGGAAAAACCATAGCCTTGTAACATTTCCAAGTTACTAAAACAGTAAATCTCAAAGGTTCTCATCACAAGAAAAAAATAAAAATGGTGCAACTATATATGGCAACAGATGTTTTCACTTCGACAAATTTCTTCAATTATCTAAGGCTTTCTGTTTCTGCTGGAGTCTTAGAATGAGACCACTAGAAACCCAAATAACCTTCTAAACACAAGGACATCAAGTGTCTTTAAAAATATGAACACAACAACCTTGTAAATCAACTACTTTTGAATAAAAAACTTAATTAATTAAATTAAAAAATCTGAAGATGCTCTGAGTAGGAATTCCATGTTTATATATTATATCTGTCTTCTGTGGACACCAGGATACAGCAAACCTGCAGTAGGTTTTCTCCTGATCTAGAGGTCAGCAAACCAGAGTCCACTGGCTCAAAAATGTTTTACTGGGACAAAACCATGCCCATCCCTTAAGTATTCTATATAGCTTCTTTCACACCACAACAGCAGAGGTAAATAGTTGCAACAGAGATATGACCCACAAAGCGTATAATAACTTGGCTCCTCACAGGAAAAATTGGCCAACCCTGTCCTGGTTTACAGGTTTATCAAATAAGCTTCCACAAACAGCACCTGGTAGGCTCTGTCAACAATTCTGAAGGATGAACTCTTTGTCTTACTAGGGAGTCCAGCACATTACACAATGTTTAGTATCCCTGGCCCGCCAGGGAACTAAAATGTTAGCAGTATTCCCAATCTCTGTGTCAACCAAAATTCCCCACACACTTCCAACACTCTGGAAGAGAGTGGAAGTACTATCCCTGATTGAGAACCACTGAAGAACTAAATTAGCTCAGAGTAAAGGAGGAGAAAATACAGTCCATAAATTCTAAATGCCACCAAGACAGATGAGAAAAGTCATTACCTTTATAGAAAGCAAACTAAAAAATCTATTCTTCTTCCCCTTTGACACTTAAGCCAAAAATATGTTAACAACTTCTTGATAAAATGAGGCTTTATAATTTGATTACTCTATCATGGGGCTGACTGAAAGTTTAAAAATGTAAGGCAATCTTACCGATTCGTTCCATCCAGATTTGATCGGTGAATGAAATTAAGTTTTGCATCTGCCCAATAAAGCTTCCGTTCCTCATAATCCAAAGTCAGTCCATTTGGCCAGTAAATTTCAGTGTTTATTATGACGAAGCGATCTGAACCATCCATTCCAGCACGTTCTATCTTTGGTACTTCTCCCCAGTCTGTCCAGTACATGAACCTAAAAAAACAGATGAAAAATAAACCCATGACATAAGCAAGTTACCTACCAAGTATCTTACAATCATCACTACTGGATAAAGAAAGCTCTCTCAGAAACACTAAAACTGAAATTCCTAAAAATTGTTATTGAAATTTTAATCATCTATCTTTTTGCTTCCATGATGGTAATAACTGATTCAAGTCCAGCATCATCCACGACAATAAAACCATGGATCAAAGCTTTTAGGGAAAAAGGGTATTTACACTCTCTCAGTGTATCTCCCCGTAAATTATTAATAACGTAAGAGAAAATAAACTTGGTGGACAACACCTTACTCACATCATCCATCATCAATTAAGGAAAACACTGGCATTATGTATGTAATATGTTGGGGGAAAATGTCCCATTTTTTATGTTAAGTTCTCTTACACAGTATTTCTGCCCAAAAAATGCATAACTTGAACAAAATTATGAAGGAAACAGACTACCAAATTAAAGAACATTCTAGAAAACAACTACCTTTGAACACATCAATGTTAATAAAGTCAAAGAAAGGCAGATAAATTAATCTGGGTAAAAGGAGTACAAAGAGACATAGTAACTACTGCATACAGTGTATCAAACTGGTCTGACAGGTTGGAGAAACTGCTGCTGCTGCTGCTGCTGCTAAATTGCTTCATTCATGTCAGTCGTGTCCAACCCCGTGCAACCCCATGGATGGCAGCCCACCAGACTCCCCCATCCCTGGGATTCTCCAGGCAAGAACACTGGAGTGGCTTGCCACTGCCTTCTCTGAGGAAACTGCTACAAAGATATTATTGGGAAACTTGGCAAAATCTGATGGTATGTAAAATTCTATAATAGAAATGTATTAATGTTAATTTACTAGGTATGATCATTTTACTGTGGTTTGGGTAAAGAGAATTTCATTGTGAGAATGCAAGACTTCCCAGTTTCCAAAGAGTCTTATATGCAAGATAACCTTACTAAATACTTTTCTTAAAAAGACTGCTTAAGGTGATTATTATAACACAGTATTACACAATGTTAGAGCTTTATACACAGAAGCATAATATATGACCACAGTAGCAAAATGGAGAAGGAAAAACAAAGATTAGTACTGAAACAAAGTTTCTGTATTTTACTGGAATTAAATTAGCATTAATCTGAAGTTCATTGTGATTAAAAATATTATAATCTCTTAACAAATACTAAGAAAATATCTAAAAAATTATAGCTAAAAATTTAACCAGAAATTAAAATTATACCCTATAAAACATCTTCTTAATGGAGGCAGTTAAGTTGAAGCAAAATAACAAAAAAGCAGGAGATAAGGAAAACTTAAATTGAAGAAAAGTAGGGAAAACCACTAGACCATTCAGGTATGACCTAAATCAAATCCCTTATGATTACACAGTGAAAGAAAGTAAAGTTGCTCAGTCATGTCCGGCTCTTTGCGACCCCATGGACTGCAGCCTACCAGGCTCCTCCGACCATGGGATTTTCCAGGCAAGAATACCGGTGTAGGTTGCCATTTCCTTCTCCAGGGTATCTTCCTAACCCAGGGATCGAACCTGGGTCTCCCACATTGCAGGCAGACTTGTTACCATCTGAGCCACCATGGAAGTCCACGATTATACAGTGGAAATAGAAATCCCTTACAATTATACAGTGGAAGTGAGAAATAGATTCAAGGGATTAGATCTGATAGAGTGTCTGATGAACTATGGACCCTAGGTTCGAGACATGGCACAGGAGACAGCGATCAAGACCATCCTCAAGAAAAAGAAATGCACAGAAGCAAAATGGCTGTCTGGGGAGGCCTTACAAATAGCTGTGAAAAGAAAAGTGAAAAGCAAAGGAGAAAAAGAAAGATATACCCATTAGAATGCAGAGTTCCAAAGAATAGCAAGGAGAAATAAGAAAACCTTCCTCAGTGATCAGTGCAAATAAATAGAGGAAAACAACAGAATGAGAAAGACTAGAGATCTCTTCAAGAAAATTAGAGATACCAAGGGAACATTTCATGCAAAGATGGGCTTAATAAAGGACAAAAATGGTATAGATCTAATAGAACCAGAAGATATTAAGAAGAGGTGGCAAGAATACACAGAACAACTATACAAAAAAGACCTTCACAACCCAGATAATCACAATGGTGTGATCACTCACCTAGAGCCAGACATCCTGGAATGTGAAGTCAAGTGGGCCTTAGAAAGAAAGCATCCCTACGAACAAAGCTAGTGAAGGTGATGGAATTCCAGTTGAGCTATCTAAATCCTGAAAGATGATGCTGTGAAAGTGCGGTACTCAATATGCCAGCAAATTTGGAAAACTCAGCAGTGGCCACAGGACTGAAAAAGCTCAGTTTTCATTCCAATTCCAAAAAAAGGCAATGCCAAAGAATGCTCAAACAACCGCACAATTGCACTCATCTCACACGCAACTCACTCCAGTGTTCTTGCCTGGAGAACCCCAGGGACGATGCAGACTGGTGGGCTGCAGTCCATGGGGTCACACAGAGTCGGACACAACTGAAGCGACTCAGCAGCAGCAGCACATGCTAGTAAAGTAATGCTCAAAATTCTCCTGATGCTGCTGCTGAGTCGCTTCAGTCGAACCTGACTCTGTGCGACCCCACAGACGGCAGCCCACCAAGCTCCGCTGTCCCTGGGATTCTCCAGGTAAGAACACTGGAGTGGGCTGCCACTTCCTTCTCCAATGCATGAAAGTGAAAAGTGAAAGTGACATCGCTCAGTCGTGTCCGACTCTTAACGACCCCATGGACTGCAGCCCACCAGACTCCTCCGTCCATGAAATTTTCTTCCAGGCAAGAGTACAGGAGTGGGGTACCATTGCCTTCGAAAATTGTCCTAGCCAGGCTTCAACATTACGTGAACTGTGAACTTCCAGGTGTTCAAGAAAAGATGGTTTTAGAAAAGGCAGAGGAACCAGAGATCAAATTGCCAACATCCACTGGATTATCGAAAAAGCAAGAGTTCAAAAAAAACATCTACTTCTACTTTACTGACTATGCCAAAGTCTTTGACTGTGTGGATCACTACAAACTGTGGAAAATTCTTCAAGAGATGGGAATACCAGACCACGTGATCTGCCTCTTGAGAAATCTCTATGCAGTTTAGGAAGCAACAGTTAGAACTGAACATGGAACAACAGACTGGTTCCAAATAGGAAAAAGAGTAGTCAAGGCTGTATACTGTCACCCTGCTTATTTAACTTATATGCAGAGTACAGCATGAGAAATGCTGGGCTGGAAGAAGCACAAGCTGGAATCAAATTGCTGGGAGAAATATCAATAACCTCAGATATGCAGATGATACCACCCTTATGGCAGAAAGAGAAGAAGAACTAAGAGCTTCTTGATGAAAGTGAAAGAAGAAAGTGAAAAAGTTGACTTAAAGCTCAACATTCAGAAAACTAAGATCATGGTATCTGGTCCCATCACTTCATGGTAAATAGATGGGGAAACAGTGGAAACAATGACAGAGTTTATTTGGGGGGGCTCCAAAATCACTGCAGATGGTGACTACAGCCACGAAATTAAAAGACGCTTACTCCTTGGAAGGAAAGTTATGACCAACCTAGATAGCATACTAAAAAGCACAGACATTACTTTGTCAACAAAGGTCCATCTAGTCAAGGCTATGGTTTTTCCAATAGTCATGTATGGATGTGAGAGTTGGACTATAAAGAAAGCTAAGTAAAGTGGTAAGTAAAGTCACTCAGTCGTGTCCGACTCTTTGTGACACCATGGACTGCAGCCCACCAGGCTCCTCAGTCCATGAGATTCTCCAAGCAAGAATACTGGAGTGGGTTGCCATTTCCTTCTCCAGGGGATCTTCCCGACCCAGGGATCGAACCCGGGTCTCCCACATTGGAGGCAGATGCTTTAACCTCTGAGCCACCAGGGAATGATGCTTTTGAACTGTGGTGTTGGAGAAGACTCTTGAGTCCCTTGGACTGTAAAGGGATCCAACCAGTCCATCCTAAAGGAGATCAGTCCTGGGTGTTCACTGGAAGGACTGATGTTGAAGCTGAAACTCCAATACTTTGGCCACCTGATGGGAAGAACTGACTCATTGGAAAAGACCCTAATGCTGGGAAAGACTGAAGGTGGGAGGAGAAGGGGACAAAAGAGGATGAGATGGTTGGATGGCATCACCGACTCAAGGGACATGAGTGTGAGTAAACTCTGGGAGTTGGATGGACAGGGAAGCCTGGTGTGCTGCAGTCCATGGGGTCACCAAGAGTCAGACGCGAATGAACTGAACGAAAACAAAACAACAGACATAACTACATCAAGTAAATAACAACAATAAAATATAAATGGATTAAAGATTCCAGTCAAAAAAGTAATCGTAGAGGGTAAAGCCAACAAGTATTTGGGGAAAAAAATCTGACAGGACTTGGCTTGAGTAGTGATGAGGAGCAGGAACTAAAGATGATTTCTAGGTCTCTTATCAAAAAAGGGATGCCTTAAAAGAGTTAAATATTAATAAACATTAAAATAAATACACAGCTATTAATGTAAAAGATGTTCAGCCACATAGCACCAAGCAGTATGATGTCATATTTGAGATAACCATAACAGGAACTGTTCTTTTGTTGAACTCTTCAATTATAAATCATATAATTTATAACTACAAGTACTTTAAGTGTGGAAAAGTTGGATTACAAAAGATAGTGTAGCAATGATGTAAAGCAGAGATTCCAGAGCTAAGGTCCTCAGGCCCGCCACTCTCAGACACATGATTTTGAGCAAGTTATTTCACCTTTCTGTCCCTCATATTCCTTATAACACAAGGATTAAAAACAGATGCGTGTCAAATGGGTTCTGTCAGAATATAGTTAATATATGCAAAGCACTTAGAAGCTCTATCTATGCTCTATTGTTTTTTACATCATAAATCTCTTATTCATGGTTTCACTTTTAGAATGAATGGCAAAGTTCTTAACACAATCTTTATACTATCTGGCTCCTACCCATCTCTTCAGCTTCAATTAACACCACTGTTCTCTTCATCACCTTTGGCTTCCCAGGTGATGCACTGGTAAAGAACACACCTGTCAATGCATGAGATGAAGGAGATGTGGGTTTGATCCCTGGGTTGGAAAGATTCCCTGGAGCAGGAAATGGCAACCCACTCTAGTATTCTTGCCTGGAAAATTCTATTGACAAACGAGCATGGTGGGCTATAGTCCATAAGGCTGCAAAGAGTCTGACACAACTGAACACACACACACACACCCTTATTTATTATATGCCAGGTACCATACTCCCTGGCAGTATAGGGCTTTCTGTTTACCTATTATCTTCTCTTCAGAGTTCAACTTAAATCAAGTTTTCTCTAACAGGCCTTCTTTAAATTACAAATTAGGTCATACAGTCCCATATAAGCTCTCAGAGTACTTTACAGTCATAGCATTACAACTATATTTGATCATTTGCTTAATGTTTATTACCTCTAACTTACACATTTATGTTTTCAGCAATTTCTGGATTAAGAAAAGGTTTTTTCTACATAAATGAGGAAAAAATTTTCCATTTGCTGATTTGGTAAAGTATTCCTTTTGCAGAGGCATATAAATACCTCTTAATAATGCTATTATATGAAAGAACTCTTGTCTACAACAGCCAGCAGAAATGAAAACACGTTCGAAGAATAAGCTGGCAGAGAAACTGACTACAGATTTCCCATGATCACAGACTGAATCTGGTGGCAGCATTTCTTCATGTACTTTGACATGCTAATTTCATGTCTCAGTGCCAACTGTTCAAAGGTCATTCTATCAGTAAATATTCTAGTAATGTTCTAGCTAACAGCTCACCTCTGGTTTATATCTCATAAAGTCAAATATAAGAAAGCTAAAATGCAATTATCCTAAGAATTCAGATCTCTTACCGTAAGAGTTTTAAAAAGAAAGCAACCAGTCAATGACAAAATACTAAATCAACCGATGTATTATTTGTTCTTTTATTACTATACAATCCAGGTCCAAAGTTTTCCTATCGTAAATGTTTTTTCCTTCTTTAAACTCAAATATAACTGACACATAACATCATATGAGTTTAAGATGTACAACATGTTGGTTTGATACTTATATACCAAAATATGACTACCATAGCATTAGCTGACACACTTACCACTTGACATAATTACTTTCTTTTCTTCAGTGGGAACAACTACAACCTCGTTGTTTATAATATAGTATTGTTGACTATAATACATTGTGCATTCGATCTCTAGGACTTATTTATCTACTAGCTCCAGGTTTGTACCCTTTATCTGCTAGCTCTAGGTTTCTACCCTTTAACAACATACTGCCAGTTCCTCCAGCTCTAGCTTCTGATAACCACCAGTCTACACTGTTTCTGTAAGCTTGGCTCTTTTAGATTCCACATGTAAGTGATGCTATATAATATTTGTCTTTCTCTGACCGACTTATCTCACTTAGCATAATCCCCTCAAGGTCCACCTATGTTTCCACACATGGCAGATTATTTTTTCTCAATGGCTAACTTATATGCAAAGTATATAAGTTATATGCAACTTATATAACTTATATGCAAAGTTATATATATAACTTATATGCAAAAATATAACTTATATGCAACATATATAACTTATATGCAAAGTATATAAGTTCTTCCAGCTGGGCTGGAAGAAGCACAAGCTTGCCGGGAGAAATATTAGTAACCCCAGATATGCAGATGACACCACCCTTATGGCAGAAAGTGAAGAGGAACTAAAGAGCCTCTTGATGAAAGTGAAAGAGGAGAGTGAAAAAGTTGGCTTAAAGCTCAACATTCAGAAAACGAAGATCATGGTATCTGGTCCCATCACTTCATGGGAAATAGATGGGGAAACAGTGGAAACAGTGTCAGACTTTATTTTTTTGGGCTCCAAAATCACTGCAGATGGTGACTGCAGCCATGAAATTAAAAGATGCTTACCTCTTGGAAGAAAAGTTATGACCAACCTAGATAGCATATTCAAAAGCAGAGACATTACTTTGCCAACAAAGGTCCGTCTAGTCAAGGCTATGGCTTTTCCTGTGGTCATGTATGGATGTGAGAGTTGGACTGTGAAGAAGGCTGAGCGCCAAAGAATTAATGTTTTTGAACTGTGGTGTTGGAGAAGACTCTTGAGAGTCCCTTGGACTGCAAGGAGATCCAACCAGTCCATTCTGAAGAAGATCAGCCTTGGGATTTCTTTGGAGGGAATGATGCTGAAGCTGAAAACTCCAGTACTTTGGCCACCTCAGGCAAAGAGTTGACTCATTGGAAGACTCTGATGCTGGGAGGGATTGGGGGCAGGAGGAGAAGGAGACGACAGAGGATGAAATGGCTGGATGGCATCACTACTTGATGGACGTGAGTCTGAGTGAACTCTGGGAGTTGGTGATGGACAGGGAGGCCTGGCGTGCTGTGATTCATGGGGTCGCAAAGAGTCGGACACGACTGAGCAACTGAACTGAACTGAATATTCCATTGTGCATATATATGGCAGCTTCTTTATCCATTCATCTATTGAAGGACATGTGAGTTGTTTCTGTATCTTAGCTCTTGTCAATAGCTAACAATGAATATAGGATTACATACATCTCTTCACTTCCTGTTTTCATTTCCTTTGGATATACAGCTGAGCTGTGAACAACAGAAATTCAAACTGCACAGGGTCCACATACAGATTTTCTTTTCAACAATAAAATACTACAGTACCACACACTCCAGGTAATCTTAAGAGAAATCAATCACGAATACTTGTTGTAAGGATCATCTGATGAGAGCAGACAACTCACTGGAAAAGTCCCAGATGCTGAGAAAGATTGAGGGCAGAAGGACAGGAGGGTGTCAGAGGATGAGATGGCTGGATGGCACCACCAATGCAATGGACATGAACTTGGGCAAACGTCAGGACCTGGTGAGGGACAGAGAGGCTTAGCGGGCTGCAGTCCATGGGGTCACAAAGCATCAAACACAACTGGGTGACTGAACAGCAAAAACTGACAACCACACAATCCATGGTAGGTTAAATTCACAAATGTAGAACCTCAGATACAGAGCAACCATATATATACAAAAGGAAGGGTGAAGGGTGAAGTCGCTCAGCCGTGTTCGACTCTTTGTGACCCTGTGGACTGTAACCTACTAGGCTTCTCCGTCCATGGGATTCTGCAGGCAAGAATACTGGAGTGGATTGCCATTTCCTTCTCCAACAAAAGGAAGACTGTAAGTTACAAGTGGATTTTCAACTGCACAGAGGGTCAGCACCCCTAACCCATGTTGTTCAAACTCAAGTATAGAATCTCCCTGGTGGTACAGTGATAAGAATCCACCTGCCAATGCAGGGGTGAAGGGTTTGATCCTGATACAGGAAGATTCACATGCCATGGAACAACTAA
This sequence comes from Aepyceros melampus, assembly GCA_006408695.1. Lineage (NCBI taxonomy): Eukaryota > Metazoa > Chordata > Mammalia > Artiodactyla > Bovidae > Aepyceros > Aepyceros melampus. Next base: position 348,729 of record SJXQ01003674.1, on the reverse strand, counting down.
GCTCGTGCGCCACAACTGCTGAAGCCCAAGCACCCTACAGTCTGTACACTGCAGATACTGAGCTACTGAGCATGTGCACCTAGGGCCCATACTCCACAGTAAAAGAAGCCACAGCAATGAGAACCCCAAACACCAAGAGGAAGAATTAGCCCCACTTGCCACAACTAGAGAAAGCCTGCGTGCAGAAACAAACACCCAACACAATCAAGATAAATTAAAAATAATAAGAAGCTCAACTGTATATCCAGAAGTGTAATTGCTGAATCATAAGGCAGTTGCATTTTTAATTTTTTAAAGACTTCCATACTGGTTTCCATAGGAACTAAACCAATTTATATGCCTAACAACAGTGTACAAGAATTCCCTTATCTCCACATCCTCAGCATCACTTACCTCTTGTCTTCTGGATAATAAACATTCTAAAAGGTGAGAGGTGATATCTCACTGTGGTTTTGCCTTGCATTTCCCTAATGATTATCAATACGGAGCACCTTTTCATGTAGCTACTGGCCATTTAGGCTTATTTTCTTTTGAAAAGTATCTATTTAGTTCTTCTGCCCATTTTTTTAAATGGATTGGTTTAAGTTGTGTAAGTTCTTACTATATTTTGGATACTAACACTTATCTAATATATGACTTACAAATATTTTCTCCCACTCTGTAGGGTTTGGCAGGGGGACTATTTCCTTTGCTATGCAGAAACTTAAGTGCGATGATATCCCACTTGCTGATTTTTGCTCCAGTTGCTTGTGCTGATCTAATTTTTTTCTTTTACCTGTGAGTTTTTTCACTGCTCTGGATCTCAATAAATAATAGGAAAAAGAGGCAGGTGGGAAGATAAACTGAATATCTATGTTTATCTTTTCCCAATCAGCTATTATCCCCATAAATTAAGTGCTTGGCTAAGAAGTAGTCTTATGTATATGGACAACAATATAAAAATGGCAAAATCATATGGAAGATTTCTTTTAAAAAATTGATATTTAAACTCTATCTGTACCAAATACACAATTTCTCAAACTTCCTTTAGTTCATCATTGTACAAAGCCATGTAACAACTCAGAAGCAGATTTACCATAAGTGAAGCATAAGCAAACTTCGGGATCCCTCATGTAGGTTCACTCCAGTATCTTGCCTTTAATTTTGCACAGGAAGTCACTGCTTTGCATGATTCCACCATAGATGAATTTCAGTTAAATAACATCACCCCACATACACACAACATGGTCAAATTTCAGTTATGGTAACCACAAATTTCACTATCAGCTCCAAAAATCACTGTGTAAATGACAGATGTGTTTCATGATCCGCCATCAATCACACTCCTCTTTCAAAGGCTATGACTGGTCTCCACTCAACTGTTATTCAGCTCACACACAGAGAGCAAAGTGTACGGCTGTGCTGTCTCTTTGCGCTGATAAAGCTATGTGACATTCTATGAAAATATATTATCAAAAGAAAATTGGCCAAGAAAGATGAAAGTGCAGCAAAGAAATGAAAAGTGGTAAGTATAGGAGATGAAATCTGAACTGAATATAGAGTTATAGAAGAAACAGTTGACTATGGGATGTTGACACCACTGTCATTCAAGATTCTAGATAGATACGCAGCCCGGAGAACTTAGTCAAAGCCAGCTTACCAACATAAATGAGCAAAGTGGTTGTGCCCAGAAGGATAAAGACATCCCCAAGTGATGCCACCAAAAATAACTTCACACTGAAGGAACTTTTTCAGATAATTCACAACACTGAAAACACAAAATTAATTATTAATATTAAATATTTTGAAAGCTTGCTCCAAACAGAGAGGAATATTATAACTCACCAGGGCACAGAAAAGATGCTTGCTCTATATAGTAAGTTATACAGTGAGAAGGCAGTAGCATTCTCTGCTCAAAACTATTTTTAATGATACTTCTAATATTTTATAGTATGTAAATACATACTAGTTTCACTGTTTTTCTACTTCCCTATACATTTACATCAGACAGCAATATTATTTAATATTTTGATGGAAACTTTTAAGTCACAAAAGAACTGTAATTTATATACTAATTAGCAAGATTGCTTTATGTAGTTTTGGCTTTGCATGGTGTTCCCCCCTTTTTGTTTTTTTTTAATTACTTATTTTGGTCTTCCCTGCTATGCAGGCTTTTCTCTAGTTGTGGTACACCGGCCTCTCATTGTTGCAGTTTCTCTTCTCATAGAACACAGGCTCTAGGCAACAATAGCTTCTGTAGCCACAGTACAAAGGCTCAGTAACTGTGGTTCCCGGGCTGTAGAGCACAGGTTTAGCTGTTCTGAGGCATGTGGCATCTTCCCAGACCAGAGATGGAACCCATGTCCCATGCAACGGCAGGTGGATTCTTCACCACTGAGTCACCAGGGAAGCCCAATGTTGCACACTTCAGCGTTTGTCTCCATAAGAAAAGCCTTTTCTTTTTAGTTAATCTTGTTTCATTTTCATCAATTCAGTTCAATGCAGTAAGATTAACACTGAGCACCTCAGCTCAGTTCAGTTCATTGCAGTCGCTGAATCATATCTGAGTCTTGGCTACCCCATGGACTGCAACACGCATGGACTGTCCATCACCAACTCCCGGAGTTCACTCAAACTCATGTCCATTGGGTCAGTGATGCCATCCAACCACCTCATCCTCTGTCATCCCCTTCTCCTTCCGCCTTCCATCGTTCCCAGCATCAGGGTCTTTTCCAATGAGTCAGTTCTTCCCATTAGGTGGCCAAAGTATTGGAGTTTCAGTTTTAACATCAGTCCTGCCAATAAATATTCAGGAACGATCTCCTTTAGGATGGACTGGTTGGATCTCCTTGCAGTCCAAGGGACTCTCAACAGTCTTCTCCAACATCACAGTTCAAAAGTATCAATCCTTCAGCGCTCAGCTTTCTTCAGAGTCCAACTCTCACATACACACATGACCACTGGAAAAACCATAGCCTTGACTAGACAGACTTTTGTTGGCAAAGTGATGTCTCTGCTTTTTAACATGCTGTCTAGGTTGGTCATGGAAATTTGGAAAACTCAGCAGGGCCACAGGACTGTAAAAGGTCAGTTTTCATTCCAATTCCAAAGAAAGGCAATGCCAAAGAATGCTCAAACTACCGCACCACTGCACTCATCTCATACGTTAGTAAAGTGATGCTCAAAATTCTCCAAGCCAGGCTTCAGCAATATGTGAACAGTGAACTTCCAGATGTTCAAGCTGGTTTTAGAAAAGGCAGAGGAACCAGAGATCAAATTGTCAATATGCGCTGGATCCTGGAAAAAGCAAGTTCAGTTCAGGTCAGTCACTCAGTCGTGTCCGACTCTTTGCGATCCCATGAATCTCAGAACGCCAGGCCTCCCTATCCATCACCAACTGTCGAAGTTCACTCAGACTCATGTCCATAGAGCCAGTGATGCCATCCAGCCATCTCATCCTCGGTAGTCCCCTTCTCCTCCTGCCCCCAATCCTTCCCAGCATCAGAGTCTTTTCCAAGGAGGCAACTCTTCACATGAGGTGGCCAAAGTACTGGAGTTAGCTTCAGCATCATTCCTTCCAAAGAAATCCCAGGACTGATCTCCTTTAGAATGGATTGGTGGGATCTCCTTGCAGTTCAAGGGACTCTCAAGAGTCTTCTCCAACACCACAGTTCAAAAGCATCAATTCTTTGACGCTCAGCTTTCTTCACAGTCCAACTCTCACATCCATACATGACCACTGGAAAAACCATAGCCTTGACTAGATGGACCTTAGTTGGCAAAGTAATGTCTCTGCTTTTGAATATGCTATCTAGGTTGATCATAACTTTCCTTCCAAGGAGTAAGCGTCTTTCCTTTCATGGCTGCAGTCACCATCTGCAGTGATTTTGGAGCCCAAAAAAAGAAAATCTGTCACTGTCTCCACTGTTTCCCCATCTATTCATGATGAAGTGATGGGACTAGATGCCGCGATCTTAGTTTTCTGAATGTGGAGCTTTAAGCCAACTTTTTCACTCTTTCATCAAGAGACTCTTAGTTCTTTGATTTCTGCCCTAAACGTGGTGTCATCTGCATATCTGAGGTTACTGAATTTCTCCCAGCAGTGTGTTTTTTCCCAACTTGTTTCATCCAGCCCAGCGTTTCTCATGATGTACTCTGCATAGAAGTTAAATAAGCAGGGTGACAATATACAGCCTTAACTACCCCTTTTCCTATTTGGAACCAGTCTGTTGTTCCATGCCCAGTTCTGACTGTTGCTTCCTGACCTACATACAGATTTCTCAAGAGGCAGGTCAGGTGGTCTGGTATTCCCATCTCTTTCAGAATTTTCCATGGTTTATGATGACCCACACAGCCAAAGGTTTTGGCACAGTGAATAAAGCAGGTGTTTTTTTGGAACTCTCTTGCTTTTTTGATAATCCAATGGATATTGGCAATTTGATCTCTGGTTCCTCTGCCTTTTCTAAAACCAGCTTGAACATCTGGAAATTCACAGTTCACGTACTGTTGAAGCCTGGCTTGGAGACTTTTGAGCATTACTTTACTGACATGTGAGATGACTGCAATTGTACAGTAGTTTGAGCATTCTTTGGCACTGCCTTTCATTCCAAGGGATTGGAATGAAAACTGATCTTTTCCAGTCCTGTGGCCACTGCTGAGTTTTCCCAATTTGCTGGCATATTGAGTGCAGCACTTTCACAGCATCATCTTTTAGGATCTGAAATAGCTCAACTGGAATTCCATCACCTCCACTAGCTTTGTTCGTCGTCATGCTTCCTAAGGCCCATTTGACTTCACATTCCAGGATGTCTGGCTCTAGGTGAGTGATCACAGCATCGTAATTAACTAGGCTGTGAAGATCTTTTTGGATAGTTGTTCTCTGTATTCTTGCCACCTCTGTCCTTTATTGAACCCATCTTTGCATGAAATGTTCCCTTGGTATCTCTAATTTTCTTGAAGAGATCTCTAGTCTTTCCCATTCTATTGTTTTCCTCTATTTATTTGCACTGATCACTGAGGGTTTTCTTATCTTTCCTTGTTATTCTTTGGAACTCTGCATTCAAATGGGTATATCTTTCTTTTTCTCCTTTGCTTTTCACTTCTCTTCTTTTACAGCTATTTGTAAGGACTCCTCAGACAGCCATTTTGCTTTTTTGCATTTCTTTTTCTTGGGATGGTTTTGATGGCTGTCTCCTATTCAATGTCTCGAACCTCAGCCCCATAGTTCATCAGGCACTCTATCAGATCTGGTCACTTAAATCTATTTCTCACTTCCACTGTATAACGGTTAAGGGATGAGCACCTACCAAGTGACAAACATCCCTTGAGGGATGGTCCTGGCATTCAAGGAGTTTTCAGAATAGACAGTTTTCAAATATCTTAGGGCTATAAGGCAGGTAAGGATAACCTGTCTGCTCCGACAGCAACAGAAGAGGGGCCATGAGGCCAATCAAGAGATAATGACACCTGAGCTGAGCCTTGAAGGAGAAGCAGGTTGGATTATAAGAAATTAGAAGGAAAAAACATTACAGTGAAGCACAAATTGTATGTGAAAGGAACTACATGCATTCCAATATTACTACAGCACAAAATGAAAAGTCTGAGGTCAGGGATGAACTCTACTCCAAGACCCTGAGCAAAGCAGTAAATGAAAAAAACAAAGTATTACAAAAGCACTCTTTCCACTGCTGTATACATGCTATTTTATTGTGAATAGTATTATGGTTCCAATTAAACTGAGGCATTATTTTGAGACCAATCACTCAGAGTTTAAAGAAAAATGAATTGCCTAGGTTAAATGTAAACATGACTTTAATTAAAAGCCAAATAATGTTTATTACAGCTTTCCAGGTTAAGAAACACACAAAAACTGGGAGACTAACAAAGCTTTCTCCAGCTAACATTACTGAATTCCTCCTACAAGAAAAGTCAATAAAAGAAATCATAGTGCCACCAATTTCCAAAGATACAGTAACACGAAATTTAAAATGTGGCTGCAAACACAAACACGGACGATCATCTAAGAAACTGTGCTTTCCCCTTGGTGGTGGTGGTGGTGTAGTCGTCAAGTTGTGTCTGACTCTTGTGACCCCATGGACTGTAGCCCACCTGGCTCCTCTGTCCTCCATGCATGGATTTCCCAGGCAAGAATACTAGAGTGGATTGCCATTTCATTCTCCAAGGGATCTTCCTGACCCAAGGATCAAAACAGGGTCTCCTTCATTGCAGGCAGATTCTTTCCCAGCTGAGCCACCAGGGAAGCCCCACCTTACATAAGACTGAATCTAAGGAGATGGCCAGACTTATGTTTTGTCTGTTCAACAGGTGTCAGTACCAACTAATCATCAAAAATCTTCTATGTAAATGTTCAAATCAATAAACATTCAAACTGTTGAATAACTCTGTCGAATTGCACAGATTGCCCTGAATGAACTGTCTTTATTTTTGTTATTCAGTCGCCCAGTTGTGTCCGACTCTGAGACACCATAGACTGCAGCACACCAGGCTTCACCATCTCCCAGAGATTGCTCACACTCATATCCATTGAGTCGATGATACCATCCAACCATCTCATCCTCTGTTGTCCCCTTCTCTTCCTGCTTTCAATCTTTCCCAGCATCAAGGTGTTTTCAAATGAGTTTACTCTTCGCATCAGGTGGCCAAAGTATTGGAACTTCAGCATCAGTTCTTCCAACGAATATTCAGGGTTGATTTCCCTTAGGATTGACTGGTTTGATCTCCTTGCAGTCCAAGCAACTTTCAAGAGCTTTCTCCAACACCACAGTTCAAAAAGCATCAATTCTTCAGTACACAGCCTTCTTTATGGTTCAACTCTCACATCCATACATGACTACTGGGAAAGCCATAGCTTTGACTAGACGGGCCTTTGTCAGCAAAGTAATGTCTCTACTAAAAAGTAATAAGCTGTCTTGGTTGGTCATAGCTTTTCCTCCAAGGAGTAAGTGTCTTTTAATTTCATGGCTGCAGTCACCATTTGCAGTGATTTTTGAGCCCAAGAAAAGAAAGTCTGTCACTGTTTCCAGTTTCCCCATCTATTTCCCATGAAGTGATGGGACTGGATGCCATGATCTTAGTTTTGTGAATGTTGAGTTTTAAGCCAACTTTTTCACTTTCCTCTTTCACTTTCATCAAGAGTCCTCATCACTTTCTGCCATAAGGGTAGTGTCATCTGCATATCTGAGGCTACTGATATTTCTCCCAGCAATCTTGATTCCAGCTTGTGCTTCACCCAGCCCAGCATTTCTCATGATGTACTCTGCATATAAGTTAAATAAGCAGGGTGACAATATACAGCCTTGACATACTCCTTTCCCAATTTTGAACCAGTCCATTATTCCATGTCTGACTCTAACTGCTGCTTTGTGATCTGCACACAGGTTTCACAGGATGCAGGTAAGGTGGTCTGATATTCCCATCTCTTAAAGAACTTTTCAGTTTGTTGTGATCCACACAATCAAAGGCTTTAGCATAGTTACCGAAGTAGAAGCTTTTCTGGAATTCTCTTGCTTTTTCTATGATCCAACGGATGTTAGCAATTTGATTTCTGGTTCCTCTGTCTTTTCTAAATTCAGCTTAAACATCTGGGAGTTCTTGGTTCACATACTGTTGAAGCCTAGCTTGGAAAATTGAGTATTACTTTGCTAGCATGTGAAATGAGTGTAATTGTGTGGTAGTCTGAACATTTTTTGGCATTGCCCTTCTTTGGGTTTGGAATGAAAACTGACCTTTACCAGCCCTGTGGCCACTGCTGAGTTTTCCACATTTCCCAGGCAAGAATTTTAGAGTGGGTTGCTATTTCCTTCTCCAAGGGATCTTGCCAACCCAGGAAATGAACCCATGTCTCCTGCATTGGCAGGCAGATTCTTCACCACTGAGCCACCTGAGAAGCTCCCTGAACTGCCTACCTGTGTTGAAATTTGCACTGATGAAAAAGCAATGATGGGTAAAACTGCAGGGAGTGACAATCAACTGTATGAACAGTCACTGCATTTATTCTTCACCATATACAGAAGAAAAGCCAGTATCAATGAATACTGACATTGGTAAGGTAGAAAATTATTAATTTCATTAAGTCTTCACCTTTGACCATGCATTTAATATTCTGTGTGACAAAATGCAATCTACAGAGAAAGGACGTCTGCTGTACATGAAAGTAGATGGTTGTCTTGAGAAAAAGCACCTGGCCAGCTGAGATAGATGTTTTCATGGAATACAATTTCTCACTTAAAAAAAATTAATGACAAACTGCGATTAATAAAACTTAGGTATCAGGCAGATACTTTCGTGGAAATAGAGGAAATGACCTTGTCACTTCCATTTGTTGCCAGTAACAAAATCTGAGCTCTCTGCATTCAATCTGTTGCAGTACATTATACATATCTGACAAAGGACTTATATTTACAATGTATGAAGAACCCCTAAAATTCAGTAGAAGACAAACAACCAAATTAAAAACTGAGCAAAAGATCTGAACAGAAAAATCAACAAGACATACAAATGGCAAAGAATCACACAAAAAAAGGAGTCAACATAATTATTCATCTCAAAAATGTAAATTTAAACTCTAATGAGATATCACTACGTATCTATCAGGATGGATAAACTTTAAAAAAATAGACAATACAAAGTACTAGCAAAGATGCAGAGCAACTGGAACTCTTAGACACTCCTAGTGTTAATGCAAAATGGTACATCTACTTCGGAAAACTGTTTGGTAGTTCCCTATGTTAAGTAAACATCCCCATAAGATCTAGTAACCCCATTCCTCTTTTCAAGGGAAATTAAATATGTATTCACACAAAAATATGTATGATAATATTTATAGCAAATGTATTCATAGTCACCAAAAATTACAGAATGTTCTTCAAATGGGGGTAGACAAACTGTGGCACATTCGAACAATGGAATACTCTAAGCAATGAAAAAAAAAGCACTGCAATAAAAATAAAATTAAAACAGACAAAGAAAACCATTTTAGCTGTTAGAAGTCAAAATAATGGTTATTTCTGGGGAAGGAATGGAACATGGTGGGGGGAGGCTTCAAGAATGCTGGCATTGTACTGTTTTTTAATCTATATGCTGCTCACATTGGTGTGATCACATTTATAAACTTAATTTGCTCTCTGAATATGATGTGTACATTTTCTGTATCTGTGTTATAATAAATGTTTATAGTTTTGGGAAAAGAACCACCAACACACATAACAAGATATATAAACTTCAAATGCTTTATTGTAAGAGAGAGTAGCTGGAGTCAAACACCAGAAGATACAAGATTCCATTTATGTTACTTTCTGGAAAAAACAAAACTGTAGAGTCAGAAAACAAATCATTGGTTGCCTAGAGCTGCAGGTAGAGGAAAAGGTTGATGACAAAAAGAAAAAAACTTTTGGGAGCTTATGAATTACTCTCTATTTTAATTGTGTCAGTGATTACCCGAATGCATGTGTGTGTGTGTGCTCAGTCCCTCAGCTGTGTCCGACTCTGAGACCCATGGACGGTAGCCCACCAGGTCTCTCTCTGTCCATGGAATTTTCCAGGCAAGAATACTCGAGTGGGTTGCCATTTCCTACTCCAGGGAATCTTCCCAACCCAGGGATGGAACCAGCATCTCTTGCATTGGCAGGGGGATTCTTTACCACTGCACCAATGGGGATCAACACCCAAATGTATATATTTGTCTAAATTCAGGAATGGCCACCAAAAAGCATAAATTTAATGTATACAAATTTTACTCTTTTTTAATAGGTAGAAGACTTCACTAAATACTTCACACAAGAAGATACATGAATGGCCAGCAGGCACATAAAAAGATGCTCAATCTTAATCATCACAGAAGTAGAATAAGATACCACTTCACACCCACTAAAATGGCTAACATTAAAAAGACCAATAATTCCAAGTGTTGTTAAGGATGGAGCAAATGAAACTCTCATACACAACTAGTATAAACTTTGAAAACTAGTTTGGCAGTTTATTACAAAGTTAAATGCACACTTAACCCTATGAACCAGTAATTCTAGTTTTAAGTATTTACTCAAGAGAAATTAAAACATATCCACACAATGATCTCTACATATAAGTTCGGAGAAGTTTTATTCATAATAACCAAAAACGAAATAACACAAATGTCCATCAAGAGGATGATAAACCAACTCTGGCATATTCATACAATGGAATACTACTTGGCAATGTAAAAGACTAACTACTTACATATTCAACAATAAGAATGTCTTTTTAAAATTATGGTAAACAAAAGATGGGGAAACAGTAGAAACAAAATTATGGTAAACAAAAGATGGGGAAACAGTAGAAACAGTCAGACTTTATTTTTTTGGGCTCCAAAATGACTGCAGATGGTGACTGCAGCCATGAAATTAAAAGGCGCTTACTCCTTGGAAGAAAAGTTATGACCAACCTAGATAGTATATTCAAAAGCAGAGACATTACTTTGCTGACTAAGGTCCGTCTAATCAAGGCTATGGTTTTTCCTGTGGTCATGTATAGATGTGAGAGTTGGACTGTGAAGAAGGCTGAGTGCCAAAGAATTGATGCTTTTGAACTGTGGTGTTGGAGAAGACTCTTGAGAGTCCCTTGGACTGCAAGGAGATCCAACCAGTCCATTCTGAGGGAGATCAACCCTGGGATTTCTTTGGAAGGAATGATGCTAAAACTGAAGCTCCAGTACTTTGGCCACCTTATGCAAAGAGTTGACTCATTGGAAAAGACCCTGATGCTGGGAGGGATTGGGGGCAGGAGGAGAAAGGGACGACCGAGGATGAGATGGCTGCATGGCATCATGGACTCAATGGACGTGAGTCTGAGTGAACTCCGGGAGTTGGTGATGGACAGGGAGGCTTGGCGTACTGCGATTCATGGGGTCGCAAAGAGTTGGACATGACTGCGCAACTGAACTGAACTGAATGTCTCAAATCTGAAGTAATAAATTTATCTATAAATACTAAACACTTCCATGTGTAATTTGATTAACTTTTAAGTTAGAAACTCATTACAAACTTAATAGAGAAAGGGAAAGAGGAACAGGTGGCAGAAAAAGACAAACAATTTTATAAGTTACTAAGGTATGAATTTTTTTTAATGTACTGAATATCTGTTAGAAGCTTATTGGCATCATGCCTGACATGGTAATACAAAAACAAGCAAGGCAAAACTATTGGTAAAATTATCCTTTTACAAAATCACTGATGATTACATTGAGGTCCGGCTAGAGGGAGAAGCAATCAGAGAAAGAGAAAGCACAGAACTTCTCAAATATTTCAAATGAGAACTGATGAAGATAAAAGTTGAGGGATGGATCCATGTGGGAAAGAAAGATAAAGGACAGGGTATGTATAGAACAGCCTTTTGGACTCTGTGGGAGAGGGAGAGGGTAGGATGATTTGGGAGAGTGGCAGTGTAACATGTGCGATATCATAAGTGAAACGAATCGCTGGTCTAGGTTTGATGCAGGATGCTTGGGACTGATGCACGAGGATAATCCAGAGAGATGGTGTGGGGCGGGAGGGGGGAGGGGGGGTCGGGATTGGGAGTTCATGTACACTCGTGGCTGATTCATGTCAATGTATAGCAAAATGAATACAGTATTATAAAGCAAAACAAACTAAAAAATAAAAATTAATTTTAAAAAATTAAAAAAAAAAAGGACAGGGTAGACTGGCAGTCCATATTGGTGTCATTCAACAAATATGCAATATAAACAGAGATTAGGAGGCAATGTATCAAGTTCAGATACAGATGAAATAAGCACACTGACCTCACTCTTCTTCCTTCTATTAATATATTCAAAGAATCAGCCAAAAGAGTAACAAACCAAAAAGAAGTGCAAAAATTAAAGAAGGGCTGGACTGAAAAAGCAAATAAAATAAAAAGTAGTTAACAGTCACTGAAGTTGAACTATAGTATTAACAAGGCAAAAGAAACAATTAAGAGTTGCATATGAAACCAAGTGAACTCCAAAGTGTAAGTAAGAGTCAGGCCACCTTTTAAGGACACAATGTAATAGATACATGGTAAAAATCTAACTATAAAGAGCCATGGGGGCCTCAAAAACATTCTCCTACTATAAAATCTGCTTTGAGAAAACTTCTAAAATCACATCCATAATTAACTAAATGGGGACTAAAGCCAGTGAAAAAAATTCTGACCTAATGAGAGTGAAAAGAAAAGGGCCATGGAGAATTCACATGGCCTTTCTCCTCATCCCTGAAACAGTTCTGTTATACTTGGTTAGGTAGCTATCTCTTTTCAGTGAAATTTTTACAGAGAATATATAGTAACCAGATTAAAAAAAAAAAAAAAGATTCTATTACTGAGGCACAGGAAAGAACATGGGTTCTATTAAACACAATCCTTGCTCTGAAAATATGTATGCATCATAATGGAATTCTGCATGTATAAACTGATTACCCTGGAGAAAAATGATCCTCAGGCACCCAGTCTGGCTGACAAATTTAAGAGTGAGTGGACACAATACAAAGAACATATTTAATTCAGAAATAACATCGATGTAACACTACTGGAAAATAAAGCTTATAAATCTGAATTAAATAACAGACCAAATCAATTTAATTCCCTACTCTTATCAAAGAAAATGTTAACTACAGCAATTCTACCAAACTGTTGTTATCCACATTCTTTTCTGAAGAAAACAAGATGATGCATTTTGAGCTCCTTTGAAAATAAAAAAACTTCTGGAATGTCACCCTCCTCCTTCTAGACACTCACAAATATCCTGCAATGTCACCACACCTAAGTGAAAGCATTTCATGAGTTCCTCAAGCACAACCTCCTCCTCTGCACTCCTCCAGTGCTCTGTGCATGTCAAACACATATAATATTAGGATGGTTTTCACATTTCCTACCCCTCTATACTCCAGGGCTTTGTTTCATTCATAACTGTATCCCCTATCCTAAAACCATCTAATATAATGGCAAGCATATTTATATCAGCACTCAAATGTTTAATAATGGTCTGCACTCATCAGCTCTTGGACCATCGTGCATGTGGGTCTCATTAGAGATGATATTCTTGAAAAATACAGGTAAGCTTTTATTTTAATGAATACCATTATTCCTCTACTATGCTCCAGTAACAACAAGCTGTTATTCCTTGGATGTATAATGAATGGCATGACAAAAGTCTGGTACATAGTGATCCTACTGACTAAAATCTATTAGTCATTTCCATACCCTGTCCCTCTTGCCAACAACTGCTCACCTAGAAAGCACAAACTGAAACAGCCTCCTAGTAAAACTGATTACTCTCTCCACTGCACAGATTCCCAAAGAGACGCCTACAAAGCTTTATTACACACATTATTCCCCTAAATTTAAAACTAGTTATACCTAATAAATCTATGTGATTAATCTCGTCTCTGTGCACATTTTGTTACCAGGTCACCTCAGAGAATGTACTGGAATATCTCATTGCTCAAACAGAAAAACTATACATATAGCTTCACTGACTGCTTTTTTAATGGCCTAGGGAAGAGAACAAAGGTAAAATTATTTCAATCATGCCCTGTGAGGACTTCAACTACATGTCTGATGTACTATAGGAATCCCAAAATTAAAGTTTCTGGGAGAATCTTGCCCTTGCCCTTGAGTGTTCAGTTACATTTCTAGCTCCTCTTACTTGCTTTTACTGAACTGCACTGTGCCTTGATGCTGGGAAACACTGAAGGCAGGAGGAGAAGGGGATGGACAACAGAGGATGAGATGGTTGGATGGCATCACCGACTCAATGGACATGAGTTTGAGCCAGCTCCGTGAGTTGGAGATGGACAGGGAAGCCTGGCGTGCTGCAGTCCATGGGGTCGCACAGACACGACTGAGGGACTGAACTGAACTGACCTACTTTTACTAAACTGCAATATGCACTGACACTGCAGGACAAAGGCCAAACTAATGTGTCACTGGTGATACTACAAGAGTGTTGTTCACTACTGTATACAGCAGCTTCTTTATGAGGACTACTGGGGCAGAAACTGGTTTCAATAATATGAGTAAAGATGATTTCCCACTGAATGGTATTACTCTTGTAATCAGTAGTCTATTCTTTAGACTGGCTTAGATAATTCCTAAGGCCTAGTCCACTTCCAAATTTTATATTTCTATTAAATTCTTCTTCCTTTATAGCTATCATCACACTCCATTCATTCTTTCAACATTAGAAAGGAAAATAAATATAATATTCAAGGCATGGGACACATACAGACAAATCCTATGACCATTCACTTACAAAATGTGCTGTCATGGATAGTCAGCATTAAACTACCCTCTTATGGCTGAAGAATCCTCACCTTACGAGGCAGAACCACTAACTGGAACTAAAGAAACTGAAAACACCAGCTATTTGCCTTCCAAACCCTCCTTGCAATTGGGTCAGGTGCATGAAATCTGGGTTGACCGGTCAGACAAACCCAGGAGAGGAGGAGGAAACAGCTGCAGCAGGGACCACAGCCACTCATTGTGGTGAGGCTGTGGGTAAGAACAAAGACGAGTTAAATCCAGTTTAAGCTAACTCATCCAGGGGCTTCCCTCCTACTTCAGCTGGTAAAGAATCTGCCTGCAATGCAGGAGACTTGGGTTCAATTCCTGGGTGGGGAAGATCCCCTGCAGAAGGAAATGGCAACCCCCTCCAATATTCTCTTGCCTGGAGAATCCCATGGACAGAGGAGCCTGGTGGGCTACAGTCCATGAGGTCGCAAGAGTCAGACACGACTGAGAGATTAAACCACCACCACCATCCTTCTTTTATCCAATTTTTCAAGGGAGCACTGGCATCAGTTTAAGGCATACCTGTTGCCTCAGGTCAGAGAGACAGTACAAAGAGCGTTGAGTATGCCATCCAAGAGTGGAGCCTTTACCACACCAGGGATTTGCTATGATCTGTTACATTGCTCCTGGATGCGTATTCCAAGCCTGGTTCTTCTACCATTTAGGAAATTCTATGAGTAACCCAGTATCTTCTTTAAAAATACTTTTTCTGTTTAAATTAGAGGAATCTTCCATCTGTACACTGAAACAGCTTAATAAAAACTGATGAAAAAGCAACAATTTGGAAAAGCCAGCTTAACATTAAAACACTATACATATGTCCCCAAACAGTAAGGCATAAAACAAAATTTAACTTAACTGTTTGCTTTATCTACATGTTTATAACTTCAAAATCCATTAATCACCAATATATAATGACCATGAGATAATCAGTTCTTGAATATTCAGAAACTAGAATTGTACATTTAACAGTTCTTATATGTACATATAACATGTAACAGTTATGCTATGGCTGAATGTCCCCCCACCCTCTACAACCATATGTTAAAATCTGAACTCCCAAGGTAACGGTTATTAGGAGGTATGGCCTCCAGGTTGGAGCCCTCATGAATGGAATTAATACTTTTATTTAAAAAGCCCCAGAAAGTTCCCTTGCCCCCTCTACCATGTGCTGCTGCTGCTGCTAAGTCACTTCAGTCGTGTCCGACTCTGTGCGACCCCATAGACGGCAGCCCACCAGGCTCCCCCATCCCTGGGATTCTCCAGGCAAGAATACTGGAGTGGGTTGCCATTTCCTTCTCCAATGCATGAAAGTGAAAAGCGAAAGTGAAGTCACTCAGTTGTGTCCGGCTCTTAGTGACCCCATGGACTGCAGCCTACCAGGCTCCTCCATCCATGGGATTTTCCAGGCAAGAGTACTGGAGTGGGATGCCATTGCCTTCTCCGCTACCATGTGCAGTCAGAGTGAAAAAAAAGCCGACTAGGAAGCAGGTTCTCACCTGACCCCAAACCTGCAAGTACCTTGATCTTGGACTTCCCAACCTCCAAGAACTATGAGAAATAAATTTCTGTTGTTTATAAGCCACCAGTTATGGTATATTGTTACAGAAGCCCAAACATACTAATGCAAGTTATCTTAACACTATATTTTTTAGATTATGCACCCTCTTCCCCACACAGACACAACAGTAATAAAAATAACAGTAACAGGAATACCACTACCAACAACAATGGCAGCAACAGCATGATATACCTAATGCATAAATTTTTTAACTCAGGTAGCATTTGAGAATGATCTGAAAAACTCATTAAAAATATAGACTAACTTGGGTTCCTCCATCAGAGATTGTGATTAAACTGGTCTGAGCTGGGGACCAGGCATCAATATTGTCTAAAAGCTTCCAAAGCAATGTTAGTACACTCAGATGGGTTTAGAAACAGTAAAGAGGAATCTGGCTTTCCCATCTGCCTATTTATCCATAGCACTCTGCTCTCATACAGGTGGTGTTGATGTGTTTAAATCATTAACCAGATACCCTAAATATTAGCTAACAACTAGCCCCAGATGGTACACACTCAAGCTGGGGAAGACTAATGAGAAACAAAGTACCAAACAAATTCCTTCCCACACAACAGCTTTCCATGTTTCTTTCAAGTTCTATAATGTAAGAACTGGGATTCTGAAAGTTCACAATTACTATTTAAATTCTACTAAAAATAAACACACAAATATCTGTGAGGATAAAAAATGAGTTTTCAAATTTCTTCTAAAACTTTTCAAGCTTTTGGTATCCAATTCTTTATATATAGACTGGCAATTCTTCACTGGAGGTTTGAATTTGCTAATTCATTCAATATTACACATAACATGGTCTCTTTCTACTTATAAGGTATGAAAAGTATGGAGGTTCCCGAAAAGTTTCTTAAAAACAAAACAGAGCTACCATCTGATCCAGCAATCCCATTCCTGGACATACACCCAGAGAAAAACACTGTTTGAGAAGATACATGTGCCCCCAGTGTTCATTTCAGCACTCATTACAACATCTAAGACATGGAAGCAACCTAAACATCCATCAACAGAGGACTAGATAAAGAAGATTTGGAACACACATACAACGGAATACTACTCAGCCATAAGAAAGAATGAAATAATGCCCTTTGCAGCTACACAGATGAACTTGAAGATTATTATACTAAGTGAAGCAAGTCAGAGAAAGACAAATAGCATATGCTATTCCTTACATGTGGAATCTAAAACTAAAAAATAATACAAATGAACTTATTCACAAAACAGAAACAGACTTAACAACAAACTATGATTACCAGAGGGGAGAAACAGATTGCGACTTTGGGACTGACATGTACACACTGCTATTCTTAAAAGAGATAACCAGCAAGGACCTACTACATAGCACAGGAAACTCTGCTCAGTATTTTGTAACAACCTAAATGGGAAAAGAATTTCAAAGAGAAGAGATACATGCATATATATAAATGAATCACTACACACCTGAAACTAACACATTCATAAATCAACTATGCTCCAATATAAATAATTTTAAACAAATAAAAAATAAAAAGCCATCATGCCTTAAACAAAACTGCATTGTTCAAAAAACATTTGATAAATTTGAATTTGATATGCCCCAAAGCTAGCCCCTTCTTTTAAGAATGTGTGGAGGCATCATTAAGATTCTTTGACTAAATCAGAAAGTTTCTGCCCAAGAACCCAAGAATCAGAGTGAAACAGCACCTAGAGGATCTACAGTTGTCTGATACATGTCAGTTTTAGAGCTACCTGGATACTACTTAGTGCTAAAAGTTACCTCCAATTTCACCTCGAGGTCAAGCAAGTCCACAGAATAAACATCAAGATAACCACCAAAAACAAAACGTGACGTGACGTGAAGTCGCTCAGTCGTGTCCGACTCTTTGCGACCCCGTGGACTGTAACCTCCTAGGCTTCTCAGTCCATGGGATTCTCCAGGCAAGAATACTGGAGTGGATTGCCATTTCCTTCTCCAGAGGATCTTCCCAACCCAGGGATCGAACCCGGGTCTCCCGCATTGGAGGCAGAGGCTTTAACCTCTGAGCCACCAGGAAAGCTGGGTGCCTCCATTGGCAGGTTGGTATAAACCCCCAACAGATTTCTGCCAAAAACACAACAGAAATACTTATCTAAAAAATAAAAATAAAAACCACCAGGAACATGTATTTTAGATTTACTCTCCAGTTAGAAAAGGAACTAAGTAAAAAGGTTATTTTAAATAGGTGCAAAATAGTTTATAAAGTATTGGGTGAAAAATTAATTTGTTAATAAACTCTACACAAATATTACTTAAAAAGATGAACAATATGTTTGAGTAGGCAACTCATTAATCTACCAGAGGTGAAAAGCAAGTGAAAAAGAAAAAGGGTAAAATCAACTGAAAGCTAACAGAATAAACTTTTTCCTTAAATGAAATAACTTGAGAAAAGGAAAATGGCACTAGATTAGGAATTAATTTCTAATCCAAGTCTCAAATGTATTCAAATTAAAATCCTAATATTTATTTTAAAAGCTCTTGGTTGGAGCGCTATTTATAGTCTCACTCTACTTCATATTCCCCAAAACAAAGAACTAATGTATGGTATAGAGGAGGCAACCAGTACAGGGAGCAAACCGCACTGGTAATGTTCTATTGCTTAGCTGACTAGTAGGCACAGTGTTCACTATATTACTCTTTTTATCTTCTTGCATACATGAAATGTAACTATGTGAATGGTTTATGAGGTTGGTACAAAGGTAACTGCTGTTTCCAATTATGAACTTTAAACAATCATTACCAGGGTCAAACACATCTTTATTAACCAAAATAGGAACCATTACAATCAACACAATTTTGCCAATGATAAATAAGTTTGTTTATTCTTGCAGCATAAAAATTTGTGCTTTGGGAATCAATGAACTCTTGGAAAGTATTTTCTGCCTCCTGCTGACTGTGGAAGCATTTTCCCTGCAAAAAGCTGTCCTGTCGACATGCTTGAAGCGGTAGTCAGTTGGCGAGAGGTCAGATGAATATGGCAGATGAGGCAAAACTTCGTAGCCCAATTCATTCAACTTTTGAAGCACTGGCTGTGTGACATGCACTCAGGCACTGTCAAGCATGCATCCACACGCGTGCACATACATATTCCCTCACTCACACACCTGGGCTCGTGTGGAGGGAAATGGTAGGAATACATTACTGTATGAAGAGATAATCAATGAACATGAAGATTCTGGATAATCTATTTAGTGCTAAATACAAATGGGAAAAAATGGATT
This sequence comes from Aepyceros melampus, assembly GCA_006408695.1. Classification (NCBI taxonomy): domain Eukaryota; kingdom Metazoa; phylum Chordata; class Mammalia; order Artiodactyla; family Bovidae; genus Aepyceros; species Aepyceros melampus. Next base: position 329,621 of record SJXQ01003674.1, on the reverse strand, counting down.
TGTAAAAGACAGGTTGTCATAAAAAAAACATATGGAAGAGTAAGGAAAACAGATGTCTACTTAAGAGTTCTAAAAAAAATAAAGGGAGAAAGGCAGTATTTGAAGAGAATTTTCGAGAATGAAAGACATCAGCCCACAGAATCAAGAAACCCAATATATTCCAAGCAGCAAAATAAGAAATAAAAATCTAGACAAACTATATGAAACTATAGTCTGTAAGAAAAACAGATTATTTTTTAAAAGAAAAACTACAGAAAGAGACACGTGTACCTCAATGTTCATCACAGCACATTTATAATAGCCAGGACATGGAAGCAACCTAGATGTCCATCAGCAGGTGAATGGATAAGAAAGCTCTGGTACACATACACAATGGAGTATTACTCAGCTATTAAAAAGAATGCATTTGAATCTGTTCTAATGAGGTGGATGAAACTGGAGCCTATTATACAGAGTGAAGTAAACCAGAAAGAAAAACACCAATACAGTATACTAATGCATATATATGGAATTTACAAAGAAGGTAACAATAACCCCCTTTATGCGAGAGAGCAAGAGAGACACAGATGTACTGAACAGTCTTTTGGACTCTGGGAGAGGGCAAGGGCAGGATGATATATGGGAGAATGGCACTGAAACGTGTATAATATCATATGTGAAACAAATTGCCAGTCCAGGTTTGATGCATGATACAGGGTGCTCAGGGCTGATACACTGGGATGACCCAGAGGGATGGGATGGGGAGGGTGGTGGGAGGAGAGTTCAGGATGGGGAACACGTGTACACCCATGGCTGATTCAAGTCAATGTATGGCAAAATCAATACAATATTGTAAAGGAAAATAAATTAATTTAAATAAATAAATAAATAAAATAAAAACTACAGATTATTTCAACAATTAAGAATGCCAATAGACAGTAGAATGCCTGCCATCAACATGGTAAAAAAAAAAAAAACCAACAACAAAAAACCTATTGACTTGGAATGGGGGTATATCAGACAGACAAAACCTGAAGAAAGCCAGCCACCAACACACCTTTACTAATATAAATTCTAAAGATTCAGAAAAATTATCTCAACTGAAGGTCTAACATGCAAAATGGCATGATAAATCTAAATTTTAACAATGTCTAGTGAGTTATAGACATGGAAGCAGAACTTAAATGCTTGGTAATGACATTATATAAGACAGGAAGGTAAAAACCAGAGGTTAAGTGTACTAAGAATTCATAAGTATACATGTGAATAATTCCCAGAGTATCTTCAGAAAGAACAGAATGCATACAATTAATTGGCAAGAGAGTGAAGTGAATGAAGTGAAGTGAAGTCGCTCAGTCGTGTCCGACTCTTTGTGACCCCATGGACTGTAGCCTACCAGCCTCCTCCCTCCATGGGATTCTCCAGGCAAGAGTACTGGAGTGGGTTGCAATTTCCTTCTCCAGGGGATCTTCCTGATCCAGGGATCGAACCCTGGTCTCCTGCATTCCAGGCAGACACTTTAACCTCTGAGCCAGGCAAGAGAGTAGAGGGGGAAAACTGAATGACAAAATGTAATCAATACGAAAGAAGCCACAGAAGAACAGAAAAAGAAACAAAATGGACAGAACAAACAGAAAGCTCAAAATAAGATATCAGAAGTTAATCCAAATACATTATTAACTATAATAAGCACAAATGGACTAAAAGCTTCAGTAGAAGACAAACTGTAATGAACTTAAAAATCAAACCACAAGCTACATAAAAAAGAAATACCAGGAAAGCAAAGTCACAGAAAATTTAAAAGCAGGTAATTATTTATCAGGCAAAATAAACTGACAGAAACTGAATGTAGTTAGTAAAATTAAACAAAATAGACCTTACGTCAAAATGCATTAGTAATAAAGTCAGTCACTAAATAATAGTTTGTAGTACATAAGAAGATAATCTACCTACACTTCAAAAAAGCCTCAAAGCACACTTTTAAATAGCAAAATAGGCAGATTGATAGATAGAAACTGTCAGATCAAGATTTTTAACACATTTCTCTCAGCAACAGATAAATCAAACAATCATAAACCAGTCAGACGATTTCAGCACAACTCAACACAACACACATGCTTGATTTAATGTATACACCCAGAGCACTGCAGTCAAAAACTGTAGCAGAATCTTTTCAAGCACACATGGGCTATTTTAAAGTCTAAGCACACACTGGGCCATAAGGCAAATCTTAAATATTAGATGCCTGATACACGTCACACAGGATGACTGCAATGTAATCAAGCAAGAAATAACTACTAAAGGAAAAAAACCCATGTATGTCAGAAAATTAAAAGTCACATTTCTAAAATAACAAGTTCAAAGAAATCAATCTTAGTGGAAATTATGACAAGATCCTAAGTTATTAGATGCAGACAATAAAGCCCACGAGGTGTAGGCAAAGCAGCACTCGTGTATGCCAGTTGCTCAGTCGTGTCCAGCTCTTTGTGACCCCATGGACTGTAGCCCGCCAGGGTCCTCTGTCCGCTGGATTATTCCAGTGAGAACACTGGAGTAGGTCGCCATTGCCTCCTCCAGAGGAGACAGGGATCGAACCCATGTCTCCTGCGACTCCTGCACTGGTAGGCAGATTCTTCACCACTGAGCCACCTAGGAAGTCTTAAGACAGCACTGAAGGTCTTTAAACCATAAAAGCTGAAAGGATAAAAAGAGCTAAGCCAAAGAAAATGTAAGAAAAATAAAGAAGGGAGAAGAAATCCTTAAAGTTTAAAAAAAAAAAAAAAAAGGAAAAGCACTACAGAGAAAAGTGAAGGGGAAAAAAATGTGCTAAAAAAAAAAAAAATGTGTCAGGATAAAAGTTTTAAAAACCTGAATAGAGCCTACTAAAAGAGTGGTTCATCTTTTCCAGAGGGGGAGAAACAGGGAAAACAAAGCCCAAATATTTACTGGTAAATTCTATAAAAATCTGAAGGACCAAATAACTTAAACAAAAATATGTCAGTGTACAAGAAAGGAAGACAGCCCAAAACAGTAGAATAAACAGTCTTCTCAAGCACATATGGAATATTCAAAGACATGAGCCATGCAACTAAAAAGAATTAAATTCATTCAAGTATATTCTCTGGCCACAAATACACAGAATTGATCTCGGTAAGAGAAAGATATCTAAACATTAAAATTTCAAAATTAACTAATATACTCTTCTGAACACATGTAGGCAGTAAATTATTAACCTTGTCTTTGGCCCTCAGCTACTAGCAGGTAATGTCTAAACTGTTGGACTGTCCTGCCCGGTAAGTGTGCTTTTGCTTACCTGGAGCCCTGGGCCAGCACAGCCTATGCTAACAGTGTGATTTACGGTGGGTGCTTTGGGCCACCAGTATCAGCTCACTCTCTTGGAGGGGCTGGAGGAGACTAAAAGGTCAGTCAAGCAGGCACTCTGTCTGCCCCAAGAAAAACTGCACTATAGGCCTCAGGTGAGCTTCTCTCATTTGCATTACTCTGCATGAGGTCACATAACTCCACTGAGAGAAGACAACTGGAGGCTCTCTTCCCCTGGGTGACTTATTTGAATCCTTTATTGAAATAAACCAGAATAGGCATATTACAATTTCAAGTGATTCTATGAGTTATTCTAATTCTCCAGTGAATAACTGAACCTAAGAGTAGTCTTGAGGACTCCAAATTTGCATCTGGTTATCAAAAGTGAGAGTGGTTTGAGGGACTTCCTCCAACTTCTCATAACAATCAAAATAAAGTAAAGGAAATTAGAATATATTTATACTTTAATGAAACCAAAAACACATGTCAAAATACTATGGTGCAACTAAAAATGTTCAAAGAAAAGAAATGTTAAATGTTCATATTATAAAAGAATAAAGTTTCTCAATGACCTAGGCTTCCACCTTAAGGAACCAGAAAAAAATTAAAATTGAAACATAAGGAAGGAAATAAAAGATAACATAAATCAATGCAATTGAAAACAGAAAAAAAGAAAATCAATAAAACAAAAAACCAAAGCATTTGAAACTATCAGTAAACTTGATAAAACCTGAACTAACCAAGAAAAAAAAGCTACATTCCTACTAATGTCAGGAACAAAAGAAGTATACAACACACTAGATAAACATTAAACAGCTATCAGTTACAACTTAATTACCCCAAGTTTGACAAACTGAAGACACAAACTATGAAAGCTCTCCTATGAACATTTGTCTATTAAAGAAAAGAGCTTCACAATTTAAAGTCATACAGTAAAGAAAACTCAAGGACAGTCTAGATGACTGAATTGGTGAATTCCACCAAAGATTTCAAGACTAAATACCAATTTGACACAAATTTGCCCCCAAAACAGGAGGGAAAAACAAATATCCAATGCATTTTATGAAGTCAGCATTACCTGATCCCCAAATCTGAAAATGACAAGAGAAAAAAAACTTATAAACCAGAATCTGTCATGAAGACAAACACAAAAAGGCTCAACAAAATTTTAGCAAATCAACCTAATATATAAGAAGGGTAACTGTAGTTGTTTAGCCACTAAGTTGTGTCCAACACTTTTGTGACCCCATGGACTGTAGCCTGCCAGGCTCCTTTGTCCATGGGACTTCCCAAGCAAGAATACTGGAATGGGCTGCCATCTCCTCAAGGGGATCTTCCCAACCCAGGGATCAAACCTGCATCCCCTGCACTGGCAGATGTGTTCTTTACCACTGAGGCACCAAGGAAACCCCTATAAAAAGTTTCAAACCCCTAGACTCAGTATGTGAGTTAAGCAAGATCTCATAATAGAAAGTTAATATAAAAATCAATTTGTTCTATACAAAAGCAATGAACAATTGGAAATTAAAATTTCTAAATAGTATCATTTACAGTAGAATCATAAAACATAAAATTTTTTAGTAAAAATGTAATAATGTGTATGACCTATGTGCTGAAAACTACAAAATAGTGATTAAAAAATCGAAGACCTAAATAAAGATAATCTATGTTCATGGATGGTGGCTAATATGTCAATTCTCCCAAAACTGATTAGGATTTACAATCAAAATTCCAACAAGATTTAATTAGAGTTTGACAAGCTGATGCTAATATTCATTCAAAGTATCAAAAACTAGAGTTGCCACAACATTTCTGAAAATGAAAACAATCTTGGAGAACTCATAACAACTGCTTTCAAGACTTCCTATCTTGACTACAGTAGTCAAGAGAGCATGCTATTGACAAAACAATGGACGCAAAGGTCAAATGAACAGTCCAGAAATAGACTCACATATTTGGTTTTCAATAAAGATACAAAGACAGTTTAATGGAAGACAGTCTTTTCAGCAAATGATGCTAGAACAACTGGATATTCACATGCCAAAAGATGTACTTCAATCACACCACAAATTATACACAAATTTTAAGTCAAAATGGGTCCAGAGTTAAATGTAAAATCTAAGACTTCTAGAAGAAAACACAGGAGAAAACTACTGCGACCCTAGATTAGGCAAAGGTTTCCAAGATTTAGTGCCTGTGTGTGTGCACCTGTGTTTGCATGTGTGGGCTCAGTCATGTCTGACTCTTTGCAACCCCATGGACTCTAGCCTACTAAGCTCCTCTATCCAAGAGATTTCCCAGGCAAGAATACTGGAGTAGGTTGCCATTTCCTCAGTGATCAATGCAAACAAATAGAGGAAAACAATAGAATGGGAAAGACTAGAGATCTCTTCAAAAAATTAGAGATGCCAAGGGAACATTTCATGCCAAGATGGGCACAATAAAGAACAGAAAAGGTATGGACCTAACAGAAGCAGAAGAGATTAAGAAGAGGTGGCAAGAATACACAGAACAACTATACAAGAACGATCATGACCCAGATAATCACGATGGTATGATCACTCACCTAGAGCCAGACATCCTGGAGTACGAAGTTCAGTGGGCGTTAGGAAGCATCACTGCTAACAAAGCTAGTGGAGGTGATGGAATTCCAGTTGAGCTATTTCAAATTCTAAAAAGATGATGCTGTGAAATTGCTGCACTCAATATGCCAGCAAATTTGGAAAACTCAGCAATGGCCACAGGACTAGAAAAGGTCAGTTTTCATTCCAATCCCAAAGAAAGGCAGTGCCAAAGAATGCTCCAACTACCACACAATTCACTCATCTCACATGCTAGTAAAGTAAGGCTCAAAATTCTCCTTGTTATTCTTGCTAGCAAAGATATACAAGTAACATTAAATATATAAAGACAAGCTCACCATCATTAGCTATTAGAGAAATATAAATTAAAACCACAATGATATCACAATATACATATTAGAATAGCTCAGTTGGTAAAGAATCCACCTGCAATGCAGGAGATCCCAGTTTGATTCCTGGGTCAGGAAGATCTGCTGGAGAAGGGACAGGCTACCCACTTCAGCATTCTTGGGGATTCCCTTGTGGCTCAGCTGGTAAAGATTCGCCTGCAATGTGGGAGACCTGGGTTCGACCCCTGGGTTGGGAAGACCCTCTGAAGAAGGGAAAGGCTGTCCACTCCAGTATTATGGACTGGAGAATTCCATAGACTGTATAGTCCATGGGGTCACAAAGAGTCGGACACAACTGAGCGACTTTTACTTCACAAAGGAAACTGACATTACAAATGCCAATGAGGCTGCAGAACAACTGAAACTTTCAAAGACTGCTAGTGGGAATAAAATACGATATAATCACTTCAGGAAATTTTCAATTTCTTATGAAGTTATTTACAGTTACCACAGAATCCAACAATCTGACTTCTAGGCATTACCCAAGAGGAGGAAGAGACATGAAAACTAATGTTTACACAAAAATCTGTACATGAATGTTTACAATGGATTTGTAATTACCAAAACTGGAAACTCAAAAATCCTCGAACTGATTAATGGACAAACTAATAGATCAATATCACAGGATACCACTCAGCTACAACAAAAACAACAAAAACTACAGCTACTCACAACAACATAGATGAATCTCAAATGTATTATGCTGAGTCAAAGAAGTCAGTCTCAAAAATCTATAGTTTCATTTACATCATTTCATTTACATGACAGTTTGAAAAAGACAAAATAATAGGAACAGAGAGCAAAACAGTAATTACCAAGAGCTGAGGACGGGACAAGAAGCTAAGTACAAAAAAGCATGTGGAAATGCGGGGGGGTGGGGGGGGTGATGATAGAACAGTTCTACATCTTGACTGTCTGACTGTGGCAGAGATAAGACAAAGACTTTAAACTCTAGCCGGCTCCCGAGTCCTTTTTCAACTACGCCTATGAAGACTTGTGTCTTTAAGGCCGATGAAGCCTTGCATGAAACGCTAGCACAGCTCCATGGCGGCATCCCCAGGACGCCCCAGCTCCGCTTAAAGCACCTGCCTGAGAACACTCAAAGCTGCAAGAAGCTACTGTTTGTTCCAGCAAACACCTGAGCTGCTTCTATCTGGCAGGATGTGTGGGATGGGAGAGCTTTTGATGGGCAACAATTAACCAATCCAGGTAGTTTCACATGAACCAATAACAAAAAGCTCCTCTTCCAGTTTTTTGTTATTCATCACTTCCCTGACTCCAATGAACCCCTACTAATCCCTTCTGAATTGCATCATTCTTCCTTTAAAACTCCAAGTCATTGCTGTACAAATAAAAGTCCAGTTCCATTCACACTGCAGTCTCTTCCATAATGCAATAATAAATTACTGATTAAAATCTGTCCTTACAATTTTAACTAGGGTCCAGCTTTGTTCATCTTGAACAGTATACAACTATATTCATTTGTTAAAATTCGTAACACCATACAATAAAAATGATCATTTTATTGTATGTACCATTATACCCCTATTAAAATAAGAGAAACTTTTGTAAACAACAAAGAGCTTCTGAACCATCAGCAACAACACCTTGTAAATGTGGTCCACAGGCCAACAGCCTCAGCAAAATCTCAGGCTCCATCCAAAACTACTAAATCAGAATTTGCATTGTAATAAGAGAATGAAACCACAGTATTATCTTTCCTTATATATGTATTTTTGCGACATCAGAAAATACATAGTATAACATAGTAATAGTAGTATACACAACTCTAGAAAACACTAAGCAATATTCCTAGGATAGATCTATAAAGCATTTAGCAAAATGCTCCTTGGTTAATTTGGAAAAACCATCCATTAAATTTCAATCATATTGTGACTATTTTCTGAACCCAAAATTATAGCTGACACAGTCCAACACCAAGATAAAATATTTTAAATCATTCTTCCCAAAAATGTGGTTAAGTATTCATGCCATTAGCCAAGTATAAAAATTATAAAGACACTCCAAGGTTTTAAAGAAATATTTCCCCAGTCATTTCATTCAATCAAACCCTTCATCAAAAGAAAAAACTGAACTTGAATTTTCCCAAATCTTTATATGCACGTTATAGCCATTTATCTTGGCTTCCCAGAATGACTAGGAAATGACCATTCTACAGTCTTTCCACAAACTGTTAACTGAAAATTACATACAAGTATTAGCGCCATTCAAACACTGTTGCTGTGTTTCCCCCTGGGAATGAGAGAGAGAAGGAAGGAGCATATCACATATATTTAACAATAGTTTATATAAAATTACAAATACTGCAACATATGATCATAATTATGATCAAGGGATTGTATTTGTATCAATACAAATCTCCAAGAGATCATTCAAGAATATGGCAATAGTACTGGCCAACACTCAGGTCTGGATTTCAGTCAGTTCAGTCACTCAGTCGCGTCCGACTCTTTGCGACCCCATGAATTCCAGCACGCCAGGCCTCCCTGTCCATCACCAACTCCCGAGTTCACCCAAACCCATATCCATCGAGTCAGTGATGCCATCCAGCCATCTCATCCTCGGTTGTCCCCTTCTCCTCCTGCCCACAATCCCTCCCAGCATCAGAGTCTTTTCCAATTAGTCAACTCTTCGCATCAGGTGGCCAAAGTACTGGAGTTTCAGCTTTAGCATCACTCCTTCCAAAGAACACCCAGGGCTGATCTCCTTTAGAATGGACTGGTTGGATCTCCTTGCAGTCCAAGGGACTCTCAATAGTCTTCTCCAACACCACACTGGATTTAGGACTCTCTAATTCTGTAAGATGTGAAAAATCCCACAATACTTATTGAGGCAAACACCTAAAATATTAGCTACAATATACTTTTCAACTACTCCCACCCTGATTATAAAAAACCATTCATTCTAAGAATGAAATTTCTGGTTTTGATTGCTCTGAGGCTAATGAACTAAACTCATATATGATGTATACTTGTATCGACATTAAGTTAAATGTGAGCTCACATTAATGTCTCCAATTCTAATGCATGACCACATGGATCACTGTAGCCTCCTTCCCTTGCTTGTCTGTAATCTCCTACTCCCAACACTGAGAAACCTTGTTCCCATCACCTACCACCTATCTTCCTGACTTGGTGAACTCTAGTACAGAATCAGAATTGTTAACTATTCCTCTGTGGGAAGAAACATATTCAACTGAATATGTTTCTTATTTGCAGTTCCTTTTGCCTTCAGTCTAACAGGTTCCATGCATTTCAAAGTTACTTAGGTGAGCCTCTTTCCTCCCCCATTCTATTCACATTTTTTTCATACATTTCTAACAGAATTAGATTTGTTTGGTTCTATCTGCATTTTATCCTGGGAGCCTCCAAACACCTACAAGGCTGTTTTGTTTTTTCTTTTTAATTTGCATACGGTAAGGTTCACTTTCTGCTGTAAAGTTCTATGAGTTTTGACAAATTAACAGTGTGCTCTTTGACGATGCTTCTCATCTTCTACATACATACAGCAGCTTACAATTTTACTACTTATTCTTCAAGCAAACACACAAATTTCCTGAGTCCTCTTTAATTCTACTAAACAGAGTATAGAGTCTCCATGTTGCAGGCTTATCTCCATCCATATACCACTGTTTTCACTCTCGGAGGAGACATTTCAGAAAACTTACTTTCATATTACAAACAGTTGTCTGCTCATGATTAGGCTTCAAAGGAAAATGTTACAGAGTTGTAAGAAAACAGATTTCATATCTTATTTTACAACCAAGTTCTCAGAGTTTCACTTAAGCCTCTAACATTAATAAATTAATGAAAACTTTAAAAGACAGTTACGAATTCATTTCACTGCTTTCATTTCCACTTCGGTTTTCTTACATATAAACTGAGATGATATGGGTTCACTTCCTTAGTTCAGTCTCACTGTAAGGATTCTTAAGCAAGTCAGTCTAGTCTAAAAAGTATGTTTACTGTAGTTAAACAGTATGTAATAAAGAAAAGTTATCATCAGACACATTATCAATGGCTTAGGGAACTAGACCAAGACTAAGGATATAAATAAGATATAAAAGCATATAAGTTCTATTCCCTGGATGCCTGCCCCAATCCAAATTAAAATTTCTGAACATGTCTGAAACTCATCTATCAAAATTAAGACTCTAGATTATATTATATAACATTCTTCCTGTTAATAAATACTGTATTACTTAAGATTTATATATTTGATTTTTAATACAAAAAAGCAAAGCCCTAACTTTCAATTTCTGGTACAGCATGTAAGAATATTAGAACACATCACTCCATCCTAATGACAAACAAAAACCTGAACAAACTGAAAAAATGTCAACAGTTCTTAGATCCATCAGAGAACTGGGTTACAGAACAAACTGCTGATCCAAAAATTAGAGAGACAAGCAGACACAGAGACTAATAAAAATTTAGCAGAGCAGAAACCTGAAAGGAGAAACCTACATGGGAACCAGAACCAGGGCAGTGAAATCTGAACTGTTGAGTGATGAGCTGCTAGAGGCTTGGTATAAACAAATCTCAGAAACTCCAGAGCGCCAGCCACAAGGTGAGCCTCACACTCTAGAGAGTCCTCCCCCAGCAACTCTGCCAGGCGCTCACTTGTGAGGACCAAAGCGAAACACTCTCCCCCTTGCAGCAAGGGCAAAAACGAAAATAGTAACTTTTGAACTACATCAGTACTCTATTCTTCTTAACAAGGCTTGCCCTCAAGAGAGACTATCCTAACCTGTTGGCTGCTTCATCAGAGCCTTCCAGACCTGAGAGAAGGGGAATCCAAACTCAGCCCCCTCCAGCTATCCCGCTGCTCCTAAGAGGATGAAAAACATCGGAGATGTATTTGTGGCGCTACCAGCCCAGCAACTAAAAGACTCACTAAAAGACCGAGACCCACTCACAGAACTAGAGAACACATTCCCTCTCAGGACACTTCAACACGTTCAGTCATGTCCGACTCTGTGACCCCATGAATCACAGCACACCAGACCTACTTGTCCATCACCAACTCCCGGAGTTTATCCAAACTCACGTCCATCGAGTTGGTGATGCCATCCAGCCATCTCATCCTCGGTCGTCCCCTTCTCCTCCTGCCCCCAATCCCTCCCAGCATCAGGGTCTTTTCCAATGAGTCAACTCTTCGCATGAGGTGGCCAAAGTATTGGAGTTTCAGCTCCAGCATCAGTCCTTCCAATCAACACCCAGGACTGATCTCCTTTAGGAGGATGGACTGGTTGGATCTCCTTGCAGTCCAAGGGACTCTCAAGAGTCTTCAACACATTACTAAATACTTATTTACTGCAGTTCTTTTTGCCCAGTATATAATGTTCAGTTTTCAACAAAAAAATTGTAAGTCTTACTAAAATGGAAAAACAAAATTGAACAGACAGCAAGCATCAGAACCAGACTTAGATATGGCAGCAATGTTGGAATTATCAGACCAGGAATTAGAAACAACCATGATTAATATGCTAAGGACTCAAATGGGGAAAAAAGGCAACATGCAAGAACAGATGGAATAACCAGGATGATCCTAAGAAATTCTAAGAAAGACCCAGAAATAATGACTGGAGACCAAAAACACTGTAACAGAAACAAGTGTCTTCAATGGGCTCATTAGTAGACTGGACAGAGCTGAAGAAAGAATCTCTGCATTTGTGAGATGTCCATACAAATTTCCAAGCTAAAAAGCAGAGAAAGAAGAAAAAGACTGAGGGGGCTGGGGGGAATAAAATAAAATATTCAAGAACTGTGGGACAACTACAAAAGGTGTATCATATGCAGGGCTTCCTGGTGGCTCAGCTGGTAAAGAATCCGCCTACAATGTGGGAGATCTAGGTTCAATCCCTGGGTTGAGAAGATCCCGTGGAGAAGGGAACAGCTACCCACTCCAGTATTTTGGCCTGGAGAATTTAATGAACTGTATAGTCCATGGGATCACAAAGAGTCGGAAGTGACTGGGCGAGTTTCACCTTTCACTTTCATACCATATGCATAATGGGAATTCTAGAAAGAAAAGAAAAAGAACTACTTGAAACATATTCTAATTTGAAGAAAATTCTAATAACTTAGAATTTTCCCAAATTAGTATCAGATACCAAACCACACATCCAAGAACCTCAGAGAAGAGCAAGCAGAAAAAAATGAATTGAGAGGGGAAACCTACCAATCTAGAACTCTGTACCCTGCAAAATTATCCTTCAAAAGTAAAGGAGAAATAAAGACTTTCTCAGACAAACAAAACTCAGAGAATTCATTATCTAGAGACCTACTTTGTAAGAAAAGACATTCTTTCAGAGAGAAGGAAAATGATACAGGTAAGAAACTCAGATCTATATTTTTAAAAAAGCAAGCATACTAGAGAAGAAATAAATGAACATCAAAAAAAAACTTTTCTTTCTTTTCATTTTACTTAGTCTTAATTGATCAAACAGATAGCAGTTTGTTCAAAATAACAACAGCAACAATGTATTTGATAATTTTATATATGTGTGTGTATGTGTGTGAAACAAAGGACAGCAGTAATGTAAGGTACAGAAGGAAGGAATTAGGAATATTTGTCCCACTCAATTCTGCTCTGAACCTAAAAAGCTATAAAAATAAAGTCTATTTTTTTAAAAAAGAGGCAAAGACGTTTCTGCTTCAGTTTACTGTTCTATAAACCCTGGTACTCATTTTTAGTGGTAAGACTGGTACCAAATCTTCATTCTGTGCATTTCCCCAAAGGCAGCTAAATTATGTATCCAAAGGAAAGAATAAGAAAGAGACTTGAAGAGATTAAATGTCATTTCTAAAATGCAGTGACCTTTCTGCAGAATGAGGCTCTCTGATGCATCTTCTCCTCAATATAGTTTTTCCTGGGTTTCAGCCTCAGAATCTGCTCTAAGAGACTTTGTCCTTCTCCGGGGCGTGCAGGGAAAAAACGGCAATGGGCCCTGGCAAGCCAGGGAAGCAGCACTTGTGGCACTTGGGGAGGAAGCCCTGAGGCCAATTCAAATGGATGGGAGCTACTGAGGCCGGTGCTCAGGACCCCTGCCCAGGCATGTGATGCGGACAGCTACTACAGCTGACCTCGCCACCAGTTCTGTTTCTGTACACTCACACTCATCATTCAGCATGAGGGGAGGAGAAAAATCCTTGGGGGAGAGGGGGAAACAACCCACTGGCATTTTCCTCAAAAATCAAAGTATCCTCTCTATCCAAAGTAGATACAGAGGATTTACTACTCTTGAGTTTAATTATCTAAGAGCATTATTCAGTCCAGGTGGGGGACAAAGTTTGAGTTACAACATTTAACACTGTTAAATGAATATCAATTTACATCCCTTAGTACAACACAAGACTAGTATGCTCTGCTTTCAAATATATGTAATCCAGACATGGCATAAATATACAATATCTCTATAAATGTAATAGACTCTAGTATTCTAGGTACTGGAAGAAACTTAAGGTTTATTCTATGTATCAGAAAGATTATGTAACTTAGAAAAATTCCAAGTCAAGTCTACAAAAGAGATTTAAAATTTAGCAGTTAATTTTAACTTTAGGATTTTTTACATTAATTTATTATATAGTATATAATTTAAAACAAAATTGAACCCTTTACAAGTTTATTGTTTTTCAAGATGATTCTGACTTCAAAATTCCCAGAAACTTTACACAGTTAGAAGACAGCTGCCAACAGAGGGCATTATGGGGGTAATGAATGTCAAATAAGCCATCAAGAGTAGTATCTACATTGGAAAGGTGAGGGAATGTCATTTCCAGGACTAAAATATGGAATATGAATACAGACTCTTGCTCTAACTATTAAGCTGCATAAAACAATATGAAGAAATTAGGTTAATATGGTAAAGGGCACCTTCTAAAAGCTTGAATGTCACAGATAGTAGATTTAATAAAGGCATTAGATTTAATAAAGAACAATATTTAGAGGCTACTTCTTCTAAGACAGTTACTCCTTAAACGGGGGTGGGCACCCGCCAGTAAAAGAAGGGCATAAACTTTTATTAATCTAAAGAGCAGCTAGTAGAATGGAGAACATCAAGACTACTAGCAGACTAGAGACTTCATGATGCAGAGAAAAAAGAAAATTCCTGAGGATGAAGGAAAAAAACATTCTCCAGATTATCTGGAGGATATGATATAAACAGTTTCTATTATTGGAATGAATAAGATTTAACATTGGGGCCTGAAAACCTCCACCAGCTGCCTAAAAATTAGACTATTAGGTAAACTCCTAGACTACCTCATTTTATTGTGGACTCTTTCCAAAAATAATCAGGGTATCATATTAACTAGTCAGTTTGGTTTCATTTGTTTTGTTTTTGTTTAGATAGTTAACCTGGCTTAGTAACCTAGGATTACCTAAAAGCACTTAACAGTAAAGCTGCTAAATTTAACTAGCTGTGTAATATATTCTGCAAACACTTTTTTATCAGCATCATATTTAAAAGCCAAAAGGATACCCAAAGTATTCTTACAAAATGCATTAAGTGTTTGATAAATATCTCCCATGGCTTCGTAAAAGCCAAGTAACAGACTCATTCATATAAGAGAAACCTTTCTTCAGCAACAATTATCATAACTTTCCAATTATGTAGCCTATTTGGCCTCTTATTTTGGCTTATGGGTTTTATCTTGGCTTTGAATTAAGAGAATATAAATGTATTTAATTGATACTGAAGAATTAAATATATGTGGTTACAACTCCACTTTGCAGTAGTATGGACATCTGCTATCCATCAAAAATCAGGAAAACCAGTACTAGGTTGTTATGTTCACTAGTTTCCACACAAGTGTAATTTTATTGCTGTATCTGGCATGATACTCATTTGCAATGCTTTCTGGAAAATAATTTTTAAATGGAGTGAAGGGTAGAAGACAGGGTTTAATTAGGAAATAACTAATGTAAGTAAACAGTGACTGTTCAAGATACCAAAATTTCTTATGCCAATAAAATTAAAATATCTCAAATGTCAATCACACTAGATAGCAGCCATTTTATACAAAGTTATTACAATCCCAAGCATGTAACTTCTAAGATTATGTAAGAAAAAAATAATAAATTTTCCAGAATATTCACCAACTCCTAATCTAGTATGTATACTTAATCCGAATCCAGCTTCCCCTAACAAAAATACTTAGAAATGTTCACTTTCAATAAAGCTGAACAAAAGGGATAAATTTTCATCCTTTCAAGATGTAATTACATACAAAGGTGGCTAATTAAGACAACATTTAGAATTGAGTCATAAAAACTAAGTGAACCAGATCTATATTAGGTCATAAATCACTCCATGATCCTTGAATTACTTATATAACCCTACCTGTAATTAAAAGAAGTCATTAGCACAGATATTACTAAGTATGAATAATGCCCAACTATCATGCACATATATTCCCAAGAAGAAAAGGTAATATTTAAAAACATAAAAGTTAGAGTTCCTATTTCTGGTAGTTTGGTAACAACATAACCAGAAAACCTTCCTTTTCCTAGAATCAGTGGCGAGTCTTTTGATTTATACATTGCTATGGTCTGAATGTTTATGTTTCTTCAAAATTCCTATGTTGAAATCCTCAAAAGATGATACTATCAGAATGTGGGGCCTCTGGGAGGTGCTTAGCTTCAAGGGCAGAGCTATCAGGAGTG
Organism: Aepyceros melampus; assembly: GCA_006408695.1. NCBI lineage: Eukaryota > Metazoa > Chordata > Mammalia > Artiodactyla > Bovidae > Aepyceros > Aepyceros melampus. Next base: position 313,660 of record SJXQ01003674.1, on the reverse strand, counting down.
GGATTAGTGCCTTACGAAAGAGAGATCCCCTAGGCCCTTCCACCACATGAGGACACAGAAGGAACGTGCATGAACCAGGAGGAGGGCCCTCACCAGAAGGGGACCAAGCCGGCACCTTGACTTTGGACTTTTCAGCCTCCAGAACTATAAACAGCAAAATCTCTGTTATAAACTACTCAAGTCACTGAGTAGCTTATGGTGTGTTATAATTGGTCAAATGGACCGATACATATACATACACAAAATAAAAATACATAAACACTACTTTAAATGGACAACTAAGGTATGGAAGCAGGGGAAATCAACTCTCTCAAGAGCCAAAAGGTAATAGGGAAGTAAAAAGAAGTACTTAGCAACTAAACAACAACAACGTCCCTGAAGGACATTCTCAACTCAGAGACTTCTGTTTCAACGGCAAAACAGGAAGATAAGGCCCTGACGCACAAGAAGCACTGTGTTATAACTAAGATTTTTGCACAAAGCACAGATCTTCAGGGAACAATCAAGTACAAAAACCTGCCACTGGTAGAAGGAGGCAAAGAAATTTTCTGCCTTGGCCTAAGCTCTGAAAAGATAGGAAAAACCACCAATAACTCTGTAATCACAATGCCCTCACATAGGTTTAAGCGTCTGAATTTATTCTATCTACACTGTACGGGAACTCTTAACTCCAAAATTAAAACAAAAAATCATCTCTGCTTGAACTGGGTGGTAATACAGGTATGTACGTATATCAAAACAGCACAGAAAACCTGTGCATTTCAGTACATCTAAGTTATACTTCAGTTTAAAAATAAAGTGGTCCCTGGAAACACCTGTAGTGTGCGTGGCAAAAACAAACCTCTCTCCGGAGGAAGAGAGGTTTGTTTTTCATGACCCTCTACCTGAAGCCACTCAGGATTCACACAAACAACCCCTCTGAAGATCAACTCACTTTTTTTTTTTAAAATTTTATTTGCATTTATTTTTTGTGGCATTTATTCCTGGGCCTTAAGTTTTTGTTTCTTCAGTTTCTTCTGGGATATCTTTTTCCTCTGTGCAGCCTCCTCTTCTGGTCTAGGAACGATCTGTTCTTTTTCATCTCATCTCAGTGTGGCAGGGAGCGCTCATGCAGGGGCTGACCCAACCGTGAGCTCTGTGAGTCCTGTGCCGCATCTTGGGGGCCCTGTTCACCTGGATGTGCTCAATGACCAGCGAATCTACATCTAAGCCCTTCAGTTCAGCATTACTCTCTGCATTCTTGAGCATGTGTAGTAACAATTCAGTACTCTTTTTGGGCCACTGACCCTGCATCCAGCCCCACTGTTCGGCCTGTGCACACCTACCAACTCCACCGTTGTAACAACGGAATGGCACGCATTGCTTCTTTAAGTGACATCCTTCAGATACTTGGTGGCTTTTCAGATATGCAACCCCTTTATAGCCTGGGCAGTTTCACAAGTGCTCTTAAAAGTGACCATGAAGATTTGAACCTCTTGATTTGCATGAGTTTGTGGGGTTCTCTGGGTCAAGTGAATAGCCCACCATTTTTAGGGGTCACCTCAGGCCGCTGACTGGAAAAGGAAGTCAACTCACAATTTAAAACTGTAAAACACCTAAGGAAACAGTTCACCTTAAGAATCAGGAAATATAACAAAGAACAGAAGTGGATGTCTAAGAACTGCAGACAACTGAGTAATCTGGATAGAGACTGTAACTATTTTAATTACCAAAACACATAAAAGATAGACTAAAACACATGGGACAGACATCATAAAAAAGTAACAGACATCCTTAACAAAACAAGAAGTGATCATCAGTGGATGTTAAACTAATCAGTAGATGAGAAACTGGATATTGGCACTATACAAAAGGATCATTCCACAGATTACTTGAAGGATATAAAAAGCTCAATATTATAATAAAAATACAAACTTTCATCATCTATTGAGCCATCTTAACATCGCTATAGGTAGAACAAAATACTATGCACTTCCTGATGTGATAAAGTACTCAATACTACCTACAAAGCACCTATGCCAAGACAATGAACTCGCTGACCAAGTCTCCTATCATAAATTTTAATTTTTACAAGAAATGTAAAGGAGTAAAATAAATCAAACAGCCCAAGTATCTCTTAGAAAACCCCAAATCTGTAACATTCTACAAGACAACTATAGAACCTTCTCAAAAAAAAAAAAAACAAAAAAACTATAGAAGCTTCTCAATAAAAGCATGAGAAAAAAACAGACAAGGAGGGACTATTCCAGAGAAACTTAAGAGACATTATCAAGTGCAATCTGTGAACTTTGTTTTAAATCCTAACTCAAGTATACCAACTATAAAATAGCGTTTCTGAGGCATGACAGATATCAGAATATGGACTGAGTCATCTATAATATTAAAGACTTGTTCATTTGGGGTGTGTGGAGAAGATGGTATTGTGGTTTTAGAGGAAAATATCCACTTTTCAGAGTGAGATGTCACTGTGTGGATTTGCTTTAAAACACCTCAGCTAACAAAACAAGAGAGTAGCTGAATACATTATGCTATAATCACACAATGGAATACTAGGCAGTCGCCAAAAAAAAAAAAAAGGAAGATCTCTACGAAGTGATACGGAGTGATATTTAGGACACATTGTTCAAAAAATAAAGTGCAAGAGAGCATCTTTAGTATGTTCCTCTTTCATGTAAAAAAAATATTAAAAAATTTATATGAAACAGCTCATCTGTGCAAAAAGGAATCAATTAGATAAAACTAGAACTAAATAATAAGATATCCTAGGGGGTAAACAGGGAGGCACAAGCTGGAAAGAAAGGGGAAATGGGACCATCGCAGGATCAGGAGGAAGGACGTTACCGAGTAAAGCTTTTTGTGTTATTTCTAACTCTAGGAAACATGGCAACTGCTTCACACAATCCAAAAATAAATTGATAATTAAAATCAACCAGGATACAGGCAGATATTCCAAAAGGAACACTAACAGTAATATATTACAAATGCCATACTGCAACTGATGGGAAGGAAAATTTACCTAAATACATTTGGAAGACAGAATTCTGACTGACAGGATTTTCACAGTAGTGTATTCCAGACAAAAGATTACAAGAGTACAGGTTGGTAATTCTGAAATCTGTACACTAGGATTGAGGAAATAAGAAAATACATTGTGGACAACGAGAACCCTGTTTCTCACTATAATAAACTGGAATAACAAAGAAAAGGTGTTGGGGAGAAAGGGGAGAATACTGTAACATAATTTTGTAAGTGGTAGGTTGGAACTAAAGATAAACATAAGCTCATTTTTTTAATATGTAGATACAGATATACACACACGAACTAGGTGTATACACACACACATGTATTTCCTACATGTATCTCTCAACTATTCACTGCAATGAAAATCCAGTGTGAACACACCCAGCTCCCAGATCTTAGTTTCTCAATAGCATCTTCCAATAAAGGAGACAGAGCTCCTTGGAGAAAGGGTTGAGTCAAAGGGTGAAGCAAAAGGACAAGATGAATGTGGAACATCTTGTGCTTTGCAGATAGTAAATAAGTGTTTACAAATGATGAGGGCCTATCAAAAGAACACAGGAGCCAACCTGAAGGAACTCCCAATGGCAAAATCTAGGACAACCTGAGCAAGAAACAATGACAGTAATGGATTATAACTTATAGAATAAACAAATGCCCCTGAGTCCAGATTCATATAAATTATTGGATAAATGCCTAAGTAGGGAAGACAAGACAGTTCTTCCTTAAGTGGAATTTTAACTAATAACGCATGTTTAAGAGAAGCAATGGAACTACAAATATCACAATTTGGCAGAAAACCATAGTATTAATTGTTGCAGGCAAAAACCAACAAAGGTTGCTTAACAGTAATGTAAGAAGTAGACTTCTCAGGTGGCTCAGTACTAAAGAATCTACCTACCAGCACAGGAGACTTTGGAGATGTGGGTTCGAGCTTATGTGGGTTCGATCTCTGGTTCGGGAAAGATCCCTTGGAGGAGGAAATGACAACCCACTCCAGTATCCTTCCCTAGAAAATTCCATGTACAGGGGAGCTTGGCGGGCTACAGTTCATGGGGTCACAAAGAGTCAGACACGACTGAGGATCCAGGCTGTAGCTGTATAAGCAAGATAGCTGCACAGTTTCAGGCAGTTATTATAAGGGGGGAAAATGTAAACACACACACAAAACCTGGCAGAGAAAGCCATAAGCAAGTGATCAAATAATACATCACCAGTACCCACATCACATACCTGCTGATACGACGCCCTGAGGGCAGAACGTGACCTCTGCTATGCCAAAAACATATTAACTGATCAAAGGAAAACGTCAGACAAATCCTAAATGAGGGACATTCTGCAAACTGATTGGCCAGTAACCTTCAAAAGGTCATGGTTATGAAGACAAAGACTGGTAAAATGTCCCAGATTAGAAAAGACTAAGGAAATAACAACTAAATGCAACATGGAACCCTCAACCACAGAAAGGACCTTTGTGGGAAAATTAAAGAAATTCAAGTACGGTCTAGAGATTAGTTAACCATATTGTATCAACATTAATTTCCTGATCTAGATAACTCGTCTATGATTACATAAAATGTAATATTAAGGGAAGCAAGGTAAAGATCATGGGTTTCTTAAGTGGCTCAGGGATAAAGAATCCACCTGTCAATGCAGAAGCCACAGGAGATTCAAGTTCAATCCCTGGGTCAGGATGATCCCCTGGAGAAGAAATGACAACCCACTCTAGTACTCCTGCCAGGAAAATCCCAGGACAGAGGAGCCTGGCAGGCTACAGCCCATGAAGGTCACAGAGTTAGACAAGACTGAAGGACTGTGCATGCAAGTAAAAGTTATACAAGAACTATCAACTATTTTTCTAACACTTTGTAAGTCTAATATTATTGATACAATATTTCTTCTTTTATGTAGGGTAAGGATCTCATAGTAAGTTTTAAATGAAGGGCATAAAGAAATTCTACAAAAGCAAAACACAATCACTGATACTAAGCTGCAAAATTAGGCACAGCTGAACAAAGAATTATCTGGAAGGCAGGTGCAAAAAATAACCACAAGCCCAGAGAGATAAAGTGAGAGAAGATACGAAAGCAAGATTAAGGGGCATGGAGCATACAATCAGGTGGTTCACATACATCAAACAGGAATTCCAGAGCAGACTAAAGAGAATAAAGGAAAAATAAGAAAGTAACAGATAACTTTCTAGAATAAATAACAATGATGATTATATTCTAGACACAAGGGTTCTAAGCAGGATAAATAAAACACAGCCACACCTGGACACAAAGTGAACAAAGCTGAAAAGTATCAAAAATTTAGCAATGCAGGGGTTGCTTTTAATAAACCAGAAAAAAAACTAATTACAAGGCAACAATAATTAGAGAACAGACTTCTCACAGCAACAATTAAAAGTCATAATACCCTCGAAGGACTTAGTGAAAGTAACAATCACAGAGAATTCTATAATCAAATAATTATCTTTCCAAGAATAAGGATAAAATAAATATATTTGCAGACAAACTCCAGAAACTTACCATTAACAGACTTCTGCTGAAATTTTATTAAAGAACATACTGCAAGCAGAAGGAAGCTAAAACCAATTGGATTTAGTGATTAATAACTGGATTATTTTAATTTTTACTAGATATAAGGGATTAAAAACTGGATTAAGTGAGAAGCAAAAAAATAGTAAAATAAGAAATCAGTACAGTGAATAAATATAAAAACACAGAATTTATAAAATCCTCTTTTAAATAAAACAACCAGGTTGTGTTTTAAAGTAATTCAATGTGCAAAAAAAGAAAAAAAAAACAAAACACACACAGCTTCAGCAGGACACTTTTCATGGGAAAAAAAAGGACCTAACGTGGAACTGGAAAATCTCAACCAAGAATCTGACTTTCTCTTATTTTACCCAAAGGACTAGGTTTGTTCAGCCAAAAAGTGAAGGTCATTTATCAAGAAGATCCTTAAAATTCCCTACCACTCCCAGGATTTAATTGGCAGAAAACAGGCTTCCCCAATTGACCAAGAGGACACCTTCCAAAATTGTATGTTACTGAGAGTTCAGACAGAGCGAGCGCTTTTATACACAGAACCAGTGCTTCAGGATATGGAGCTTTATGGAAAATCGGCTATCTGCTTCTATGCAAAAGCTGTGGGAATGTATACGATCTTAGGGAAAGAATAAACATACTTTTAAACTTAACAGTTATTAAGAAAGGAAAAGGGTGGTGCAAGAGGTAGGAAAGCCAACAGTATAAAAATCAGAAAATCTTGGGAAGAATTTCTAAAAGGAATATGGTATCAATATCAAATGCTACAAAAAAAAATACTAAAGACAATCATTTCATTTCTAATTCACAAATTAGCTGTCACATACTCCTCCTTCCAAAATCTTAAAGATTCAACAACACAAATATCAAGTGTTCTCAAACTAATTCACTAAAATTTCTAAAGAGCCAATCACGCTGAAATACAGCAAGGATATATAAGAGCACCACAATGCAGAGAACTCAGTTAAAGGTATCCTATATTCATTACTCTCATAAAATATCATTCTTCTCTTTTGCTAGGATAAATCAAAGGGTCAATGTGCAAGCAAGGAAAGCTTTTATTTATTGATAAAAGCCAAAGAAAGCTATTGAGACTAGGCTGCTGCTGCTGCTGTTGCTGCTAAGTCGTTTCAGTCATGTCCGACTCTGTGCGACCCCATAGATGGCAGCCCATCAGGCTCCCCCGTCCCTGAGATTCTCCAGGCAAGAACACTGGGGTGGGTTGCCATTTCCTTCTCCAATGAGGAAAGTGAAAAGTGAAAGTGAAGTCGCTCAGTCGTGTACGACTCTTAGCGACCCCGTGGACTGCAGCCTATCAGGCTCCTCCATCCATGGGATTTTCCAGGCCTAAGAGTACTGGAGTGGGGCTTCTCAGAGTCATTTAGTCATACTGCAAATATTCCCTTTAATATTCCCTCAATAAAAGTAGGCCTGGAGACACAGAATATAAAAATGGTAAACCACACAATCAAAACTCAATGAGATGTGATATGTATAACTAGATATAAGGGATTAAAAGCTGGATGACACTCGTAAGAGGAAAGATCAACACTAACATTTGAGAATACATACCATTAAATACACACATTTATTTATTCTTAAAAAAAAATTCTACCTTCCATGGGCCTTGATTTCTATCCCAGAGGCTAGTAAAGTAAACCTATAATACAGGTTTCCTGGATTAGTGGCTTTCCAACACACTCTTTTTAGGTAATTTCAAAAACACCTATCCCCAAGCATATCTGAATATATATACCAAGCAGATCTGAATATATATAACCTGCTTGAAAGTAATGGGCCACATTTTCCATTCTTCATACAAAACATATCCTTTGATATTTTAAAGTACTTTTCAGTTTACATCAAGTAGAACTGGAAAAAAGGTTTAAGCTAGTTTCAGAGGTGAAACAGCCAGAAAAGGAGGCTGAATGTGACAGCATGTGCAATTAAGAGCAGTAGAAACAAAATCTAAAGAATCTGTTCTGAGAAACACAAGTATAAAATATCTAAATTAGACTGAATGTGTAACTGTAAAATACAGTTTTTAAAATGAGAGTTCTTTCTTTAAATGTCTGGCTTTTAAAGCTTAAATACTGTGTGTAAAATGAGATAGACTACTTCTTGTAAATGTCTGGCTTTTAAAGTTCAAAATTGAAAGGAACTCATTTCAGAAATGAGGAAACTGACATCCAAGAAAACAAAGTAACTTGCTTGATAATTAACAAAGCTAGATGTGACATAAAACATTCTCCAATGAGTGTATCTTAAAATACAATTTTGATAACTTCTAATGAAAGACTAAAAATCTTAACCATGTTTCAAATTAACAATTGCAATCAATGCCATACTGATTTAGAATTCACAAGACCATACTAAAGTTTACATTGCTTAGAAAACAAATGTCCCTCACAAGGACAATTAATAGATGATTATAAAAGAAATATTTCCTGAAATTTTTACTGAACATCTACTATGTGGTAGCAACTATTTTAGTCATCTGTGATACACCAGTATAGAAAATACTTTTAAACATACTTAAGTTATGACAATTACATGTACTTAACTGACAGGGAAATTATAAATCATTCTCTTTCCACTGAACTAGTTCTGCAGCTCCTCAACATCTCTAAGATTAGAACAGTCGCTGTGGATCAGATTCAGGAACTCTACCATCAGGAGCAGCCACATAAGAATCACCTCTCACTATAAAGCAAGGACACTGCTTTCTTTAACTACGATTGTTCACTTCTGGAACCATTTCCATACACATGTTCTTCCCGTTCCTTATTCGGAATTCTACACTGCCAGTCACTCAAAAGAAAGAAAGAAGAAAAAAAAAATCTCAGGCTAATAGAAGCCAAATTTAGAGAGGGAAATAAAAATCTTCCTTGAGTCTAGGCTAAATGAACTGACTGCACAAAGAACTCCATACATCCGAAAGCACACAGATGTCTGCACCAGTTCCCAGGGCTCAAACAATGCCAGTCATTCAAGAGCTTTCCTTTTACATAAGCTGATGTGAGAGCGCTCAGTCAGCTCTTCTGAACCTCATAACCCAGGATCCCGGAACTCTGATAAAGCCACCATTTTCCTCAGCTCTGTTTTCATGTATTTTCTCTGGTAAGCAAACTTCATTTTTCCCCTAAAAAATAAATCTGGAAATCATCTCTCCTGTTTGCTATTAACTGATATGAGTGATATAATTCAATCCAAAATTACTATTCCATTAAAACTAAAAGTGTTAACACAAATCTAAGATCAATACTGAAAAAACTATTTGAAAAAATTATTTTTTAATGCGGAAGTTTAAAATATAATTTTAAACATGCTTCATTATGCTAAGTATGAAACGACACCATTTGACTGCATTCTATCTGCTTCCAGTTGCACAATGTAAAAAACAGCCATATGACACAAAGTAACTTTCCAAAAATTAAAAGAAACTTTCGGAGAACTGCTAAAGAGTTGAAAAAGTGAATTTACACATGCACACTCACATGTGCAACACTAACTACAGACATCAAAAATAATGAAAGGTATTTGACTCTTTGACCAAAACCCCATTTAGGCCTCAGGAAAAATATTTTTAGTGAATGTCCCTCAGAAGCTTAAATAACAGCATTGTCACCTTCAAAGTACATTACTATTGATTCTTTCAATAATATCCTTTACTTGCTAAGTCTGGCAAATTTGAGATTCAAACATTAGTAAATATTTAAGCCACAGAAACGCTAATGTACTTTTTCATCACATGGGAAACTTACTTCCTAAGACACTTATCAGACCTGCCAGCAAGAAGTAAAGCTCAAGTTTTAAGGGACAAAATGAGACTGACTCATTTAGTTATTAAATTATTAGATCCCAAATAGTCAAAAGAGTTGCCTATAAATTCACCTCCCTTAACTATGTACTATCCTTAAGAGATTTGTGGCTCTTATAATTTAACACTCTTTCCCTCTCCACATACACATTACATAATGCAAATAAACATGCTCTGAAGAAGGAAAAGTTCTCTCCTTAAATAGTAAATCCTTAAAGACATTCCCCATCTCTCCCCAAGAAGAACACAAAAAAGCAGAGCTCTGAACATACTAACATTTAATAGATATTTGGGAAAATTTCCACCATCCTTAGAGTTATAAGACTGAATCTGTCAAAAAGGAGACAGGGAGAACTATTTATCTTTTCATCAAAGTATTACTTCATAATAAGCATGGAAAGCAACAAAACCCTGTATGTTCTACAAAGCAGTTACCTCAGAGACATTTCAACACTCCCTGAGCCTTAACAACAAACTTTGTTAGCAAAAAGATTCCATTTCTCAAAAAACACCTTGCAAGTTCTCAAGAACCAGATTGTTCAATTAGGACAGTTTACCATACATTCAACATATATGACCTTCTTGGAACACACAACCCTGTTTCCTACCACTAGAGTCAGTATAATATTTTCTAATGCTTTATTAAAAGAACATCTGACTTTAGCAGACACCTCTTAATGCTTCTCTAAAAATACATCTTTATATATTATATAAAGTATATATATATGCTTTCTAGAACTTCTCACTCTAAAATTTCACTCACTATTCCCCATGTTATCTTTTATAGTCAGACAAAGCTTCTCATTTTCCTATAATGTGGCATTGTCTTAAGACTTTGTCACCAAAAGGACCTGATATCAAGGCAAAAGAGCATATATAAACTTTTCATTTTTTCCCATATTTTAATTGATTACATAATATTAATCCACTCCCTCCTATAAACGAGTTTTAAAGCATTCCAATATACTTGAAAGTCAAAGAAGAAGAAGTACTAAAAGTTATTCACAGGTATTTATCTTTCGATTTTAACCAATTAATAGCAGTTCTTTTCAGGTTCACATTTCACTACCTACACCTGGCCATGACAGACTCTGGCATGACAATGTGTCCAGTAGAGACACAGCGAGGAATCGTTCCAGCAGGACTGAGACACGGTAAGAGAGAAGCACCAGGGGCCAGGTCACATTCTGTACAGCAAGATTTTCCCACAGTCTTAAGTTTCTCTCATTAGAAAATAAACTTTATGATAAATACATGTTTAGTGAACTAGATATGAGTTAACAACTTCTATCTCATTCAACACTGAAATAAAATCAGTGAAATAAAAAAATCAGCTTAATAAAAAAACACTAGTATTATATTATAATAGTGTATATAATAAAAGGTATAAGATTCAGAAGATTTGAGCTATCTCATACCACTCTTGTTATCATTCCTTTTTCTCTGCCTTCTAATGATTCTCTCATAATTATAAAATATGCAGAAGATAAAACAAGAACTATAAACATGGCATTCCCTGATACTAGAAACACAAAACTATTTATAGACACACCTTACTTTAAGAACATGACCTAACTTCCCACATTCAAGTCTACTTGACAAAGAAGTCCAAAGAACCTAAAAGTGGGGTCTAGTGTTTCTTTTCTCTTGGAAGTGAGGGGTGTCTATGCTAATGGAAAGAAAACAGCCAGGAGGAGATACAATGACCTTTGTACATTATGCAAAACTTACCCACTTGAAGGATCTAAGGCAATTGCTCTAGGTTGATCCAACTCTTGCCAAAATAAAACTTTTCGTAAAGATCCATCTAAATTAGAAACTTCAATACGATTAGTTTCAGAATCTGTCCAGTACAATTTTTCTCCAAGCCAATCACATGCCAGCCCATCAGGGGACAATAATCCAGAAACAACAACATTCTGTACACTCTCAGTTTTGTTGAACTCTATTCGTTTAATGGCTTCTTCGCTGACATCACTCCAGTATATCAAGCCATGACTAAACACAAAGTCCAACGCAGCTGCATCCTCCAAGCCTCCAACTACAATCGTAGCATTCTCTTTGCCATTTGCAGCATCAACCAATCGCAAGTCCCGTCTGTTTGCATAAAGCAACAAAGGGGCCGCTAGAACGAAAAGAGAAAAGTACGTAAGTCAAAATGAACAAAATGTATTGATTCCCATAAACTGAGTTTCAAATCAGAGATGGTAAGCAAATACTATCAAAGAGTAAATAAATGTATAGGAAAACTGTTGAAATCTTTTCACAAACAAAGCATTATTTCTGCAGCATTTTAAATACAAAAGACTTGTAAGAGGGGGAAATCAATTCTACAAGGACAGTCTTTTCTTATTAAAACAGTCTGTCAGATAAAATAAAAAAGCTTGATCATTTCAAGAATTTGACAAGGATATGGAGCCAGTGGACCACTCATACTTTATTGAGGGGGGGCCTGTAAAATGGTGCAGCATTTTTGGAAAGCAGTTTGGCAGTTTTTTAAAAGAGTAAATAAACAACCTACTATATGATACAGCATTCTATGTCTAGATATTTACTTCAGAAAAACAAAAATGTAATGTCAGTACAAAGACCTATGTATAAAGTTCATAGCAGCTTATTTGTAATAACCCAAGCTGGAACAAACCCAAATGTCATCAACAGACTAATGGATGAATAAACTGTGATATATACATACGATAAAAAGTAATGAACTATTGGGACTTCCCTGGCAGTTCAGTAATTAAGACTCTGAGCCTCCACTGAAGGGAGGCTGGGTTCAATCCCCTGGTGGAAAAACGACTGATAAAACCCTACATGCCAAACAGCATAGCACCCTCCTCCCAAAAAAAAGTAATGAACTCTCTGTTCATGTAACTTGAGTGAATCTCAAAATAGTTATGCAGAATGAAAGAAGTCAGACAGAAAAGAGTATATATTGCATACTCCATTTATACAAAATTTTAGAAAACTCAGATTAATCTATTGTGACAAAAAGCAGTTCAGTGGCTATCTGGAGGTGGGGAGAGAAGGTGGAAAAGAAAAGGAAGGAGGAATGATAATGGGGCATGAGGAAACCTTTGTAGGTGATGACTATATTGTAGTGACTGATGACGGTTCCAGAAGTGTATATGTATGTCAAAACTTATTAAACTTTACTTATGTGTAATTTATTGTATTATCAAGCATACCTTAATAAAACTGTTCAGTCTGGCAGATATAGTTCTTAATACAACTATTTTTTATTGCTTTATATTATTATTAGAATGATCTTCAAATAAGACTAATACTAAAATTATACATAAAGCCTATCCTAAGAGACAGTATTTAACTCTGAGAAAGCAGAAGCCATTAGGAATGAAGCAGTATAAATGGTGTTCTTTTTTTACCCAAAATATTGGTTTGGGTTTTTTTTAAAGCATTTATTCCAAGCTTCTGACATTTACTTTCCTGGTATCAATAGTTATTAAAGATCCAGAGCACCAATATCCAACAGAAATTTCTACGATGACAGACATGTTCTCTCCACTGTGCAATAAAATAGCCACTGGCCACATGGGCTATTACAACAAAAAAATTAATTTTTTAACTTTATTTAATCTTAATTCATTTAAATTTAAGTAGACAAGTGGTCAAATGGAAAGCACAGATCTAGAGGCTAAGATGAAGAACACAAATGAGGCATCCAAACAAAAAGCCCAGGGTTAAGAAGTAATGCCCTACACGGTCTTCTCTCACAATACTCAGTAAAGGCCTGTCATCCAAAGTGAAGACCAACTACCACTGAAAACTAACCATGCCCCATTTAAGAAATTAATCTTTGAAAACTTAAAGTGTTCAAAAAGAGTACAGAAAAAAGTGATGTTTAAGCCAGTTTATGGGCTGTGTTGGCCAGACTTATGAGGGCCACTATTTTCATCAGTAAGCACAACATGAATTTTCCTTCTAAGTCTAAATCCAACTATCTTAGTTAAAAACAAAAGGGCAGATAGCATTTTCAGAAAGTGACAGCCCTTTCTGCTTGTTTGTGTACCTACAGCTGCTATTGGCAAATTAGTAAATTTCCATCACAGATTCACTTTTGGCTCATTTCAGCCCTTAATGCATCACACTATTTATCAGTCCACATTGTGTTCACTGCACTGTCTAAAACGGAGTCCCTCTTACTAGGCGTCCATCATAAAAACCAGGAAAAAGGTCATATTGGTCAAGGATATAATGCTAAGTGCTGCATAAGGCTAAGAAACAGCCCCAAAACGCTTACAATTTAAAATGCAAGGGTGGTAATAATCTGACATTTATTGGGCACCTTTCTTTATGGTACTTTCCTTGGAAAACTACAAAATCTGCATATGACATTAAGTGGCAGCTAAATGTCTTTTATGGCTTTCAAGTCAAACATTATAATTTCTACTAAACATCTGGTCTACAAAATCCAAAGAATCTTTCTGGTCATTTAAGTCCTCACAAGCCTTAAGAGTAACAACAAAAAAAGGACGGGGTTGGGGGGAGGAGTGGACAAGTCAATTTAAGTTAGCAATATTGATTACAACTGAGGACTTCTAAAGGACTATGTATAATCTATACACACTATTAAAAAGAAATCCCAGAGTTCATTCTGTCCAAACATCCTTCTGATACTTGAATACTTTCTACAATATTGTCACCAATATCTATTTAGCAATATATCAAATGGGATATCTAAAAGGTGTAATTTGATTTCCAATACTGCTTTAATCTACTAAAGAAATACGCTGGATCCCCACACACTTTCCGAGTTGTAGCATATATGCCATGAATTCAATATTTTCATTCCAAGGCGCTTATATTCAGACTTCCTAACACTCAGACTTCTTAACTCAAATAATCACCACCATATCTCTTTAGTGAACCCTCACAAGAGCTCAGAAATCCTTATTTTCCTTTATTAACTTCCTACCAATCTTTCTCTGCTGCTGCTGAGTCGCTTCAGTCGTGTCCGACTCTGTGCGACCCCACAGATGGCAGCCCACCAGGCTCCCCCATCCCTGGGATTCTCCAGGCAAGAACACTGGAGTGGGTTGCCATTTCCTTCTCCAGTGCATGAAAGTGAAAAGTGAAAGTGAAGTCGCTCAGTCGTATCTGAATCTTCACGACCCCATGGACTGCAGCCCACCAGGCTCCTCCATCCATGGGATTTTCCAGGCAAGAGTACTAGAGTGGGGTGCCATCGCCTTCTCCAAATCTTTCTCTAGTGCCATTCTAACCTTTTTCTGCTTTCCTGAAGACAAATTCCATGCTCTGAATCCTTCATCCCACATCATCTCACAAAGTAATCTCGGCAAAGCAGGAAGTGAGGTAAATATTATACATCCCCAACATCTTAAACCTCTCAAAAATCTCTTTATATCCCATCCATCTGCCTCTATGTTGTTCTCAGTCTCAAATGAAAAGCTTCCCTTCCTCCTTTCTCAGTCTATACCTATATTTGGAACTAAAAGGCAGGTTAAGCATGATCAGAAGAATTAACACCATATTATACGAAGAACATTCTACAAAGGTGGGGATACAGTCACCATTTTTTTTCCAACTGGAAATAGACCTTTTAGGATGCTCAATGATCCATCCTCTCATATACTCTCTCGTTTGAATGGTATATATATATTAATCATTCTGTGAAATCTTATTTCTTTTATATATAAAATAAGTTACATAATGCACAGATACATATATAAAGTGTACTGTTCAATAAACTTTAATAAATGTATGCAACTGTGACAACCACTCCAATCAAGACACAGAATATTTCTATTACTCCCAAAGTTCTCTGTTCCTTTGCCATATATCCCGGTTACTGCTGGCCCCGCCAACCATTGATCTGCTTTCTATTGCTATTGATTAGCTTTGCCTGTTATCTAGATTTTTGTGGAATCTTGTAGCGTATACTCTTTTGTTGGCATATTTTTTGAGATTCATCCATTCTGTTGTATCAACATTATTGTTGAGTAGAATTCCATTGTATGTATATACTAAAATTTGTTTATCCATTTTCCAGTGTGTAGACATTCAGACTGTTTACAGTTTTTAGCTATTATTAGTGGAGAAGGCAATGGCAACCCACTCCAGTACTCTTGCCTGGAAAATCCAATGGACGGAAGAGCCTGGTAGGCTGCAGTCCATGGGGTCGCTAAGAGCTGGGCACGACTGAGCGACTTCACTTTCACTTGTCACTTTCATGCATTGGAAAAGGAAATGGCAACCCACTCCAGTGTTCTTGCCTGGAGAATCCCAGGGACGGAGAAGCCTAGTGGGCTGCTGTCTATGGGGTCGCACAGATTCGGACACGACTGAAGCGACAGCAGCAGCGGCAGTGAAGCTGCTATAACAATTCATGTACAAATTTTTGTGGAGTCACACACTTTCATTTCTCTTGAATAAACAAGTAGGAGTGGGACTGCTAGGTCACATAAGAAGTTTCTATGCTGATCAACACTTTTGAATGCTGCAAAAAAGTCAAGAATTAAGGACAGATAAGGCAAGTTGGATTTGGTTATGAAAACTTGGAGAAAGCAGTTTAGTTGAGTGCTAGGTGGGAAGTTGGACTAAAGGAGTTAATAGCTAACAGATGGTTAAATGAAGTGTACACAATATTATATGATTTTGTAGTTACTCTCTTGGTGATAGAAAGGTTAGCTTTATTAAAAACAAAATGTTTTGATAGCAGGGACCTGGCAGGAGCCATTGCAGATATAAGAAACAGGATGATGAGATGGCCAACAAGAAGCTATATGGGTAGAACTGAAACTCGGGCTGGAGATGACTTGAAAATCACTGGACTCGAGCTGCTTGTGATCAGGTAAATTCAGATAATCTTCTCATCTATACTTCCATACTTAAAGAACAAGAGTATGGACAAGAAAATTTTACAAGTTGGCCATCTCTCCCTGCCATAAAATTAAATTCATCACCTTTCTCCCACAGGAAACCCTCAAGTCAATGATATCACAAGTTTCCTAATTTCTCTGTTGTGTCATGGAGCCATCCTTGACACCTTCCCTTCCCCCTTCTCTCTGGCCCCCATCTGCCAATTACAGTCTTCTTGATTCTTCTTTAGCAGGTCCTTATCTCTGCTTCTTGTTTTGCACTTTTTAGACCACTGCTCTACTCTAGCCCTTCATTACCCCATGCTAAACTACCTCAATAGTAAAAGATCTCAACACCCTCTCCCTTCCCTTTTCTACTTCCTGTGTGTTTTAGTTGCTCAGTCGTGTCTGACTCTTTGTGACCCCATGGACTGGGTCCTGAGGGGTCCTGCCAGGATCCTCTGTCCACAGCATTCTCCCGGCAGGAATACTAGAATGGGTTGCCATTCCCTTCTCCAGGTGATACTCCCAACCCAGGGATTGAACCTGGGTCTCCTGCATTGAAGGCAGATTCTTTACCATCTGAGTCACCAGGAAGCCTACTTCTAATACTTGTTATTTTATCCAATTCAAAAAGGTTTCTGATTTCCTTTGCCTAAAATTAAAAAGCCTCAATACCTCAGGGCTCCACTAGGTGACTTTTACCTATGACTCTACCTTACCCCCGGAGAGGGCAGTGGCAGCCCACTCAGGACTCTTGCCTGGAAAACCCCATGGACGGAGGAGCTTGGCAGGCTACAGTCCTGGGGTCGCAAAGAGTCAGATATGACTGAGCAACTTCACTTTCATGCACTGGAGAAGGAAATGGCAACCAACTCCAGTGTTCTTGCCTGGAGACTCCCAGGGACGGCAGAGCCTGGTGGGCTGCCGTCTATGGATGGGGTCACACAGAGTCGGACACGACTGAAGCGACTTAGCAGCAGCAGCAGCAGCAGCCCAACTGACACACTGACTTGGTCTGACCAGTTCAGTCAGGCTTCTCTGTTCCCCACAGACCCCTGAATTTTGGCTGGCTCTAAGCTGAAGCAAGCCCATCCAGAACATCCTCTCTTAAGCAGGCCAATCCAGAACACCCTCTCTTAAGCAGACCCATCCAGAACACCCTCTCTTAGGCAGGCCCATCCAGAACACCCTCTCTTAAGCAGGCCCATCCAGAACACCCTCTCTTAAGCAGGCCCATCCAGAACACCCTCTCTTAAGCAGACCCATCCAGAACACCCTCTCTTAAGCAGGCCCATCCAGAACACCCTCTCTTAAGAACTCATTTGAAGTATCAGCTGACCATACACACACACCCCCACCCACACACCCCTCCTCCTATTAAAACTGCCCAGGTCATGTCATCCGCTAACCTCTAACCACTTGTCCCACTTTCCCACAAAGATCCTGCTGGTACTATTCATTGAAAGCCCTTTTTGTGTTTGATTCTGAGATACCTGCATACCTTGTGGTCAGAGCAATCTCCTTATTGCAAAAGCCTTTTCAAATAAAATCTCTCCTTGCCAAGTAGGAACTTATTTTTATTTGACATCTGTATAGTGACATGACTTGGATGAGGACTGGACCTCACCCATGGCACCCCCACCTCAATAATCATATTTCGAGAGTCATTTCAACTCCTCTCCTGCTAAGAGATTCAGGTATCTTTCCCTGAGTTTAAATCCTGAACCAGGGCTGCTGCTGCTGCTGCTAAGTCACTTCAGTCGTGTCCAACTCTGTGCGAACCAATGCTATAGCCATCTTATCTGCTACAACATGGTAAGAAGTACTTTAATATTTTCCAGCAAAGAATTTTTTTGACTCTCTGACCCCAACACACCTCAACCATCACATTCCAACTCTTGAGTGGGAATATTCCCAGCTCTTCTGTGAGGCCTCTTTCCCGACTCCTACAGTGGAGATGACAGAAGGGAATTTCCTTGGCTCCTCACAAAGGAATACTCTTTCCCAGCTCTTTCAAAGTCTCATGTCTGGTTTAACCATCTAATCCCATAGATAATTCTCACTCCACTGAATGCGCTTCCATCTTATCCAACATGCTTCACCATTACAGCACTAATTCAGTCCAGTATCTTCAAAAATGGCAAACTTTTACTACGACAATTTAGAACTTCCATATCCTCCTTGAGAAACAGGATGGCTCCCCCTAAAACCTCCCCTTTTCCATCATCCTCTCCCTTCCTCCTTTTTACCACCCTCAAGCTTCCCTTCAGATCCCCCTGAATCCTTAACTGTCCTCTTTTAATACCCCAATCTCCTCCACCCCTCTGATCCACTCTTCTCACACCAAACCCTCAGCTCCCTGTAGTCACTATCACTTTAAGGCTCCCTTTAACTCACTAGGGACTCTTGGACCTGGAGTCAAAAATACAAATTGGAAACAGCCTAGATCTTTTATCCACTCAAATGAGCTTCTGAGACACCCAGACAGCCTGTGGTCTCTCTTCCATCCCTCACTCAAAATGCAGTCCACAGTCTCCGTGAGATTACATGTCAGGGCAAAGAAAATCCAAAAGGTCTTCTCCACAAATCATGGTGGGAAGATGTTAGCCTTCACAGTGACTGAGTAGGTAATCTCAACCTGCCCTATCTGCAAGAAACACAATTAAAAATAAAGGAAGGAAGAGAACAAGCTCTTCTATACAAACCATCAGTGAGCTGAAATTTTAAACTGAAGCTGCAGTAAGCTCTCTAAGTGTTCCTATGTGTACATGTGTATGCATGTTATCTGTATATATGTACATATGTGTGTATATGTGTATATACATGTGTATACATGTATCTATATTGTGTGTCTATATAATGTCTATATATATATAATATATATATTAAAAAATTATTTCCCTACCTTCAGTTGGTATTGCCAAGTTTAATTTTACATTATGAAATCCCTTAAAGGAGTTCTACACCTGCACTGGGGTCAGAAAGGAACCCCCTGGGGGTCAGAGCACCTGATCAATGGCAAAGCCACAGCTGCAGAGGTACCAGGAGCAAGGCCTGGATTAGGATGTAGTGGTAGGCACTGTTGGTGCCAGGGATCTGGAAACTGAGAACAGTCATGCTTGGGGTGAAAGGGCAAGCTTTGTGGGGCAGATTTCCTGCACGCAGGAGGTGGTGGTGGTGGTGGTGGTGGCGGCGACGGCACAGTTGTGTGAAAAGACTAAAAACTACTCAATTATACACTTGAATTGTATGGTGTCACTAAAGCTGTTAAAATGAAAACAACAAAAAGTGCTCATAGAAGAGATTTCCAGAAATTAAGGAAATTAAAATTCTTAAACTTTCACAACTTTAATTATAGAAACTAACCCAAATGTTTTAAGAATCCAAGTTAAAAAACATTTAGGCAAATCTTTGGTATGTGAGACTAGTTTGATATCATAGGTTTAATAAAAACAGTATGTATTCTGAGTTACAGGTATTAAGTATAACACAGGAGTACATTTTTATTCTCCTTGAAAACTCTCTTCCTAAACTTTTACAGGTTTATTGATAGAATAAACTAGCATTATATCTATATCTGTATTTAGCCAAGTTGAGTCATTATTCTGACCAACTGTATTTTGAAAGTAATTATGTCTTGTAATAGGCCAACTTGAAGATCGTTTCCAAAATCTTTTAGCATAAGTCTAAGGCTTTAAGTTACTAAGTTAGTTCATGAATATTCATTAAATACCTAGGTCATTTCTATGTAAGACAGAACACTGAGGCATAAGCATTTCAAGTTTATATAGGTTTCTGATTCTTATTTTCATGGCACCAAGAAGCTATGTATATTTGAGTCTATTAATAAATATATTCACTTCTGCCACACTGAGAAGTTGTACTATTTGGAAGAATATGACTATAACAAGTTATAAGTTGTAAGATATATATTCATAGGCTCCACCAGTCTACTACAAAATGCTGGTGTATGACAATTCACAATCTTTACCTCATAGCTTTCTCTGTAAAATAGAAGTTACTGTAATTATAAATTACAATCTTGTATGTAAAGGAGACACTTTAAAGGAGAAATAATAACAGAAAGGAACAACTCTGTATACAAGTTATACAGGATGTTGCTTTTAAGGAAAAAGAACACAGTACTAAAGTAAAATGACTAAAAGTGTTTCAGAATAAGAAAAAGGAACATGTATGAACAAAACCTGAATAGAACAGAAAGTTATAACAAATTCATGAAAAAAAATTATTTTGTCAACAAAGCCGCTAAGACTTGACAGATTTGTAAAATTTTCAGAAAATGCTTCACTATCAAATATTATACCTGTATAAAACTAAAATCTGATTTTCTACTAAAATGACAAAAATTTTTGGGGTTACTCATCTGCTCTTAAAGAGGTTATAAAAGGTTTTTCTTTGCCTTCTGAGTAACCCATCTCCCAGGAAGCCAAAAATTCGGTGTCTTTTCAGAATTTCCTGTACTTGGTCTTAATTTTATCACATCTTACTATTTTAAAAAGTCTTCTCACTTTTGAAAGAGCTAAGGTTGCTTCCTATGTTCATTTTCAAAAAAAAATTTGTTTTTGACATTGATCCATGATCCTATTTAATACAATGTTTGAATTTCCTGACAGTTTTTGACATTCTCTCTTTTCAAAATAAAATACTAAATGATGTGTTTTGCACCTATAACTCTTTAGAATTTCCTAAAGGGGCTCTGGAAGTTCACAAAGGATTAATCCTTTCACCTTATAAAAAGAGAGGCATTAAAAATAATTGGTTTATTTGATCAGTGTTATGCTTCCAATGTTATGGGAAGCACAGTCAAGTCAGAAGAGATGCTTACCCTCCCTAGATTAAATCTGAATGGGTAAAATGTCAATATGATTAAAAGTTGAATGAGGTTCCTGGAAATTTATCGTTAGTCTCAGTGTCCACAACATGTTTCTATTGATCAACAGACTGAGCAGTGATTTCTCCAATATTACACAATAGTATAGTGTCAATATAATTTTCATTACTCTTTTATGATTTTTTTTAGTATTATCTTGGTCATAACTTCATTTCTTTAATTTGAACACAGTATATTCTTGGTAGAGCGTGAGCGTTCTCCATCAGGGACTCACACAACTTATAGATAGACTTTTATTAGACAAATGTTCACGACTTACTCCAGACTTAACTAAAAAAATTGTACTTGATAACCTTGATATTACTCTTCATATGCTCTAACTATATGCTTCAAGATACATTATGTCTCAGGATTACTATATACCTTTAAGTCATCTTCTCTGCAAAGATTATATTCATTTATACTCATGAATCAATGTAATATCTACTTTTTAAAAATAAGATTAATCATTATGTTTACAGGTATTTTGCCTAAAATGTCTCTAAACTTATTTTGGTGTGCATGCCATAAAAACAACCAAACTTATTTATCAACTGCATTATTTTCTATAACAAACTCTCATCGGATCTTTCAGTTTTGGAATTACCCATAATAAACTATCACCACCACTTTAAGGCTTATCATTACAGAGTGTTAAGTGTTGTTTAACTTTGATGTTTCTCTGAAAGCACCTGCAAATCAGCTACAGGCCAAGCATTTGTCTTCAACAACAAGTATTGCTCAAAGAGGACTGTACTCTTAGACACAAGCTTCTGATGGCATCACTTAAATAACTTTGAGACTATACTGAGTCAAGACTATGGATCCATGAGACTGCTAACTCAAGATCTAGCAGAACAAGAATGAATCACTCAGGACTGAATAAATGGACAAACAGTGACTGTGAGTTTTAAAATACTCCTGATGCTTTAATGTCCTATTCTCTAGATAGAAGCAATTTGTTTCTCTTTCCTCTTAAGCCACCTGTAATTCAATGACAATGTAAGTAACCTACAATCCAAGTTTACTTCTGTAAACGAAAATAAGACATTTATCTTTATCTCCCTGATTCCATCATTCAAAAACAACACTCAGGTATTAACTGAGTTTTCTTATTTTCATGGCAATATAGTTATTTCATAAGTTCAATAAGAGTCTGAAACATTATTATGCAACCAAGGCTTTAATTGGATGTCATATTTAAAAGTCATGTTCCTTTAATCCAATACCACCAGACACTTTTACGGAGCTGTGGTTGATTTTATGGAACAATGCTTACAGTCCTCTTGGGAAAACTAGACTGGTACTTGGCTTACATAGTTCTCAGACTTAAAGGTAAAGTAAGCAAAGTTAATTTCAGGCAGGAACCCCAGGATATTCTGGGGACTTGAAGAATTCACTCAAACCTGTAAGTACTGCAAGTGAAATCCAATGGTGAGTACCTGACTTGGCTTTCTTGGCCTCAAGAGGCTTTTAAAGTTCATTCCAAGATTCCTTATAAAAAAATCCCACTGAAGCAAACTTAAAATGCCTACACCTACATAAATAATCAGACCAAACTTACAATGACTTTAGCCTACCTTGTTGTGGACTGAATGTTTGTGCCCCTCAAAATTCACATGCTGAAACCTTATACTCCCCCTCAAGTGAATGTTATCAGGAGGTAGGGCCTTGGGGAGGTCATAAGGGTGAAATCCTCATAAATGGGATCAGTACCCTTAAAAGAGCTCTCTTCTCTCTGCCTTGAGAGGATACAAAATGAAGTCTTAGCTGTCTGCAACCTGAAGAGAGTCCTCACCAGAATCTGACCATACTGAGACCCTGCTGTTGCGCTATCAGCCTCCAGACTGTGATAAATGCAGTTCTGTTGTTTATAAGTCCTCCAGTCTATAGTTTGTTAGAGCAGCCTGAGTGGACTAAAACATATTCCTAAGACTGACAAATTTTGTTTTAAACAACAGTGGGACTGACCAAGTGCTCAAAATCGCCCTTGTTTAGCCACTGACTTGGCTCGACCAAAAAGTCTAACTTTAGTCAGACTTTTCTCTTTCCTACAAGCCCCTAAAGTTTGGTTAGCCCTAAATTTAAGCAAGCTGATGTTAGGTCCCCTAACAGCTCTTTCCAAGTCATCAACTGACTCTGACTGCAGGAAATTAGAAACCCAGTTTCACTTTCCCGATCTTGAATCTGCTCAGCATCACCCACTCAGCTCACACTCTTACAAAGTTCCTGCTAGGGACTTCCCTGGTGGTCCAGTGGTTAAGACTTCACCTTCCGATGCAAGGGGTACAGGTTCAATCCCTGGCCAAGGAGCTAGGATCCCATATGCCTTGTGGCCAGAAAACCAAACCATAAAACAGAAACAATATTCCAAAAAAATTCAATAAAGACTTTAAAAACGGTCCACATCAAAGAAAATAATTTTTAAAAAAAGTTCCTGCTAGACTGCTCACCCTTCATAAAAATCTTTTTGTGTTTTATTTGCAGATGGTGCAGTCAGAGCATTCTCCCTATTGCAATTATCTTTTTGAATAAAGTCTTTCCTTACTCAAATCTGGATTGGCTTTTACTTATCAGTAATATGACAAACCACCTACATGCAAACTCCAAAACTTAGTTCAGTCGCTCAGTCGTGTCTGACTCTTTGCGATCCCATAGACCGCAGCCCGTCCAGCCTCCCTGTCCATCACCAACTACCAGAGTTTACTCAAACTCATGCCCACTGAGTCGGTGATGCCATCCAACCATCTCAATCCCTATCGTCCCCTTCTCCTGCCTTCAATCTTTCCCAGCATCAGGGTCTTTTCCAGAGTCAGTTCTTTGCATCAGGTGGCCAAAGTAGTGGGAGTTTCAGCTTCAGCATCAGTCCTTCCAATGAATATTCAGGACTGATTTCCTTTAGGACTGACTGGTTGGATCTCCTTGGAGTCCAAGGGACTCTCAAGAGTCTTCTCCAACACCACAGTTCAAAAGCATCAATTCTTCAGCGCTCAGCTCTCTTTATAGTCCAATTTTCACTTCCATATGTGACTACTGGAAAAACCATAGCTTTAACTAGACTGACCTTTGTTGGCAAAGTAATGTCTCTGCTTTTTAATATGCTATCTAGGTTGGTCATAACTTTCCTTCCAAGGAGCAAGTGTCTTTTAATTTCATGGCTGCCGTCACCATTTCCAGTGATTTGGAGCCCAAAAAATAAAGTCCGTCACTGTTTCCACTGTTTCCCCATCTATTTGTCATGAAGTGATGGGACCAGATGCCATGATCTTAAGTTTTCTGAATGTTGAGTTTTAAGCCAATTTTTTCACTCTCCTCTTCATCAAGAGGCTCTTTAGTTCTTCTTCGCTTTCTGCCATAAGGGTGGTGTCATCTGCATATCTGAAGTTATTGATATTTCTCCCAGCAATCTTGATTCCAGCTTGTGCTTCCTCCAGCCCAGCGTTTCTCACGATGTACTCTGCAGATAAGTTAAATAGGCAGGGTGACAATATACAGCCTTGACGTACTTCTTTCCCGATTAGAATGTCAAGGCTGTATATTGTCACCCTGCTTATTTATCAGCAGAGTACATCATGAGAAACGCTGGGCTGGAAGAAGCACAAGCTGGAATCAAGATTGCCAGGAGAAATATCAATAAATTCAGATATGCAGATGACACCACCCTTATGGCAGAAAGCGAAGAAGAACTAAAGAGCCTCTTGATGAAGAGGAGAGTGAAAAAATTGGCTTAAAACTCAACATTCAGAAAACTTAAGATCATGGCATCTGGTCCCATCACTTCATGACAAATAGATGGGGAAACAGTGGAAACAGTGACGGACTTTATTTTTTGGGCTCCAAAATCACTGGAAATGGTGACGGCAGCCATGAAATTAAAAGACACTTGCTCCTTGGAAGGAAAGTTATGACCAACCTAGATAGCATATTAAAAAGCAGAGACATTACTTTGCCAACAAAGGTCAGTCTAGTTAAAGCTATGGTTTTTCCAGTAGTCACATATGGAAGTGAAAATTGGACTATAAAGAGAGCTGAGCGCTGAAGAATGAATTTAGGTGCACACAGAAGGCACTGTGTGTAAAATTACTGTCCAGAATACAAGCAATCTGGCTTTAGGTCAGTCATTCATCTTTCTAGTGTCAATTAGCAACTTAAAAATTCACCATTTTTTTTTGCCTCAAAGTATGATTTCACTTCACATCCCCAAGCTTCTGGCCCTTCCAAGCAAGGTATTACAGAAACAAAATTTAGCACTGAA
Organism: Aepyceros melampus; assembly: GCA_006408695.1. Classification (NCBI taxonomy): domain Eukaryota; kingdom Metazoa; phylum Chordata; class Mammalia; order Artiodactyla; family Bovidae; genus Aepyceros; species Aepyceros melampus. The sequence continues at coordinate 288,282 of SJXQ01003674.1, read as the reverse complement.
TTACTTACAGTTTTCACCAAACTGAGCCCAGGCACATTTCAGAATTTTCCAATCTCTCATGTAAATGACTTAAAACTTTTGTGAGAAAAGTCACTACTGCCACAAATAACACTAACAGCTTGAGAAACAAAAGCAGGTACTAAGAATAACAACAGTTTTCCTTATACTTATGATGAATTGTGTTGTAAATGAATAATCTCAAAGGCAAATATTCTATTCTTTAAGTTGCCTAGTCCAGGTATCTGACTAAATTTCCAAGTTATTCACAAGAAGCAGAATTCTATTCATTAAGGGGAGGCTCCTTTTACAGAAGAAATATAAAGACTCTCTCTCATATAAAGCATGAACATACAAGGCAGGAGCTCGGTATAGTATTTACCCACCCTACAGGGAGAAGTCCATCAATCGAATGGTTTTAATCATTATAAACAAACAATACAATGACAAAAATTTCAATTAGAAATATTTTGATTATTTTCTCCATAAATATGGGCAATTTTAAAATAAATATCATAATCAACTATTTATTCTTATAATAATCACATAAAAGTTTTGAGTTGTAATCCCTTAAAAGGTAAGATAAAGTAAGTAGATAGAGGCCATGTTGTTTTATATAAAATAAAATAGAAAACACTGAAGTATTTCATGTAGATCTAGTTGCAGAATAATCAAGTCCAAAACCTACTGGCCTAAAACAGTGCCCAAAACATGTTTTGTCTTTCCTGAGCATTATATTTCTTTTAAATTAGCCATCTTAACAATAGTAACTCTTCACGCAAAATCTACTACTGACCATGTATTATGCTATCTATCCCTTTGCAAATAAACCATGAATTCTCACAGAAATCTTGGAAGATACTATCCCCATCTAATAGTAGGAACCAAAGCTAAGTAACCTGTCCAAGGGTGCCAAAGTGGTAGAAGACTTGAACTTGGTTTGTCAATAAAGCCTATAGCTTTCTGCTACAGTGCCCCTCTGTATAGTCTTCTCAGAATATGTTTGCAATAAAATTTCCATGATAAAAATCAATTTTCTCATAGTACTTACCCATGGCCTAAACATAACTATAACCTGTTTACTTATTTTTCCATTATGTTCAATTTATAAATTCACACAGAATATTTTCCATTTATATACTCCTTCAAAGAACCTTCCTTGATACTCAAAAAAAAGACTAACCTTTCTGATAGTCAAAGCATATACATCTAACTATACAGAAAAGTATTTCAGTTCATCAAATGGAAAATTTTCAATTAATGAAAAGAAAAATTCTCTGAAAAACTCAACCATGGGAAATTACTGTTAGGCCTGATGAAAACAATGAGCTGAAACCCAAAAGTTTCATAACCAAATTATTTCCTAGCCAGATGAGCAAATCTAAAGCCAAGTAAGCAAGCAGGGATTAAAGTATCAAATGTAATTATATGAAACTGTCATCAAATATCAATTCACATGACTCACCCTAATGCTTAAAAGGCTACCTAGCTCAGGTTCTCTCTACATGTGTTCTTGGAACACAGGTTCAGCAGAATGTTACAAAATTACAGAATTCACCAAGAAAAGTTCATTGTTGAGTTTGGGAAACAGTAGATTTCAACAAAGTTAAAACTGGTCTCTACCCTATAACTTCTCAGAGACCTTAGTGTGTTAATATGAATTAAGAACCTGCGAAAGAAGGATTCATTATCCTAATGAAGCTAATGAAGGTGTACAAAGATTAAATGACCTATCCAAGGTCACACAGCTAGCTACGGCAAACTTAGAATGAGAATCAAATTCTGATTCCCACTCCAAAATTCATTCTATCTTCCTAAGATCTCATTATACTGGATATTAATTAATTTGCCAAGGACCACTCCTATAAAAATTTGAGATGGAAAACACTAGTGGCTCATGCTGACAGTATTTACCACCACCCCCTCAAAACAAATTAACAACAAAAAAAAAGATAAGTAGCAAAGGATTCTTACAAAAAAAACAAAGCCTTCTCAAAATATGCTGGGACACAGTATTTATAAAATTTACACATCTATGGTATTGAAAACTTATCAGTTCAGTCACTCAGTCCTGTCCGACTCTGTGACCCCATGAATTGCAGCATGCCAGGCCTCCCTGTCCACATCAGGCCTCCATGTCCACGCCAGGCCTCCCTGTCCATCACCAACTCCCAGAATTCACTCAGACTCACGTCCATTGAGTCAGTGATGCCATCCAGCCATCTCATCCTCAGTCGTCCCCTTCTCCTCCTGCCCCCAATCCCTCCCAGCATCAAAGTCTTTTCCAATGAGTCAACTCTTTGCATGAGGCGGCCAAAGTATTGGAGTTTTAGCTTTAGCATCATTCCTTCCAAAGAACACCCAGGACCGATCTTGCAGTCCAAGGGACTCTCAAGAGTCTTCTCCAACACCACAGTTCAAAAGCATCAATTCTTCCGTGCTCAGCTTTCTTCACAGTCCAACTCTCACATCCATACATGACTACTGGAAAAAAACCATAGCCTTGACTAGACGGACCTTTGCTGGCAAAGTAATATCTCTGGTTTTGAATATGCTATCTAGGTTTGTCATAACTTTCCTTTTCTAGGAAATCAGAGCTATAATCTTTTCTAACCAGTAACTGGATGGAAGTTAAGGATGGCAACCTAGATGATGAGGTCCATCAGAGCAGGGCCCATGTTGATTTTGCTCACCAATGTACCATCACAGTCTGATACACAGTAGGTATTCCATAGCTAATCGCTGAAAGAATGAACAATAAATCCATGCTCTAATATTATCAGCTGTAAGATTTTGATCAAGTTATAATCTCTCTGAATGTGAGTTTCCCCACTTGCAAATGAAGTGGTTAGACCAGAGGATCAAAATCTTTAAGAACTTGTGAATCTCATAGAAATTAAATCTCAAATCCCTGGCATTTGAGGATATATCTACCATCGAAAATTATAACAAAAAATAACATTTGCTAATCACTTTATATTCAGTATTTCATTTAATATGACCAAGAAATTTGCAAACTAGCTTGGTAATACTACCCACATTTTACAGATGAAGAAACTGGAGCCCAGAGAGACTGACTAGATCAGAATCATAAGGTTATTTGGTAGTGAAGCACGGACTTTAGGAGAAGGCAATGACAACCCACTCCAGTACTCTTGCCTGGAAAATCCCATGGATGGAGAAGCCTGGTAGGCTGCAGTCCATGGGGTCACGAAGAGTTGGACAGGACTGAACGACTTCACTTTCACTTTTCACTTTTATGCATTGTAGAAGGAAATGGCAACCCACTCCAGTGTTCTTGCCTGGAGAATCCCAGGGACAGGATTCCACGTCTGTGGGGTCGCACAGAGTCGGACACAACTAAAGTGACTTAGCAGCGGCAGCATGGACTTTAAACTCAAGGTTTGGGTGCTGAAGTCCCCCAATCTTTATATCACACCTTGTCCTCTGACGACAGGGATGAGGACACAGTCCAGATAATGATAGCATTATTTCCCGGCTTTCAGCTATTGATTTAACTGGGCCAGAGGACCAAAGGTCTCCCAAACTCTCCCATCATCCCATCTTCCCAATGTTAAACCTCCAACTCTTCTGTGAAGAAAAGTGATCTTAATACAACAAAGTAATCACTTCTCCCTGGAGTCCAAGATTAACTAATAACACAATTTTAACATAGGATGATATTATCCAGGAATGAGAAGAACCTAAATTATGAATAAAAATCTTTCACAGTAAAAAGAGTTTTAGTTCAAATATATACCCATGATTAAGTATGTTAAATTCAAAGGCCACCTTAAGCCTGATTAGACTATATTTAAAATAAGAGCTTCATTTTCAGAAATTCTGTTGGTGGAAATGAGGCAATTTGAACTATTAACTTTTCTAGGTTTTCTTACATAATATCATACTTCACAATATTATTTCTAGTGTAACTTCTCCTAACTCCAATAATGAATAAACTCAATTCTGGGCTCAATCCTGGTGTTAAACAAGTGGCATTTACAACATAACCTTCTCTTCCAAGAAATACAATTGGGCAACCAGAAGCATCTGGGTAATGGAATGCAATTTCACCAAGGCTTTAACCCAACAGGGGACTCTATTTAATAGTTAATTCTATTAACCTTCTGTCTTAAAATATATCCATATTCTATGTCAAATAAAATTGTTTCTCACAACTATAGCAAAATCCCCTTCAATAGGGACTATATCATACTAAAATAAACATATACTTTTAATAGACCTCTCAAGTACATACAACTACATCCAATTCTCTGCCAAGAAAATAAAATAAGCACTAGCTTTCTAAAGTTTACACGTGGAAATAGTTTAGACTATGCTTACAGTGAGTTGTAATTAAGTATAAGTAGATAAAACAGGCAGACCTAATAATCCTGATGTTGCGGCTGCTGTTTAGTCCCTTCAGTTGTGTCTTAGTTAAATCAACAGCTCTTTTGCGACCCCCAAGGACTGTAGCCTGCCAGACTCCTCCGTTCATGGGATTTCCCAGGCAAGAACACTGGAGTGGGTTGCCATTTCCTTCTCCAGGGGATCTCCCTGAATAATCCTGAAGTGTAACTAAAGAAAAAAATTCCTCCTCCAAAACAATGTCAATCACGCTCATCCAATAAACATATACTCAGAAATGGCATATCTGGCTCATTTATAACACAAGACTGTTGTTATTGTGTTCTGGAAACTTCAGTAAGTGTGCACACTGAACATAAATTTAGCCTATTAAATTAACAGCTAAAAATCTCCTTAGACCCAAGAGGTCCCATACCTGAAAAAAACTGACCGTGAACACAAGTGAGAATTGTTACTGAAACCAAAGCTTCAAGTCTTTCCATCAATTGGTACTTAAATTTCTCTGCTGGTAAACATGCCCCATAGCATCAGAGTCATCACCACTTCATCACTAATGTGAGAAGAGCTGTTGAAATCTTGCAAGCCAGTCAAAAACCTCAGTGAACTGTCACAAAATAAAAGTCACTGCATGTGTGACAGTTTCGCAGGCCAATCTAAAAAACAAAACCTGGGACCATCGAAGTTACGCGATTCTCGGGGCAGATTACCTAGAATACCCTATGTTATTTACCAACATGCCACGCAGTCTCCAGGGGAGCGCAGCAGATAACTTAGGTCCCAGGACAGGCTCCTCTCCACCAAGGATGACTTTCCTACTTGGTGCCAACTGTACACTTGCATGCTCCGAAAATAGGGGCAAGTCCTGAATGCCAGAGGTTGCAAGGGCAACGATTCTATTTTATTACGGGCTGGAGCCCAGGCGATTCCCCAAGGCTGAAAACACTCGACCTATAACCTCGGAGTCCCTTTCCAACTGTGCTCTCACCCACGATCATTACATCCTTCACGGAAACCAGTTATTAGTTGCTACAAGGCCTGGAAAAAATAGTAAGAGGGCTCTAAAAGTTCACGGGACCCACAGGGAAAAGGTGGGGGCTTGGAGGGAGAAATCCAAACGCTGAAGCATCTTGGACTCCAACGTTCCGAGAGCCAAGATCCATACAAAGCCCCTTGTCCCCGGTGACTGCAGGCAGGAGACCCACCGATCCTCAGTCACTCGGACAGAATGGGACTCCGGGGGGAGGTCACCCCGCCAGGCAGCCCGGACGAACGCTCTGTCCGGACACGGAGGAGCAAGCGAGGCGGGGGCTGCAGCGTGGCCGGGCGGAGCGCGCAGCCCCTTCTCCCGGGCCCCTTGCTCCCTCCTTCCCCACGACCAGGCCTCTCCCGACTCCTCTTCCCCAGCTTCGCCTCCCCCGTCCCCTCCCCACCGCAGACACAACAGAACGAGACCCCCTCCTTCCCCCCGGCAAACACAACTTTCCCGTCCCCCCGCTTTCTCTCCCACCTCTCAGGAGCACGCAGAAACTGCAGGCCAGGAGGCTCCTCAGCACGGCCCCCATCTTCCCTTCTCGCGTTCGCTTCTCTCACCGGCGAGGGGCGGCCTGAAGAGGGGGAGGCGAGGAGCCGGGGCGGCCGCCGCAGCGGCAGGTCTGCACGCTCATGCTTCCCAGCTTTCCAGAGAGAAGAAAGAAAGGGGGCCCGTCAAGGCTCCGCGCGCGCCGCCGCCGCCGCCGCCCTCTCTACCGCGCCGCTCCGCCCGCAGCTCGCGCGACGCCAGCGTCTGCTTCCATCCCGCCGCCTCCTCCCCCGGCGCCCCGCTTCCCCCGCGCAGCTCCTCATTCAGCCTCTTCCTCTCACGCAGCGGCGCAGGGATACGCCTCCCGCCGGCACGGACCGCCGCCGAGGTCTCCCTGCGCGCGGGCGAGCCCGCCCCTCCCACGGCGCCGCCTTCCGGGCAGGTTAGAAAAGGAGAGGAGACCGGGCCCACAGCCTCGGCGAGGAGACCCTGGGAGATCTGCGGGACCGGTAGAGGCGGCCCGGAGGGGAAAGGCCGCCCGGTGGCGCATTCCGAAGGGATTCTTTCCCGGGCCGGACCCTTCGGCCCTCCCCGCGGAGGGCGTGAAGCGACGTCGAACAACATCGGGGCCGGCGTGGTCGGGACTACTTTCTGCGGCTCGGCCGGGCGGCCGCCTGCGCCGCTCTTTGTGCGGCCGCCGCCGGCCGAGCCAGGTGGGGCTCCCGGTCCACACCGGCCGCCACCTGGGCCGGGGCCAAGGTGGGCGGCGGGAGACGGCTGGCTGGGCCTGCGGAGCCGCAGGTCCACGCGCGGAGATTCACCTAGATCCCGATACGAGGCATGAGTTTAGTCCCAGGGTTGGAAATCTGTGTGAGCATCTTTTTCTTTTTTTAAAGGAAAATAAAAACTAATATTGCTTCCATCGGCTTTCAACATGGATATGGTGAAGGGTATTCAAACGCCAACAGAAAACTGAATTTTTTTAATTTTCTCTCGGTTTCCCAGAACTACAGACTGCCCCCCAAAATTAAGTCCGACAAGGACTAAAGGATTTCTAAACCGGCAGATAAAATTCCAAGATAAATGCGTCAGCGCCTAACAGAGCAAAGGGACGGTGGGCAGAACGGTGCTAGGATTTTGCAAACTGCGTTTAGTGATGAATGTCTGGCATGTTTTGACGATCCGCTCTCAGACTGAGGAGGCAAAAATTCCTCGGAATCTCAGACTCTCGATTTTGCACAGCCTCTGGTCGGCTGCTCGCCGCCTTTCACTGGGCGTTCAGGAGTAACGGCCCAGAAGCCCTTGGAATCACGTGGCAGCTTGGGGTGGGGGCGGGGGCGGGTGAAGTTGGGATGGCACCACTGAGAGTTAACCTAAAGGACCCATCAGCAGCCTTCCACCCACCTGTCACTCACCCTTACCTGTGGGCAGGTGGCGCGGAGCGGGAGCTACTCCAGCAGTGGTACTCAATATCGTAGTAACACTGAAGTTCTGCTCACAGTCAGATTTGACACTCATAACTATCCTGGGGTAAGACAGGTTGTGTCACCTGGCATCCTCATTGCATCAGAAGAGGAAAATGGGAACCTAGGGGATCAATGACTTTCCCAAGGTCACTCACGTAGACCATGGCAAGTCCTAACCTAACCCAGGTCTTCCGACCACAGATCCTCTGCTATTTCCAGGAAATGGACACCGAGCCAAGGTGATGCGTGTCTGTAAGCGGATTGTTTAGCGAATCAGTCGTGTCCGACTCTTTTGCGACCCCAGAGACTGTAGCCCGCCAGGCTCCTCCGTCCATGGGTTTTCCAGGCAAGAGTACTGGAGTGGGATGCCATTGCCTTCTCCGTCCAGGCAGGCTAGAAAGAGCCAAATCTCTCTCCTAAATGCACCTGTGAAAGTCTAGCCACCGCTGATCTAAATTACCTTCTTCCATGAACCGTGTCAGGATTCTGCAAGTTTTGTATTCTGTCATCCTCAAAACAAATCACTAAGAACCGGTTTCCACAATAACCTGGAAAACATTACCTCGAAGCTATGAGGCTGTGGAGACACCCTGATGTAGTCAGGAAGGTATGAGCTTTGGAATAAGACCAGAAGGATCCAACCCTTTCAGTCACTAGATGTGTAACTCTGGGCCTATGATTTAAGCACACTGCACCTCAGTTTTCTCATCTGTAACATGGAGATTTTAGTTTTCAGGCTTGTGGTAGGAATTAAATTTAAAAATATATAGAAACTGGTCATTATGTAATAGGTGCTCAATAAATGACCATTTCTTTTCCCAGCTCCCATAAGGCAAATGGGATCCTGGTAACTGGGAATCCTTTAGACATCATAGAAGCAAAGGGAAAAAAAATTCATGCTCAAAATGTTTAGTCCAGGCTTATTTCTAGTTGGAGGTCAATAACTGCAAAGCCAATGAAAATTAACCTTCAGGACTCCCTTCCCACTTTCACAGGCCCCTGTGAAACACAATGTGTTCACATGGTCCTCTTTGCAAAAGTAAGATAATTTTGTGTTCTTTTTCTGTAAACGTCACTCAAAATTGTATAAATTTCAGGTTCACAAAACCTGGATCTATTCCTATTTATAATAGAAAACTGGGTATAACCTAAGTCTCATTTAGACTATCAACCTTGGTAGGGAGTTGAGATATTTGTAGTCCTGGAAAATAATAATTTGGAGGGCTATAAAACTGTTAGAAAAATGTTTACAGTTTGTTAAGCTTGAAAACTTATGCTTTTTTTAAAAAATATTTGTTTATTTGGCTGTACCAGGTCTTAGAACAGATTGTAGGATCTTTAGTATGGCATGCAGAATCTTAGTTGCGGCATGTGGGATCTAGTTCCTGACCAGGGATTGAACTGGGGTTCCTTACATTGAGATCACAGAATCTCAGCCACTGGATCACCAGGGAAATCCCAAAGTTCATGTAGATTTTAATTGCTGCTGCTGCTGCTGCTAAGTCGCTTCAGGCGTATCCAACTCTGTGAGACCCCATAGATGGCAGCCCAACAGGCCTGCCATCCCTGGGATTCTCCAGGCAAGAACACAGGAGTAGGCTGCCATTTCCTTCTCCAATAGATTTTAATTACAGCTATATAAAATATAAATATATACATACATGTTTAAACATAAACATATATATTAATATCACGTTTGAGAAAAGATGAAAACTAAATGCACTAAAACAGTGATTAGGATAATGAAATAATGGGAAATTTACTTTAGTTTTCTGTTCTTAAATTTGCTTTAATGTATTATTTATATTTTGCAATTTCTTTAAAGCTACTTAGGTGAAAATCAATAGCTTAAGTTCAGTCAGGTTGCTATTCTTCTTAATAATTTGTTTCACATGCATTCAAGTGCCTATTAAAAATATTCAAGGCCAGTCTCAGTAAAGTGCTGGGCATGCAAAGATGAGATTTATCACATAGTCCCTACTCTCTAGAAGCTTACAACCTAGTTTAAAAAATCCAATTAATGAAACAAAAATAAATAGTTAAAATTACTGTAGTGCATGTTTGTACAATATCAATAAGGAACTCAAGTGCACAGCACATATGGCTAACTGAACAATTTAAAGAAGGGAAAATAACCCTGCAGTTGAGTCTTGAAATTTAAGTCAGTTTGTCAAGCCATCACGACTGACAAGGAATTCCAAGCAGAAGGAGAGCAGGTGCAAAGGCACTGAATTATTAGAGAGAGAGCTTGGCATGTTGAGAATTTGAAAGTAGATCCATATATCTGAAGCCTAGGGCGCTTTCAGAGAATATCAGGAAATGAGGCAAGACCGTTAAGTAGGTATTGGATAATAAAGAGCTTTTAAAGTCATGCTAAGAAGTTTAGATTTTCACCTCTTGACAGTGTGGATATTGAAGGATTTTTCTCATGGTGAGAATTGATTTGAATGTTAAATAATTCCTCTGGCAGCAGTGTGGGTAACAGAAGGGAGGCAAGGCAAAAAAGAAGTAGGAAGACCAGTGATGAAGTTATTTTTAGTCTATGAAAGAGATGGTCAGGACAGCAGCACTCGAGTTTGAAAGAGGTGGTGGATTTCAGGAATATGAGATCAAAACTGCAGGACTTGGTGATCTATCAGATGTGAATTGAGAGAGACAGAAGTAGACTAGGATGAATTTCCAAGTTTCTAAATTATGCATCCCAGTGAATGACAGTCTTATTTACTAAGAAAAGGAATGCATAAGGAGCATTTCAAGAGGGGCTGATGGTAAGTTCAACAATGGGCCTTTTCTTCTGGCAGTGTTTGTAAAACACCGAGCTGCAGCTATCCAGGAGAATGTGTTCTATTTTTCTTAAATTTTTATTGGAGTATAGTTGGTTTACATATAATGTGATGTTAGTTTCAGGTATATAGCAAAGTCAATCAGTTATACATATATGTACTCTTTTTTTAGATTCTTTTCCCATATAGGCAATTACAGAGTATTGAGTAGAGTTCACTGTGCCATACAGTAGGTTCTTATTAGTTATTTATTTTATATAGTAGTATGTCTATGTCCATCCCAGTCTCCCAGTTTATCACCCCCACATACCTCCTGGTAACCATAAGTTGGTTTCTACATCTATAGTTCTGTTTCTGTTTCTTTTTTATTTTAATAGATTCCACACATAAGCCAACCGTTCAGTCGCTCAGCATGCAATATTATATGATATTTGTCTTTGTCTGATTTAATTCACTCAGTATGACAATCCCTAGGTCCATCCATGTTGCTGCAAATGGCATTGTTTCATTCTTTTCTTTCAGTTCAGTTCAGTTCAGTTCAGTCCCTCAGTCGTGTCCGGCTCTTTGCGACCCCATGAATCACAGCACGCCAGGCCTCCCTGTCCATCACCAACTCCCGGAGTTCACTCAGACTCACATCCATCGAGTCAGTGATGCCATCCAGCCATCTCATCCTCGGTCATCCCCTTCTCCTCCTGCCCCCAATCCCTCCCAGCATCAGAATCTTTTCCAATGAGTCAACTCTTTGCATGAGGTGGCCAAAGTACTGGAGTTTCAGCTTTAGCATCATTCCTTCCAAAGAAATCCCAGGGCTGATCCCTTCAGAATGGACTGGTTGGATCTCCTTGCAGTCCAAGGGACTCTCAAGAGTCTTCTTCAACACCACAGTTCAAAAGCATCAATTCTTTGGCGCTCAGCTTTCTTCACAGTCCAACTCTCACATCCATACATGACCACTGGAAAAACTATAGCCTTGACTAGACGGACCTTAGTCGGCAAAGTAATCTCTCTGCTTTTGAATATGCTATCTAGGTTGCTCATACCTTCTCTTCCAAGGAGTAAGCGTCTTTTAATTTCATGGCTGCCGTCACCATCTGCAGTCATTTTGGAGCCCAAAAAAATAAAGTCTGACACTGTTTCCCCATCTATTTCCCATGAAGTGATGGGGCCAGATGCCATGATCTTCGTTTTCTGAATGTTGAGCTTTAAGCCAACTTTTTCCACTCTCCTCTTTCCCTTTCATCAAGAGACTTTTTAGCTCCTCTTCACTTTCTGCCGTAAGGGTGGTGTCATCTTCATATCTGAGGTTATTGATATTTCTCCCAGCAATCTTGATTCCAGCTTGTGTTTCTTGCAGTCCAGCGTTTCTCATGATGTACTCTGCATAGAAGTTAAATAGGCAGGGTGACAATATACAGCCTTGATGTACTCCTTTTCCTATTTGGAACCAGTCTGTTGTTCCATGTCCGGTTCTAACTGTTGCTTCCTGACCTGCATACAGATTTCTCAAGAGGCACGTCAGGTGGTCTGGTATTCCCATCTCTTGAAGAATTTTCCACAGTTTATTGTGATCCACACAGTCCAAGGCTTTGGCATAGTCAATAAAGCAGAAGTAGATGTTTTTCTGGAACTCCCCTGCGTTTTCCATGATCCAGCGGATGTTGGCAATTTGATCTCTGGTTCCTCTGCCTTTTCTAAAGCCAGCTTGAACATCAGGAAGTTCACGGATAACGTATTGCTGAAGCCTGGCTTGGAGAATTTTGAGCATTACTTTACTAGCATGTGAGATGAGTGCAACTGTGCAGTAGTTTGAGCATTATTTGGCATTGCCTTTCTTTTGATTGGAATGAAAACTGACCTTTTCCAGTCTTGTGGCCACTGCTGAGTTTTCCTAATGGTAAAGATAGTAAAGAATTTTCCCGCATTGCAGGAGACCTGAGTTCAATCCCTGGGTTGGGAAGATCCCCTGGAGAAAGGAATGGCAACCCACTCCAGGATTATTGCCTGGAGAATTCCTGGAGAATTCCATGGAGCCTGGTGGGCTATAGTCCATGGGGTTGCAAAGTCTGCTGAGTGATATTCCACTGTATGTATGTACCACGTCTTTATCCACTGCCCTGTTGAACATATAGGTTGTTCCCATGTCTTGGCTATTGTAAATAGTGCTGCAGTGGACACTAGGGTGCCTGTATCTTTTCAAATATGCTTTTCTCTGGATATGTGTCCAGGAGTGGGATTGCTGGATCATTTTGTAGCTCTATTTTTAGTTCTTTGAGGAACCTCCATACTGTTCTCCATAGTGCCTGCACTAATTTACATTCCTACCAACAGTACAGGAGGGTTCCTTTTTCACCACACCCTCCAGGAGAGAGTTTTGATATAGAAGTTTGGACTTGGGAGAGGAATGGAGAACACAACTATCAATGGTGATTGTGGAGCGTGTACACCATACAATCGAGGGGACTTACTATAGAATATTAAATAGTAATCAAGAAGTTATTACCACAATTTTCTGGATAATGATTGTAAGACACCTTTAGGAAAGGAAATTCTTTTCCAGTTCAGGTAAAGTCACCTTGGGTTCAATTCATTGGCAGGCTGAGTGCAGAGATGATATAGTTGAAACCATAAACTTCCCTAAGGAAAGAATAGAACATTTAGTGTGACTAGAAAAGTAAATCTTGGCCAAACCATGGCAAATCTTGGAAGCTAAGCAGAGTTAGGCCTGGTTAGTACTTGGTTGGGAGAGGTTAGGGCAAGAGACGGAAAGAGGCAAGTGGAAAGTTGGTTGAAAGTGATGCCAGGATAAAAAGTGATTAACAGTAGCAAACACAGTGGTGGTTTAGTCACCAAGTTGTATCTACTCTTGTGACCCCCTGGACTGTAGCCCACCAGGTTCTTCTGTACATGGGATTGGGATTTCCCAGGCAAGAATACTGGAATGGATTGCCTTTTCCTTCTCCAGAGGATCTTCCTGACCCAGGAATCAAACCCTAGTCTGCATTGCAGGCAGGTTCTTTACCGACTGAGCCACCAGGGAAGCCCAGTTGGCCTTCTGTATTCTGGGTTCTGCATCCAGATCAGCCAACCCTGGAGAGGATGGTGAAGCAGAGCCGGAGATGTGGAAGGCTGACAGTACCACACCACTTTATATAATGGGCTTGAGCACACCAGGATTTTGGTATCCAGGGGGATCCTAGAATCAACCCCTGCAGATACCAAGAGCTGACTGTACAGTTTACAGACTTTTCAGAGAAGCACTGAAAAGAGGTCATTGTGACATATAACTTCCCAAAAGGCTGTTGATGGGAACACACATTATGTCACCATTTTAGGAAAGCAATCTAGAAGTAAAATATGTAAACCTTTAACACTACAGTTCCACTTTTTGGAACTTATCGACAGAAAGAAAAGATTATAGAGATACGCACAAATAGATATTTATTGTAACATTGTATGTAATAGAAAATAAAACAAGCCTACAAAAGTGGCACTTTTATATGCTTCAACCTAGTCAAAAGAACCTGAATGCACTCCAACAGGGTATAGTTGAATCAACAACAGTATATCCTGGGACTTCCCTGATGGTACAGTGGTTTAAAATCTGCCTTGTAATGCAGGAGACATAGGTTTGATCCCTGGTCACGGAACTAAGATCCTGCATGCTGTGGGGCAACTAGGCCCATACGCCATCACAACTACTAAGCTGGTGTGTCATGACTAAGACCTGACTCAGCTGAACAAATAAACATTTTTTTAAAAGATAAAACAGTGTATCTTTAGTGTGGGATACTAAATAACCGTCAAAAATAATTCTGTACATTTATATCTGTTGGCTTCTAAGTATAGCTGTGATATATGATTAATTGAAGAGAAAGAAGATTAATGTGATGAGATTTATGTTCTGAAGAAAAGAAGGAATGAAGGAAAGGAGAAAGGGAAAGGAGAGAGAGAGAAATCCTATGTAATTCTATATGTGTTTGTTTTAGATATGGATGAATAAAGCAAAAAGTAAGGAGAAGTAACAATTTCTAAACATGAAATTGTTAAGAGTAGGCATTCCAGGCATGTACTTAGTGGAGGTAATGGGAAACTTAATTCTATTTTAGCCACTTTACTGTTTGAGATGCTAGGAGGACCATTACTTTTAAAAATTCTACTGCTTGGGTTGTTTTTTTTTAATCACTAATAAACTTAAAGTGAACAAAATAGTCATTGATGACTTTACCCAAACCTATTTCAGCCAAGTTATCAGAGCCAAAGGAAGAATGCCATGAGTTGGGAAACGAATGGGGAACAGGGAGAGAGGCCAGTGGTTTTCCCAGAATTTTGTTGTTAAAGGCAAGGGAGCAAATTGGGTGGCTAGAAAGGAATTTGGAGATGGAGCAACTGGGGAGCGGGGGTAGGGGTGGTTGACACTGTTAGGATTGATTGGCTACTTTGTTTTTAAGTTTGAGAGGAACAGGGTCCCATTTATAACCTGAAGTGGGTGATTCAGTAAAGAAGGAGGAAAAGAAAGAGTGAATCAGAGGCTTCCCAGAAGATCTGGAGCTTGACAGGGTGGGTGGCCCTGGGATGGAAGGATGACCAGGAAGAGGATGGGGAAGAAGGGAAGGAAAAGGAGAAGGGTGGGGGAGGGGAGAGGAGAGAGG